>JARFXV010000866.1:0-600000 GCA_031761425.1 Cosmopolites sordidus | reverse complement strand
CTTTTTGAAATGAAACTTCTTTAGCGAGGGTAGATTTGTAATGTTGATAAGTTGTACCGTAATGAAAAAAGGGGCTGCACAGCAGGGGCAGCATACTTTTTGCTATTGCTATATACATATAAACTATTTTGTTGTCACGTGTTCTTTCGAGTCAAAAATTTTAAATGTGATATTTATTTTCAAGTATATTATTTTATACAAAATTGTTTATAGTGTATATTGCGTATATTGTGTTCTTTTTAAAAATAAATGTATTATTACTCACGGGCGTAGCCAGGATTTAGTTTGGGGGGGGGGGGGGGGGGGGTAGTTTGAAGTAAATAAAACAACAAAAATATACTTAAATATGAAATTTGAAATTAAATATTTAAATATGAAATTTAATATCTATATATTCATCGGAAAAATTACGACATATTTATAAAGTTCTTAACTTTAAATGAAATGGTTAAATAAATTTCGTTCCTCTGCGCTAAATCTAAAACTATTAAAAAAGAAATCTTCGGCTTTTTCTTTTAAAAATATCCACTACTTCATCTGCATGAATTTCTGTTCTATAGTGAATGTTCATGAGAGCCAAACCATTAAGTCTGTTTTCATTTGTAGTGTTTCGTAAATAGTTTTTCAGTCTCCTTAGGCTCGAGAAAGACCTTTCTGGGGTAGCAGTGGATACAGGAATGGTAGCCAAGATTTATAGAACCCCAAACCCCCCAACCCCCCTGGCTACGCCCGTGTTATTACTTATTATTAATTAGCAAAGAAGTTTCACTTGTGAGCTTATGTGAGTGAGGCTCACTCTTTTTGTATGAATGTTGTTGAGTTTATCACAGCACACATATGTTTTTCACATTTTATACTGTTGTCATATAAATTGACCATAGTTTTGTTTTAGAATTAGATTGAATCATTTCCTAATGATGCTTAGCGAAACGCGCGTCGTGGAGTTTTAGAAAAGTGATTTTCAACGAGGGTTACAATAGAAAAAATGATTATGGGAAGGCTTTACAGAAGTAATATATTATGTCTCTTCTAGCATTTCAATATCTTGTTACTGTTTTCGTAACGTGAAGAGTAAAGATACTTTTAGAATTCGAGGAATACAAAGCACGAAAGGTTAATTATATAAACCATAATATTCATGAAGTGCATATTGGACATTAACAAAGGTAAGATTTATATTCATAAACTCCTTAAATAGTTACCATACATTGTTGAAGCATGTATTTTATCATGATGAATTGTCAAAACAGTTACTGAAATTTTATAACAGTTTTAAATATGTTTAAATTTGTTATTACTGAATCGTTGATAAATTATATTAATATTCAGTGAATGCCTTGTTAGTTATTGATGAATGTCCGTTTTATTGGCCAAGTCATTATCATAAATACATTAATATATCTCAGAAACTGATGAATCTTCTTAAATCTTCATTCAAAATGTTCCAATCTAGTTTCGTATCGAGAATTTTCTGAACCAGAAAGGAAGTTACCAATTTGGAACTAAATAAAAAATCTAGTACCCTTTTTGGTTCGACTAAAATAAATAATACTAGCATGTATCATTTATCCATTTTGAAAAGGGTTTACGAAATCAGTCATTCTTCCAGAAAAATTCAAAATTTCTATAAAAATGTAAATTTCTCACCGAATTATTTCGATCCCATCTCACGATACGTCGTCTCGGATTTGTTAACCTTTCTCTTCTACGGCTTTTTTTTGTGAAAAAAGAGCTTATTTACGTAAAAAAAATCGCGATGAATTGTCGAGTTGAAAGTCTCAGAGGGTTGAAAGAGAGACCGTTTGAATAAGGGGTGCGTATTTTCCCAGGATTCGGATTTTTAAAAAGTTTGGTTTTTTTTCTATCCGAGGGGTACGGATTCGCGACCTACTTTTATGTTTTTTTACCTAAAAAGCATCGAATGAGGACACCTGACGTATTGTAGATTTGTGGAGTTTTTGCATTAAAATTCTAGAGAAAGATAATACCGGGTGGAGCAGATAAAAGGGCGATTATAAAACTAATACTTTATTAACAACATATATTACTTTATTAAAAGTAATATTATTATTAAAAGTAGTATTTATATTTTAATACTTTATTAAAAAAAATCACCTCATTACAGAAGAAATGCGAAGTGGGACTTTCTTCAATCTAAATCATACATTACTTATTTTTAATCAAAGCTTTTCTACTAAAATTCAACTTATTTATTGTTGAAGTTTCTTTTCTGAGTTTCAGAGTCGGAATATTTTATGGTCAACGTAGACTTTGCAATTTAAATAATTCCGCAAATAAAAATCGCATGCCGTTAAATATGGCGATTTTGTTGGCCATGGAATGTCCCCAGATGACACCATTGGGAAACAAAAATCTGAATGCGTTTATCACCAGTACCCCATCTTGTTTTAACCATGTGTAGTACATAGGGTTAAATGTTGTGGTAACAACGTATTGGTCATATGAACATAGTTGTAGCAAGGGTTGCATGACAAGAGTTCAATAACATCAACAAATAATGCCTAAAAATGATATTGCACTGTTTTTGCAATGTATAAGCGTTTTTTGTGTAGGTGGCAATGATTTTCGTTAGAATATCGAACATTTTGCTCGTCCTCCAAACCAGAAAGTTGAAAATATGCATCATCAAATATAAACAAACTGTAATATAATAATAAGCTTTCCATTTTCGCCCTAAAGAGCCAATGATTAATGACGACAAAAACGAATGCGGTTAATATGATGTTGTCTTATTTCACACACTACCTGTATTTAGCAGAGATGGAACTTATTTCTGAAATATGAAGTTATTTCTGAAAT
Source organism: Cosmopolites sordidus (assembly GCA_031761425.1). Lineage (NCBI taxonomy): Eukaryota > Metazoa > Arthropoda > Insecta > Coleoptera > Curculionidae > Cosmopolites > Cosmopolites sordidus. The sequence goes on along the minus strand of JARFXV010000866.1, from coordinate 597,180 downwards.
ATGTTTTAACGATGAATGCATTTTGTACACCATTCCCCAAATTCTTGGTTACTGATACTATGAAGCTGCAAATAGAGCGAAGATAATCGTTTTATCACAATCCGAGAGGCGTGTGGTGGGCGGTCCACTTTACGATAATCATCCATAGGACTGGTGTGAAACCATCTCATCCCACACACCTCTGGGCAACAGGTGTTGGCATCAGAAAGCAGTAAAGCACAGTTCGCCGCAGCGGTTTGGACGCTGACCCATCAACCATTGACGAGGAAATTCAACTAATATGGATACTACGGCGGAGGGAAACTCCACTAGTTACGATTAGTGCCTCTCTGTTGGCGAGGACAATGATTTCGACCCGAGCTAAAGACTCGGAACCGGGTCGTGGACTGTAGCCATAAGCCAGCTATCGTCAAGAAGAATATCCGAGAGACACGTGCAAAATTTGATACGGAAATCACCCATTTATCAACTGCATCTTGTATAATGAATGGCACAAAGAGGTATTTCGAATCCACATTGAGATTTATTATGTTATACCTTTAATAAGCTAATATATTGAGTTAGCAAATAAGTTTTTTTGATACATGTTCATTCACATTCATTTTACTTTTTTATTGCTAAATTTTACATAATCGTTTTTGGAAATGTATACAATTGTATTTATTTTACATAATTCCAAAAATGGAAGGCAATAATGCTATAGGGATGCAAGAAATTGCTGATCAGAGAAAGAAATTACTACAGCATCTTCGATGTAAGAGTAGAACTTCCGAGAGTGTTTTTTCCGATGATAACCTTACAATATAAGTATTCAGCTTAGAGACCTCTTAAAAGGCAACCGGCTTCAGTCGGCTTGTTTTCAAGAAACCTTTTCCTATTTTTAGATTGACGGTAGCAGTTTTTTACAGTTTATTAATAAATTATATGGATTGAAAAGGGTCAACAAACAAATATAATCAACCAATTCGAAGCACTTGCAAAGCTGTAATTCTAAAAATTTATGTAAAACAAAAAAACTATCAGCCCGCACTACCTCCAAGTATAGTATTACAATGTAAGTAACGAACATCTCACACCTCTTAACAACACGTCTTAAAAGGTAGCCGGCTTGTTTACCGGCTCACTCGGCTTGTTTACCGGCGTAGCTAAGAGACCTTTTTCAATTTCTTGACTGACAATATCAGATTTTTTTTACAGTTTCTTGATAAAAGATATGGACTGAAAAGGGTCATAGTACAAATATAGCCAATCAATTCCAAGCGCTTGCAAACCTGGTTAGTAGATTAGCATTCCCATAAGAAAAATATGTTTGTTAAGATCGAAATGCTTTGCTTTCTATGAGCGAAAAAAATTAGTAGTGCTAAAACTCTACCCAGCTATTTTATTTACCTAAAATGGTCTGTTTTTGAAGGTTCATGTTTTTGAAATTTATTCACTTTTCGAAGGTTTTTTCGGCACTCGTTTTACCGAAATAGGTCGACGGTAATTCGAAACTAAGATACTTATTTCATTTAACGGTAGGTTTTTTCAGTTTGTTCAAATTTTTGAAAATAACGGTTACAGGTATAGATTTACGTTGTTTTTGTTTGATTCCCACACAAACCGCCGTCGCATAAATATTTAGGAAGTCGATTTTCTTCTGTAGTTTTAAAATGTGTAAACTGAGTCGTCTTTATGTATTATTATAATGAAAAAGTAAGGTAAGTTCTTCCACATTTAGTTTGGCTCCTTCAAAGTAATTTCCTCTCCCTGCAATACATGACTTTTTCCAACATCTTCTTCCAGTCTGCAAGCGGCTTTCTGACATTGCCTTCAAAGCGGCTAGCAAACTCAGTTCGGTGGCTTCTATGGAGTCAAAAACGGCCTCCATGAAATGATTTCATGGAGGCCGTTTTTGACTTCAAATAACTTAGTAGGTACCATGGTAGTATTAGTAGTATATATATATACAATATAATATATATATATATATATATATATATATATATATATATATATATATATATATATATATATATATATATATATATATATATATATATTACAGTGACATTTTTTAAAAACCTGGCATTGGCTAACTTTTTTAGTGATAGAGTAGTACTTCCAAAGACAAGGTTGTAGAAAATAACTTGACTAAGAAACAATTACAAACAACATATTTTTTACATAATTTGACAAAACTTAAAATTCGAAATAAAAATATTTGCCACATTTCTTTATTGGAGTAGACGTTTTAGAATAATTAGCAAAAACAACTAAAATAATCCGCAGTCGGCAGGAACTAAAAGAAGCTAACATAACAATTGTAGGCCTTGGAAATGAAACAAAAAGTATGTTGTTTGAAAGGAGCTATCATTATTGTGCTGTCATTGTGTTATTTGGAAGCTGTTGTATTTTAATGTGTATAAAAATAACGTTTTAATTCAGTTGCTAAGATGAGTCAGTTATTTAATCAAAAAGAGAAATTGAATTAATGTTTCTTCATGTTGGTGGCTTAAGTTTACGCGATGCATGCGCTGAATTCCACGCAAGACGTCCCGGTAAGTCTCTTTCAACTCCGGAGTTTTTAAAAAATAACTTAGTAAAACCAAAAACAACTGGTGGTGTGTGCTCAAGGATACGAAAAGGCGCAAAAATGTTGTTACTGAAGAAAATATTCTTCTTTGTAATGTGGAAAGTCAACAAATTGCCCAAGAAGTAGGTTGTTCTTACATACAAAATGAGAAGCGCTAAGAATTGCATAATGATGATTATGATAGAAGATTGGAATTTTTCGACCGATTTTTGGACAAGAAGTGTCAGCAACCTAATTTTGAGAAACACATTTTTTATAGCGACGAAGCAACTTTTTATTTAAATGGCATGGTCAATAGACAAAAGTACAGATATTGCTCTGACCTTGGGATCTCTCTGACCTTGGGATCCTTGTTGGGCTGAAGAAAGAACAAGACAAAACATGGAATTGTGGAATCTATAATAAAAAAGTGATCGAACCTATCTTCATAGAACAAAATTTAAATGGTGAACGTTATTTAGGGTTATTGAGAAACGAACTTGAGTCTTTTAATGATGAACTACTCTTAGCAGAAAGAAGGCTGTTCTACTTCCAACAGGATGGGGCACCACCTCATTTTATGCAAAAGGTGCGAGATTATCTTCATGAACTGCTACCACAAAGATGGATAGGAAGAACGGATTCAGTTGAGTGGCCTGCTAGGTCGCCTGATCTCACAGCTTTAGACTTTTTCCTGTGGGGTTTCTTAAAAACCAAAGGATACGTGACCGTTCCTAATTCTGTTGATGAACTGAAACAATCAATTGGGAGAGAAATTAATAACATTACGCCCAATATGTTGAAAAATGTTAGTAATAATATTGTTAATATTTTTTAAAGAGTTTATTATTGTAGATTACAAGGTGGGCATGAGTTTGAGTATTTGTTAAAAAAATAATCATTGATTAGTTTATAACAGTTATTTTTTATTGTTACTTTAAACTAGTGTCTTTTAGCAACAAAATTTATATTGTTGTTGAATAATAATTGATTGTTCTAAAACGGCAACTCCAATAAAGAAATATGATATAATAGTTTTTATTCCAAATTTTAAGATTTGTCAAATTATGTTAAAACAATATGGTGTTGCCATTAAAAAAAAATTGTTTTAGTAGCTATTGAAGAAATCTGGCAACACCGGAAATCATTATTTTAAAATTTTGCTTAGTCAAGTTATTTCCTACAACTTTGCATTTGGATATACTAGTCTATCACTTCAAATAAAAAAGTTGAGCTATTTTGATTTAAAAAAAATGGTTTGGTTGGTTATAAAAAAATTACACCGATAATACACCATAATAAATAATATAGTATTATAATGCAGCGTGGCGTATTCCCCATTTTAGATTAAAATATCTTATTTTCCTTTTTTTATTATTATTATTGCAGTTTTTTACTTTTTTTTCAGAATAAGCTGAACAAGCTAAAATCTCAGGAGTGTTGAAAATTGATAGTTTTGAAAATTTTACAGTGCGAACACGAACTGTTACAATTTACTTTGAATGTGAAAGAAGCATTATTTCAACGTAGTGTTAATTTCGATGAATTTTTAACGTTAGAGATGCTTCTTTCAAGCGCACAATACGCAAATTTATAGTTAAATTTTTGGATACACGGTCCTTTGGCGACGGCAGAAGAATCAATTAAAAAAATTCAAGATATATCGATTGACTATAATACACTCTTAATAACCACTGCCGTAACGAAACCCGGCAAAGTTGCAAGAAACGTAAACAGGGCCGGGCCTAATAAAATAACAGGTAAAAAGACAAAATTAATTTTATACCTGGTTTATAGGGTGTGCCTTATTTTTCAAATTTTTTATTTTCTAGCACATATGTTCTAGTTTTATTTATTTAACCCTAAAACATTCAAAAACATTGTCTTTGCCTATTTTGGAGTACTGCAACCTGTACCGACTTGCGCGGAAATCATGTTCATACGCTGCAGGAATCGCGCGCTCGATGCATATACCATTTACTCTTTGCTTGTCAGGTTGCAAACGCACGTTGTTTTGTGTTTTGAAGATGGCAGTGGAACTAAGAAGAAGCACTAAAAAAGTATTTTCTTGGTTGGTGACGTAAATCACCAAATTATGGGTACAAAATTACCTTCTAATCGTCAAGTAGTCGCGATTTTATTTTTTAACATTCGCGAAGTTCAATTGACTGTAAGTGAAAGTGTAAATCTTGTCATTCGGAAGTGTATAATATCCTCCGAAAAGGCTAGAAAATCTACCAAAACTGTGCCTAACTGCATGAAGTAGCTTGTGGATCCCTATCCATTCTGATGAGAACTGCAAAAAAATTATTAAAAAAAACACAGGACGTTAGCAAACACCGCGAGGAGGATTTACAAAAGGGTTTGAATAATTTATTTGAAATCGCACACGCTGATGTTCTTAATAGAAGGAATATAGATGAAGATCAAATTTTCTTATAAAAACAAAGAGAACCAGGGCATCCAGGTTGCTTGGCGGGCATAGACAAAAACTTAGCTGAGAAAGAAGAAAGAGCGAGGCAGAGAAAAATAGACGAAAGAAAAAAAGAACCACGCAAATGTCTTCAGAGAGTTTACTTTACATGACTGTATACCGTCTCAAGATGAATCTACTAGCTCTGAAGGAAGTTTATTGAGGAACCTTTATCATCAATATCACGAACTGTAACTTTTGTTTCTACTACGAAAAGAGCAAGGAAATATTTCATCACTGTAAAGTTTGCAGATACAAAGTTTGCAAAGTTTGTTTAGATACATGTCAACTAAGGGTAAGGAATTCTGTTCATATACTTCAGGCTACAGTAGAAGCACTAGGTCTTTCTTGCGATGACTACCCAATCAACAATTCTTCTGTTTAACGCGAACGAGAAAACATAAAGCGGAATCAATAAAAGCCGATTTTAAGAATAATGTACCCGAATTAGTTACCATTCATTGGGATGAAAAATTATTACCTGGCCTGGATGTGAGAAATTCTAAAGAAGAACGTCTGCCGATCCTTATTTTATTTCAAGAGAAGGAGCAACTTTTTGCAGCATCTAAACTGGAGAGTTCTTCCGGCAAACATCGAGCCCAAACCGTTTCAAACGCACGGTATGACTGGAACCTAAGTGATAAGGTACAAATAATGTGCTGTGATACGACAGCATCTAATACAGGGCGCTTGAATGGAGCTTGCGTAATGTTACAACAAAAACTGGAACGAGATTTGTTACTTTTTGCTTGTCGCCATCATGTTTATGAGTTGGTTCTTAAAAGTGTGTTTGAATTAAAAATCCACCAAGTCACTAGCAGTCCCGATATTCCACTATTCAATAAGCTTAGAGAGCACTGGAAGAACATTAATCCTAAGGCTGTCGAAACAAGCATTGATATTGTCCAACAGCATCTTTCTGACATCAAACTTAAAGAAGTGGTGACTGTTTTTACTCATTTCATTATAGATTTCTAAAGTGGTTCTGACCAAGTTCAGTCAACATATATGGTATTTATCAGAGGACATAGTCGGATTATCACTTTTTGATGATGAAGTTAATGAACAAATTAAGGTCAATATTGTAGCTAACTTACAAAGAGAAAGTACATATAATATCATATTATATAATATTGCGAAGAGATATGAATGATATGGTATTTCATCCAAAAAAGACATGTCTGTTTCGTTATATGGTAAGAATTTTGTTTGATCTGTTATTTTAATGTCACTGATATTTTAATTTAATAGTGATACTAACTTTTAATTACAATTGTTTTGTGGGAAATCCCTGAGCAATTTTATCGCTATTTATTTTATCGCTATAAGGAAACATATACTCGTGGGAAGAAAATTCAGCCTATGTGGAAGCTAAAAAGTAGGTTTCTAGCTTAAAAGCAGTAAATAATACAGCTGAAAGAGCTAGTCCATGTAAGACCTAAGCTAAGCTAAGCTAATGTAAGACTTCCACGGTTTGATTACTACAGAACAAGAACAAAAACAGTTCCTACTACGCTGTGTGCAAGAACATAGAAAAATGAATTCAGACTGCAAAAAGAGACCTTAAACAGGAAGTGCCCTGAATAGTTATATTATTTTGTTTGTCAATATGATTAAATCCATTACTTAAACTTATATTTTTATTAATAGTTACCTAAGATATGCATACTTGCGATGATCTACCTATACATAAATAAGTGTTCAAAAACAGCAGTTTACGTAGTCTTTGGGGACCTGTCGGCACAGGTTAACATTAACCTAGGAAGTTAGAATTTTGTATTTAAGTATAGCTTAGATATTAAAAAGAAATAGAGGGTATGCGTTTCGATAATTGAAAACATTTTTTCGTCCATATAAGGGACACCCTACTGGTTTAGTACTTTCGAAATATTTTAATTTAGTTCGCATTATTTTCTTAAATAGTGCAGTTCTATAATTTCGATCGTATTTTTATGTTATTTTTATGTATGTTATCCCAAACATGCTAAAAATGTGGCGTTCTGGGCAAGATAATGATCACTGTGCCTCCGGTAGTGGTAATTTTAAAGAAAACATTTATCGCCCAACGCTAAGAAAATTGTTAAAAATGTGTATGTTTCATTATTGAATAGGGGGTTTAATGTAAATGCGGCGCAGCAGAAACATCTTCATTAACGAAATCCTTTTTCTACAGTTAAAGCTACTGTGACGAAGTCAATTAAACGTTACTTAGCGACGAAGACTTCGAATTCGAAGCAAAATTTATGTTAGGTGTGAAGACCAAACTGTGCCTAAATTACATTCATTGCAACAGCGACTAAGGAAAGGTGAAACCAACATTCTTTGCAACAGAACTAGCCTCCAGAGAATATTATCTCAAATGGGTTTTGCATATCGGGCCATTAATAAAATACCAATATTAATCACAACGATTGCGATGATGGCGGTTTGTATAAAAAATACAGATTAGAAAATCATTCCATTATCTACCTTGATGAAACATGGTTCGATACAAATGAGACGCCAGCAAAAGGATGGGTAGATACATCAAGAAAATGTCAAACCAAAGCCCCAGCTAACAATGGAAAAAGAATTACAATTTTACATGCCGGTTCCGAGGATGAATGGGTTCCAAATTGTTTACGGTTGTCCTCCAAAAATATTAAACATTCATCTTTGGACTACCATGACGACACCACAGCAGAACTTTTTGAAGATTGGTTTATAAAGAGCCCTTTGCCCGTAAGGAAGGCGTAATTGTAATGGACAAGGCTAGGCAAGTCCCTAATGCAAATAACACTAAATTGGAAATTCAGAACTATATATTAAAAACGATATATACTTCGAAACTACATATAAAAAATGTGATATTCTAAAAATATTAAAGACATTTAATAATAAAAATGAATATGTATGTGATACCACTGCTGTCGATATGGGTTTTGCGGACAAGAACCCTTCGGAACCGTCGGGAGGATTTGTCCGGGGTTGGTGAATCTGAAGCGAGTGGCAGTTCCCAACTCTATGGCACCAAAAGAATGGCAACAAAAAAGGCACTCGAACAACAATTAGATCATCTAAGTCTAGCGACACCAAAGACCACACCACAAAATCAACATAGAGCGGAAATTAATAATGGAATAGAATATCGAAATTCACCGGTACTTGCTGGCTCGCCCTCAATAAGGAGGGCTGTCACTAGAACCGAACGCCCTGCGCGTATCAGAAGGACACCCGAAATGAATATTGATGTATTGCGTGCCTATTACTCGTAAACCAGTGCGGAGAGAAGCCGCTACCTGGATGGAGAAATGCACTCCATCAAGAATATAAAAAAAGTTCCCTGAAACTCAGCTGTCGAAGCAAAACTTAACCGACCGTAAAAATCTAATTATAAGGAAAAACTATCTAACTGAAACCGAAACGGTATTAATGAACATCAAGAGAAAAATCGGTATTGAACTACATCAAAACAATACATATCAACAACATCAAGAAGGTACTATAGACGCTCTTATCTCGAATATAGAGGAGCAACAAGTGGAAAAACTCGAAATGTATCACCAGAAGCCTCCTCGTCTGTCATTGAAGAATCAATCTCGCAACGTAACTTTTCTAACATACGAGAGAAGTTTTATAGTAATTTGACCCATTTTGCTGGCTCAAATCTATTGAATAGGCCAAAAATTGCAGTACTGCGCAATATTGCAAAGTCATGTATTACTCTAAAGCAGATCAACAGAGTTTTGGAATCACATCTATCTGGAATACTAAATCTAAGCGATATACATCTTGCGTTATATTGTGCAGTAGTGACTGCCATCAAAATTTCAGGCCAAAAGACTCACACCAACAATGCGACTGGGCGTAGTAGCCAGAAAAATACACCTGTCTGAAAAATGCGCCTTGAAAATAATATCAATGATTTCCGGCGACTTGACAGAAAAATTGTTAGATCTAAAAGATCGGTTTAGGCAGAAAGCTAAATCAATAGGGGCCAGACTAGCAAGCTATAAAGAACTAGAAAAGCGAAAACATCAATATTCAGTATTTGCTAATAGCAAAAAGAAATTTTATAGAGAATTTGAAGCAGAAGGCAATATTGAATATTGAATTCAATATTGATTGCAGAAGGCAAATTGAAGCAGAAGGCAATTTGCAGACTATTGGAGAAAAATTGGCTCCTTGGGTTAAAACCATTCAAGAGAAGACAAATGCCCTCCCAGATATGGAGTGTAACGATTTCACAGCGATTGACATTTGCACTGTTGTCAGGAACACTCACAACTGGACCTTACAGCCGCTTATAATGAACTTGTAAATACATTTGAAGAAGTTTTATTAAATCCAGGCAACTTCCTAATGGAGGGCAATATATACCTACTGTATAAAAAAGGGGACGTTAGGCAACCCAATAACTACAGACCAATCACATATCTGTCAGTATTATATAAACTATTCACGGCCCTACTCAATGAAAAAATCTACCAACATTGTGATAAAAACAACATTTTTGAAGATTAGCAGAAATGATGTATAAGAGCAAGTATGGGATACAAGAAACAGTTGACGATCGATGGTGCAGTTCTTGAGCAAGTGCGAAAAAGAAACCGCAACTTAAATATCTGCTACATAGACGCATTTAGAAAGGATTTGATAGTGTTTTACACGATTGGTTGGTTGAAGTTCTGAATTTCTATAAAATTAGCCCCCAGATTATGAATTCATTAAAGTGCCTGATGGGGAAGTGGAAAACTAATCTTTTTGTTGATCAACAATGCATTGCTACTACAAATATCGAGAAAGGGACTTTTCTGGGAGATTCCCTTTCTCCAATTTGGTTCTGTCTAGCCTTGAACCCTTTGTACACACTACTAAATAGCAGCAATATTGGATATAAACTTAACATGAGAAATCCAAGAAAGCTCTCTCATCTACTATATATAGACGACCTTAAACTATATGAAAAAACTAAACTCCGCTACAGCTACAAACTCGCTCCTAAACAGAAAAATTAAACTCCTACATAAAAATGGTCGAAACATTTAGTAGGGATATCAGAATGTCATTCCGACTGGGCAAATGCTCTACCATTAGCATACAGAAGGGAAAGGTACAGAGTGAATATTCTGTAACATAACAACATTCTGTAACATACAACAACTGGCACCAGAAGAATCATTCAATCATTCCTAAAAATATTTAGGAATACCTCAAAAGCAAAAACTTGATCACATCCAATTAAAGAAGGACTTTTCAACTCTATACCAAAAAAGACTTACAAAGCTTTTAAACACCAAACTTAACAGTGGAAACTTCATTAGAGCGATCAATGGTTGGGCAGTGCCAACTCTTACATATTCTTTTGGCATTGTTAAATGGTCAGAAACTGACCTTGATGAACTTGATAGGTTGACACGCCGAGCATTAACAAAGTTTCGATGCCTGCATCCAAACTCGTCTACGAAAAGACTATACATCCCAAGAAAGTTAGGGGTAAAGGCCATGTGAACATAAAAAATCTCTGTCTCAATCAAGAAAATAGAATGAGAAAACACTTCATTGATTCAAACAGTGCGCTAATTAAATTGGTTGCAAATGAGGACCGGGGTTTCACCCCACTAAACTTAAATAAACAAAACTGTATTGATAGCAGAACAACACTCACGGATTGCGTTCGAGAATGGAAACGACAAACATTACTTGGAAGGTTTCCTAAGTCACTCGAAGATGACACCATTGATGAACAATTGTCCCTAAAGTGGCTAACTGATGGACTATTGTACCCAAAAACAGAAGATTTCGCGATATCCATTCAAGATAGGGTAACAAGAACAAGGAACTATGAAAAGCATATACTGCATTTGGACGTAGTAGATAAGTGCCGGAAATACTTTGAGGGAAACAATTGAGCACCTTATTGGTGGTTGCCCGGCCCTTGCTCCTAATGCTTATTTAGGATGGTATAATCCTGGCTAAAATCGTACATCAGCAAATTGCACTAAAATACTCGCTATTAAAAAGCGCACCTCCATATTACAAGTACTCACCTTCTCCTGTGCTTGAATCATCCGATACCATTCTTTACTGGGACAGACCAATCACTACTGATCGAACGTTTGATTATAACATGCCAAATATTGTTCTAATCAACAAAAAGGAGAAAAGGGCTTTTATAATTGACATCTCAGTACCGCTCTCACAACATTAGAAAAACCGAGATGGAAAAATCCACAAAGTATGAAAATCTGGCATACGACTTGAAGAACCAGTGGAAACTGTTATACCCGCCGAAGGCCTGATAAGTAAGAGATTTTCAAAGAACCTTGAGAGCCTGGGTATCTCGAAATCTATTGCCATAGTGGGACAACGTGCCGTGCTCTTGCGGACGTGTCACGTCGTTCGTAAAATACTATGCTAAGATGAGAGGAGCTGAATTGCTTTTTCATCTTGGCATTGGAACATCGACCAGCATGAGCTGAGATTCTACATTAAGAATGAGCAGAATAATAATAATAATTTAGTCATAATTTAACAATATTTTATTTTTCCCAAAATTATTCAGAAGTTAAACCACTCCGACTCTGGCACCTTTTAAGAAACTAGGAATATTTTGATTGAGATTTATTAGGGCAATTAACATTTTGCCGAAGGGCAGCGAAACATCTTGAAACGGACTATAACGGAAAATGTTCGGGAAGCTCCAGGAATATCAGCTCGGCGACGCTTTACGGAACTGGAAATAAATCATTCCTACAGCGTATTTTATGACAATATTTTTATATATAATATTCTAAACTAATATTAATTCATTATAACCTTTATGATTTTTACCTGCAATTTACAAAACTTGGGATACTTACTTTTGCACCACTCTGTGTTAACTGACCTTTAGTAGGTATTATAGTAGTTGCAATTGAAAAGCCAAAACAAATTTTATTTATTTATTAGGAATGCAATCAAACGGTCACCATATGTAATTGCTAAAGTTTTGAAAGAATCATATGTGACCCAAAAACAACCAGAAAAGGGAGGTTGTCCAAGAAAAACGGGCAAAAAAATGAATAATCGTGTTGTACGTGAGGCTTTGAAGAATCCTTTTGTCACCTCTATTATTGCAAAAAAATCTTGACCTGAAGTTTCAGAACCAGAACCATAAGACTGCGTTTACAACCGAATAATCTATACGGTAGAGTAGCCAGGAGAGTTCCACTTTTAAGTTAATAGAATATAAAGCAGCGGTTAAAATTTATATAAAGAAACTGTAGTGAAGATTTTCAAAGTAACTGGAAAAACATTAATTTTAGCGATAAAACTAAAATTATTTTATTTGGTTCTGATAGCAAATTGTATGTGACAAGATGTATTAATTAAGTATTCAATCCATGTAATACTTTGGATTCAGTGAAGCACAGTTGTGGTAACATTAAAATAATGGGGGGGGGGGTGCTTTTTATATAACGGGGTAGATCCAATATTTTGAATAAAAGAAAATTTGACAAGAAATTTACTTAGGAATCTTAAAGACATTTATGCTACGTTGAAGTATGCTATGCTGAATTATGCTATGCTACGCTACTAATTACGCTGAAGTGAATATGCATTTACAGTGGGCCTACCAACAAGTCAATGATCCAAAACATACTGTTCATGTGGCGAAGCAATGGTCAGGGAGAAAACATATTAAAGTATTAGAGTTCCCAGATCTAAATCAATCCGATCAAAAACCTTTGCAAAGAGTTAAAACGATGTCTTGCTGGTAAAAAATAGTAAACAAAAAGGCATTCTGGCAAGAAATTCAAACAGCTTGTTTTCAATACCTGTAGAAGCACGCCGTTATCTAATTGACTTCATGCCAAGAAGATATCAATCAATAATTAAGAATAAGGGCCATGTTACAAAGTACTAAGCTTCGGAAATTATATAGACTAAACAGTTTTAGAGAATTACACATCACCGAATTATAAATAAAATAATTGTTTATTTTCAGACTAATATCATGCATGCCTTTTAAATGTTCAGTTAATTCATTCTCGAAAAATAATATTGCTTTAAAAACAACGTAAAAATGAATTTAAATAAAATATATTAATAATTTAATTGGCGGCCACTTTTATTTTATTGGCCACCACTGCATATTTTACTATAATCAAAAGATGATTAAAAATATATTTTAATTTCTTTACTTAATTCAAACTATTTAAATTATTTTAACCAATTTCCTCTTTAATCATAAATCATCCACCATATTTCTTTTCGATATGTTGAAATACAGAAAAAAGATCTAGAAAGAAAGAGGGAGAGCGAAATAAAACAAAAATAAAGCGTCGAAATAAGCTTAAACGTAAATGTCGAAAAGTCTACGGCAACTAAACTTCATTAATGACGTCATGAACGCTTCGGCTGATTTCGACGAATGACGCGGTCGGAAAATAGTGGAAACTGCAGGGAAATGGAAAAGTCTAATTATACCGTCTCTAACGGACCCTTTTAGTGCGGCATCAAAGGTCGTCTATATATTTCATCTATATATATTTTACACATTCGAATGTATAGAGTGGAGAACTATGAAAAAAATCGTATTAATTTTTTTCGAAATAAATTGTAAATAAATAATAAATATAACTTAGAAATGACATCTCAGAAATCCTATTCGTAAACGCTTCAACGGTCTGATTAGGCGGAGAAAATCGTCCACTGAGCATTTTTTTTGAAATTTGTGATCAAAAATGAATCACAAGGTGATAAATCAGAACCATATGGTGGACGTGAGTTAACTTGATGTTTTTATATTTAAAAATTGAGTTATTTAAGTGGCTGTGTGAGAGCTAACATTCTCATGATAAAGGATGATGGCACGTTTTACGAAAAATTTTTTTTTTAATTTCAGGTCTGTGGGAATACATTCAAATTTCTTTGGGAATGGATTACACTGGTGGATATCACTACAAAAAAACTGACTATTTATCGCGCTATGTGAAATATACTAATTTTTCCTTTTAATTTGTCAATAACATTAATGTAACGTCTATACTATTAGAATGGCAAATTGCAGAAACTTTCATGATGATCTTAGTATTTGTGTATTAGTAACTAAAAAGAATAACGTTCCCTAAAAAAATGCTTCTGTAACTTTGTCATATTTAGTAATTTTTTCAGTTTTTACATCTCTTGGAAAAGATACCAAAAGAAAAAAAGTGCCTGTCGCACAAATTTACTTCTTGCAACGACCAAACTTTTTGCTTATGAACCAAAACATAAAAAGCTTTTGTAGGGTATCGTGACTAGAAATGAAAACTACATAAATTTTCCCAGCCTACTCTAATTAAAAAAAAAATCATGAAGTGATCCTTGCGAAATATTCATATGGACGTCAAATGGGATTTTTTTACCATAAAGCAGTATTCTACAATATGATTTGAAGCAAGAAACCTGATAAAACGTCCTGCTATATCCTCTGATACATTATGCATCGTAATAACTGAACCAGGATATTTAAAGCTATTAACTCTTTCAAACCATCTTCCATTTATTGTCAGATCAATATCCATATCAATATCCACAGTGGGTCACCTTGTCTTACTCCTTCTGTATTGTAGAATTCTTCTGAGATTTGGTTTTGAATCCTTACTTTGGCTTTGATGTCCTTTAAACACACTCCTGTTAAGTTAATGAGTTTCTGGGCAATTTTAATTCTTTCATAACTCTCTTCCGATTACCGAGTCGTACCCTTGCTCATAGTCTATGAATAGGGATGCAAATCACTATTCATAGTTATTAGATTGATAGAAATCCTCTAGTATTTGTATAAAAATTTGATCTATCGTCGATTGTCCCTTTGTGAGTCCTCCCTGATATTGCTCTACCTTTTCTTCAATTTTAACATTTAATCGCCAAAAAATCTCACATTATAAAATCAAAATGTTCATCAGTGTATCAAAATGTTCACGAATCAGTCGTGGATTTTCCCCACCCCAAATGTGGCAATATTGTTTTTTAACTGTTAGTGAATGTCGACTAATGGAAATTGCTGGGTCTTTAGCTACACTTTCACGTACCTAATCAATATGCTCTTGTGAATGACCACTGCGACTATATATATTGCTCTTCTTTCAGTTTCAGTTTCTTGACATTTTTAAACAATTCGATTGATAGCGCTTGCAGATGGATCATTGTGCAAACCCTAAATATCATATAATTGTCTAAAAACATTTTTCACTGAACGCCCATTTTCATAAAATAATTCAACAATTGTAACACGTTGTCGTAAATTGTGTTTTATGTCACCATTTGTATTTTATTCAAGAATTTAAAAAACCGCTCGATTTGAAAGTCCCGTTACTATAGAATGAGAATACTTTAAGTTTGATTCAATATATATATATATATATATATATATATATATATATATATATATATATATATATATATATATATATATATATATATATATGCATTTTACTGATTGCTTGACCGAGAATGGGCCCCACCCATCCCTGCAATTGGAGGGCATATGTTTCGTCTCTTAATGTTCCAGACTTCAGGGTACCGACATATTGCTCTCTCGTCAAGAATAGGGAGTCCCTATCCACCGTCAACAACCCATACTTTCACCGACCTCCCATCGAATGGCGTATATATGCAGTGTTAGGATTCTGAATGAAGGAGCAATAAATAATTCTTAAAAAATTTCAGTTAGTTTCGTATCTACCTGAAAAATTTGGTGTTAGGAGTGATCATAATGCTGATGGCAAAAATAACAGGGATGAAATTAAGTAATAAAATCAGATCATACTCTTAGATTATTGCAAAAAAATATTGTCATCACATACGCCGTTGTACTATACGTTCTAAGCTCTATGGAAATGGCGAACTGCAGATATATTATGGCATATACTGTCTTGTATTGATTTTAATGTCTTTGCTTGGGAAAATCGCCTCTAACACGCTTCTCCATTTGAGAATTTCTGCCTTACCGACAGCCTGCGCGCAAAGCTGTTTAATAATAAACCGACAGCTATACAATGAGAGACGATCTCAAAATAAATTTCGAATTAAGATTATTGAGCAAATTAAATGTATACCATTGAATTAAATTCATGATAGTTCTATTTCGTAAATATATCAGCATGCATTTGTTTTACCTAGATAATTCTTGTACACCCAATAAGACCCACAGTTTAGCTGCTAGTTAAATAAATCAAGATTTACTAAACAATATTAGGTCTTATTGTTGTCTATGACCATTGTTTTTTTTTTAAATTACCAATATACGGAAAATATGGAAAATATATAAATTTAAAATATATTGAACTGAAAACATTTTAGTTTTTAAATTTTTTTAAAATTTAGTTTTAAAATTTTTAGTTTAACATTTAAAATTATATCTAATACAGGATGCGGGCATTTATAAAAAGTCAGTAACTCGTCTTCTTTTTTCTTCTTCCTTTTTCTTTAGGCATAAACCCTTAAATCTCGTTATGAAGGCCGATGGTTCTCTTGATGAGAACTGTCAACTTTGTGATCAACATTTCGGTGTTCTTCGTATAATTCTTCTTCTTGGTGTTTTCTGTCTTTTAATATTTTTTGGCAGTCTGTTCAAACCGCAATAACTGAAAAAACTTCAACTGCCAGCTTATTGATAATGTAGATATTTGGATACATTCTACGAAAAAGCTTTCCGCTCGATGGGTGCCGAGTTTGTTAATAGTTGACCAAACATGTATTCGAATGAACACTTCTTAAGAGCCTTTAGACTTATTAAAACGCAGTTCTGCTGAGTTTCTTAATTGTTTCATAACAGTAGATGAAACATGCATTCACTATTAGACTCCATTGATAAAAGATCAGTCCAAACAGTGGATAAGATCAGAATCAGATTACCTGATAATCTACAGGAATGGTCATTGGAACGATTTTCGTGGTGTGATGCTCACCTGCTAAAAAGCTAGACCATCACCGGGAAGTATTGGACTTCAGTACTGGATCAATTAAAAGGTACTGTACAGGTTGATCGTCTAAAAAAAAAGTGTCCTTTCACCACTATAACGCGCCTGTACATACGTGGGTTGCTATATATGTATTCGGAATTGGAAACCAGGATGTTACTAGGCGTCATCTGACATGTACATCGTAAAGTTTGACATTGTTGGCAGTATACGTACTTAGAACGTTTTGACATACGGACATTATTTGTGTTATTTAGTGGTTGAAAATTTCATCTCAGCCAATAAATGGAATTAACTCGTAAAAATTTTCGTGCAATGATTTACTATGATTTTCGACATGGATAATCTCAACAGTGCATCGATTAACTCACTTCGACTTTTGACGATGAAATACCATCAAAAACCACTGTATATCACTGGTTTAGTGAATTCAATCGTGACCGTCGTCGAATTTAAAGAACGTCGTCCAAAATCGGTTGTTGAGAGAAAATATCGTCACTGTGCGCGAACGGATAAAACAGCATCGTCATGTGACATACCGTGATATTGATGCATCCCTGAGCATTAGTATGACAAGCATACACAATATTTTACGTGAACATTTAACCGTGAAAAAGATTTGTGCATATTGAATTCTGTATAATTTGATTATCGCTCAAAAAAAAAGGCTCGTGTCGATTGGTGTAAAGAAATGCTTAAAAATTCAATCGTAGTGCTTCAAAAGCCATGTATTACATCTACACAATCTTGGATTCTCTGAGTCCGAAATTAAACAAAATCAACTGCAAGGGTCTTTCAAAATGAGCTATACCCAACAAAAGTTATCCACATAAGAAGCACTTTGAAACAAATGGTCGCCTGTTTTTTTGGAATAAATGGGCATGCGGCAACAGTTCCACTAGAGAATCGTCGAGCGGCCAATTTTGAATGGTACTCAACGGTTTGTCTGCCAGAAGTCTTTGAAGAAATAAGCAAAAACAACCAGCGACGCAGGATCATTCCTCGCCATGACATTACGAGCTTAGGCATTGGACCGAATAATTCAATATTTGACCGGTCAAAATATCGAATTGATGAGTTATCCGTTGTACAGTCTTGATTTGGCACCCAATAATTTCTTTTTGTTCCCGACCGTAAAGTATAAACTACGTGGCCAACGATTTTCGACGCCAGAAGAAACGGTCGCTGCGTCCAAAATGCTTATTTTGGAGATACCTCATCAAAATGGAAAAAGTGTTACGATAATTGGTTCAAACGTATTCGAAAGTGTATCGAAAGTATATTCGAAAATATTTAAAAAAGCAATAAAACCATTCTCAATGATAAATATTTGTTTACAATTATTATTCCGGATACATAAATAGCAACCCTCGTATATCTTGGAGTGTTGCTGCGAAATTCTATGACCTACCCTTCGAAATTCTTCCACATGCACCGCATTTGCCGGATTTGTCTCCCAGCGATTACTTCATCTTCCTAAGCCTGAAAAATTGGCTCCCTAGACGAAGATTTATTCAAAACTGTGAGGTTAAAGCAGAAACAACCGCTTATTACAGAGGCATCCCAAAAATTTTACAAATCGCATTATACTAAGTACGAGTGTGAATCAAATATAAACTGGAATTTTACAATAATTTTCCTCAGCCAACCACGAAAGGGCTATCAGTGTAGGTCCTTGCAGTGCAACGTATTAGGGACAGGAGAAACGCTTGGTGAGCTGTTTCACTCAGTTCTTTTGTCAATACATCCATGAGTGAGCAACAGGTTCCATCGTCCTTGCGCAACGAGTTATAATAAAGTTTTTAACCAAGGAAGGCGTTAAACCATCCAAAACATTAACTCAGTTGAAGGTTCAGTATAGGAACGATACCCTGTCTAAAACCCACGTGTTTGGTTAGGCCAAGAAGTTCAAGAGCGAACGAGGAAGTGTGGTAAATGTAAGTCATAATCGACGTCCCAGGTCATGTGTCAATGCTGACAACAATGGTGCAGTTCGCGATCTTATCGAAGGTGACCGGTAGCTCACTATTAATGAAATCGGTTTGAATCGAATCAGCTTTGGAAGTGCTCAAACAATCATAAAAAAGCATCTTGGCTTGAATAAAATGCCCGATGGGTTCCGAAGTTGTGACAGAAGATCAAAAAAACATCCAATTGCAAATCATTAAGAGAAATTCTGAATCGATATCGGCGGGAAGGAGAGACTTTTTTAAGCGTATCGTGACATGCGGGTGCATTATTATACTCCAGAATCAGAAATGGCCAGTAAGGAGTGGCAAAGGATAGACGAAACCTACCCTGTAAAGGCCAAACCGATCTCTCAGCCTATAAGATTTTCGCGATCGTTTTTTTCGACTGGAAAGGAGTTCTGCTGATTGATTTTCTTAATGGCCGACGTACGGTTAATACTGCCTACTACTGCCAGAGCGTTGGAGACAACACAATCCGCTTACATGAGCAAAAGACCTGGAGGAGGGACGGAGGAGGTGTCCTCATCAAATACATCCTCCTACTCCATGACAACGCCAAGCTACACATAGCAGATTTGACGAAGGAAGAACTGGAGAATATGCATTGGGAAACCCTTGAACACCCTCCATACCTTCCAGATTTGTCACCAGCGATTATTTTTTGTTTGATCCTTGAAAAATGCCCTTGAAAGGATATGATTCTCCACTTGGAAACGAAAACCCCGAAACCACTGGGGAAAATGTGTAGAGCCTGTAGCATAAGGAGACTTTGTCGAAAAATCACCAATATTTTTTTGTATTATTTTATAAATAATAAATATGTAATTCATGTGTTAAATATGAATATGCATTTCGTACCCCAATTATAAAGATATTTTGAATATTCAAGTTAGGAAAGGAGGTAACATAGTCAAGGATCACTACTTGACTAGAAGCAAACTTAGCTTAAAACCTCGAAATCTTATTCAAAAGAGACTACTAATCTCAAAGTTTGACCGTACGAAAATACAACCAACCCTAACAGAAGACCTTGATAAAAACCAGCACAGAACTGGCAAGAACTGAACCAAAAAATTATTGAAACAGCCCTAAGGTAGGTCTCTTTGCAAAAACGTAGAAAACATCCATGCTGGGATGAAGTTTGAGAGCAAGCAGTATTAACCCGAAATAAAGCATTCAAAGAATAGAACAGTCAAAAAACAGAAATTATCTATAACATCTTTTTGGAAGTAAGAAAATAAACATCGAAGCTAATTAGACAAGCTAAAAGAAAATATGAAAACAATCTAATTAATGAAATAGAAAAAGATTTCCAAAAAAATAACACCCGAAATTTTTTTCAAAACATTTAAAACTAAATTAGCAGGCTATCAACCCCAAAGTCTTTGCTTCCGAAAGGAATACGGACAATTAGCTCTAAATAACCAAGACAATTGCAAAGAACTTGCCAAATATTTTGAACAACTACTAAACTGTCCTAAGCCTTTAACATATTACATACACTACACATATTACTTTAACATATTACAACACTAAACCCTAAACAAACAAACCCAGATTCATTACCACTGAATGAAGATGAAATAATTAGGCAAATCAAACAGCTTAAAAATAACAAAGCTTCTGATGAAGATGGAATCACTGCTGAACTTAAACTCATCTGGTCCAGGTACAATCAAGCAAATAACCAAAAAGAAGAAAGTAATTCAGAAAGTAATACAGGTGTTGCTTGTTTTAGAAAAACTAATACATGTGTAGCTTGTAAAAAAATCGGCCCTGAATATTGACCAACCCATTAAACTGGGGAGAACCAACATCAAAATGGAATGTCTGGCGTTTGCTGATGATCCAGCAATTTTAGCTCAAGATATATTAACGGCACAAAAACAGATTGAAATCCTAAAAACAGCAGAAAAGGTAGGACTGCAAATTTTCTTTGAACATACACAATACATGACCTGCATCAGACTAAGAAGACCATTTCTAAAAACAAAATATGGTAACATCAGATGAGTCTCTCAATTCAAATATTTGGTTGAAATAATCATGGAAAACGGGTTGGAAAAAGAGGCCAATAAGGGTAGATGTCAAAAAATGGAAACTGCATTGAGACTTACACAAAATATTTACAACAAAAAAATGTATATTTAAAAACACAAAACTGTTATTAGTGTTTATATGGTGCAGAAGAAACGCTCATTTTGAATAGAAAGAAAAACATCGAGGAGGTTAAAAAGAAAGAAAGAAAAATCTTAGGCCCCAAATAAATAAATAGCACAACATTCCGACTTTGAGAAAACCAAGAAATCAAACAATATACAGATATACATAGCGATATGAGAAAAAGAAGACTTAAGTTTTACGGACACAAAACGGATGAATCCGAGTAGGCTAATTAGACGAATAGTTGAATTTTATGAAAATAGGAGTAGAGCTAAAATAGAAAAAATTTAATGGATTGCTGCAGTTAAAGAGGACCTATGATCAGCAATATTACACAAAGGGAAATTCAGGATAAAAACTGTTTCAGACACAAGGTTGACGTTTGGGAGGTTGGCCAGAGAGAAAAATGTAGGAACCCGGATCTAACGAAACGAAAAAAGCTCATAGTGAAAGAATGAAGTCAGTATGGGCGCCAAGGAAGACTAACAACAACAAACGCCTCTAACTGTACTTATCGTGGTCCACCAGGGCCCATATCTGAATAATAATAATAATAAATATGTATAAAACAATTCCGGTTTATATTTAATTCACCCTCGTATATTAAAGAGTTGTAACGTCATTGATCTAAATGCATTGAATTACAATTTTCTCAAAAATCTTACGGTTTCTTTGTCAGGTGAGCAGTTTTCAAATGACACTCATATATAAAAAAAATCGATAATAGCGGCTAGGAAAATTTTTATAAAAGTATTGCTTAGATCTACAAAGCGAGTAAATAAAGCAATGAAACGGATTTTGTATAATTTTTTTATTCATTTGAAATTATTATTCTATGTTGTTTCTTTCAAAGCAGTTGCCTTGTGAAAGCATACAGCGCGGAGACGGTTTGTCCTTCTTCATAGGACTGCTGGAACTCAGATACTGGAATCACCTTCAGCTTTTCCTGTGTTATTCAGTGTCCTAATATGGAGCCCTTTGAAGAATATTTTCAATATTGGGAAAAGGAAAAAGTCACAAGAACTCAAGTCTGGTGGATAGGGCTGTGAAAAAACTTCTCGGTAAAAATGCTGGTTTACCGTTTGGCCTTGAAGTACACATTCCTTATGAACGATCCCCTTGCTATTAAAAAAGCAAATCAGCATGCTTTTTATCTTTAATTTGATCATTTTGGCTTTTTGTTGACCGTGGTAAGGTTGGAGTGTGTTATTGGTTCTTATTCAAAAATCCAACACTCGTCACCAGTTACAGAAAATGTGGGTTATTTTCAATCCGATCCAAAAAGTCTAGACGTATTTCCTTCCTGTTGTATTGGTTTTCTTCATTCTCAATTCATTGGTCATAATCTGATGAACCGTTGTGTGAGTTAAATTCAACTTTTCTTCGATCAGACTGATCGTCCCCCGATGATCAGAACGCACTAGATCTCCGATTCTGTGGACATTTTCATCACTTCTTGTACTTTTTTCATTTCTCATCACTTTTTGTACCTTTCGCTGCGAGGTTCTTAAACCACCTGAAAACCTGGGCCTATGACAAAACACTGTTTCCATAGGCCTGAAAAGTTTTGTAAAAGTTTTCGTTGCACTGTGCCCAAGACTGAAACAATATTTGATTGGTGTCACTCATTTTCAGCACACACTAGAAAAATCCAGTTCGCAAAAAATTTGTACGGGCCATTAAGTGACTAGGAGTTCAAACTGGCACTGGAGACGCATTATATATTGGTTTGCCTACCCACCAAAGGGAAAGCCAACAGCGTTGCCAGATCGAACGCTATGTCACCAATCTCGTTACTTTATTTACATACCTCGTATAGTATTCTTTGTATATTAATTTGATCTCAGTTATTTAAGGTTACTATGAAGAAAATAGCTAACTCTCAAGCCTTTTTCAGTTATATACCGACATAATCGGTCTTAATAAAGAAAAATGGCAAAATTGAAATTGTCCAGCGAAAATCCATCACGACCCCATCCATAAACTAAGACCGCAGACTGACGGTCTCATATACACATGTCGGCGGCATCATAGAGCATCAGAGGCCGAAGTCGTTATTCAAGGCATTACTGTTGTCACCTTCTTTTATCAGAAGATGGATGTACCGCTGGCAACGGCTCAATGTTTATATTTCTTGTGATAGATTTACTCCCCGCCAACCACTTAGGACCATTTATTTCATTAGAACCCTTTTCACCCTCGGGGGATTAAAACATTAGACGATCGATATTAATTTATGAACTGGGGTGGTAGCTGCTAGGACGTAAATTGCTTATTTCTTATTTTTCTAATGGAGGTTTTCGTTTAAAATCATTTTTTTCGAATGAATTAGACATATTTTATTATTCAGATACAATAACAGTTGATAAGAATACACAGTATATAAAAAATCCAGACCATAGAAATTTTAAAATAAATAATTAACATTATTATTATTGTTACATATATTATAATATATATATATATATATATATATATATATAGTATGTAATACAATAATTGCGATTGTTAACTATTAAATTGAAATGAACAGAAACAGATAAGAACACCATTTCTAAAAACAAAATATGGTAACATCAAACGAGTCTCTCAATTTAAATATTTGGGTGAAACAATCATGGAAAACGGGTTGGAAAAAGCGGCCAATAAAGGTAGATGTCAAAAAATGGAAACTGCATTGAGACTTACATAAAATCTTTACAACAAAAAATGCATATCTAAAAACACAAAATTGAGACATTACAACACAGTTATTAAGCCAGAGTTTATATGGCGCAGAAACGCTCATTTTTAATAGAAAGAAAGACATCATAAGAAAAACCTTAGGCCTTAAACAAATAATTAGCATAAAACACCGACTTCGAGAAAACCAAGAAATCAGACAATATACAGATATACATAGCGATATGAGAAAAAGAAGACTTAAGTTTTACGGATATATAAAATGAATGAATTCGAGAAGGCTAATTAGACTAATAGTTGAATTTTATGAAAATATATGAAGAGCAAAAATAGAAAAAAATAAATGGATTGCTGCAGTTAAAGTCCTATCGAGCGATATAAATCATTCTTTTCGAATGAATTTGACATATTTTAGTATCCAGATACAATAACAGCTGATAAAAATACACAGTATATAAAAAATCCAGACCATAGAAATTTTAAAATTAAAAATAAACATTATTATTATTATTGTTACATAATATATAATATATAATATATTTATTTATTATTCACGTATGGGCCCGGGTGGACCACGCGAAGTACAATTAGAGGCATTTGTTGTTGTTAGCCTTCCTTTGCGCCCATACTAATTTCATTCTTTCGCTATGAGCTTTTTTTCTTTCGTCAGACCAAGTTGTTCCAGTCTTCCTACATTTTTCTCTCTGGCCAACCTTCCAAACGTCAACCTTGTGTCTGAAACAGCCTCTATCCTGAATTTCACTTTGAGTAATATTTGCTGATCTTAAGTCCTCTTTAATTGCAGCAATCCATTTAATTATTTGTACTTTAGCTCTACTCCTATTTTCATAAAATTCGACTATTTGTCTAGTTAGCCTATTTGGATTCATCCTTTTTATGTGTCCGTAAAACTTAAGTCTTCTTTTTCTCATATCGCTATGTATATCTGTGTATTGTTTGATTTCTTGGTTTTCTCGAAGTCGGTATGTTGTTGTATTTATTTGTTTGGGGCCTAGGATTTTTCTTATGATTTTTCTTTCCTTCTTTTCAATGTCCTCGATGTCTCTCTTTCTATTCAAAATGAGCGTTTCTGCCCCATATAGACATTCTGGCTTAATAACTGTGTTGTAATGTCTCAGTTTTGTGTTTTTAGATAGGCATCTTTTGTTGTAAATATTTTGTGTAAGTCTCAATGCAGTTTCCATTTTTTGACATCTACCCTTATTAGCCGCTTTTTCCTACCCATTTTCCATGATTATTTCACCCAAATATTTGAATTGAGAGACTCGTCTGATGTTACCATATTTTGTTTTTAGAAATGGTGTTCTTAGTCTGTTGCAGGTCATGTATTGTGTCTTTTCAAAGGAAATTTGGAGTCCTACCTTTTCTGCTGTTTCTTTTAGAATTTCAATCTGTTTCTGTGCCGTTAATACATCTTGAGCCAAAATTGCTAGATCATC
The DNA here is from genome assembly GCA_031761425.1 of Cosmopolites sordidus. Lineage (NCBI taxonomy): Eukaryota > Metazoa > Arthropoda > Insecta > Coleoptera > Curculionidae > Cosmopolites > Cosmopolites sordidus. The sequence continues at coordinate 571,951 of JARFXV010000866.1, read as the reverse complement.
AGCACACGCCAGACAATCAATTTTGATGTTGGTTCTCCCCAGTTTAATGAGCTGGTCAATATTCAGGGCCGACTTTTTTTCACGCCACTCCTGTATTACTTTTTCTAGAACACACTTAAATAAGAGTGGCGAGAGTCCATCCCCTTGTCTCACTCCAGTTTTAATTTCGGAGGGTTCTGAGATATCACCCATGAATTTAACTTTTGACCTTGCGTTAGTTAATGTTGCTTTAATAATTGCCATCGTTTTCAGATCTAGTCCTTGTTCTTTCAAGATTCGGAATAAAGATTCGCGGTCTATAGAATCATATGTTTTTTTGAAATCCACAAATGTACAGACGAGATTTTTATTGTACAGTTTTTGATGTCTTAGGATCAACTTTAGATTCAGGATCTGTTCAGGGCAGGATAATATATAATATATAATATATAATATAGAATATATAATATATAATTTATAAAATATAACATATAATATATAATATATAATATATAATATATAATATATAATATATAATATATAATATATAATATATAATATATAATATATAATATATAATATATAATATATAATATATAATATATAATATATAATATATAATATATAATCAACACACTTTTGCCAACAAGAAACAAGTTTATTAATATCTGTTGCGTAAAATTCCGGAGTCCTGAAGTCGTTGAAGGCAGTTTTTGCATGCTCTTGATTTTTAAAGAATTTCTCGCGCAGGAAGTTGTCAAGATGCTTGAAAAAGTGTTAGTCAGTAGGCGAGAGGTCAGGCGAGTATGGCGTATGGTTGAGAGTTTCGTAGCCCAACTCATGCAGCTTTTGTCGCGTGATCATTGAGACTTGCGGTCGAGCGTTGTAATGGAGGAGAATTGGTTCCTTTTTGTTGACCAGTGCCAGGCACATGCGCCGTAGAATTTGGTGCAGTTCATCGATCAGCTGATATTTCTGCGCAGTAATCGCTTCGCCTCTGTTCAGGAAGCTGTGATGAATTAGACCGGCTGTAGATCACTGAACAGTTACCATGACCTTATTTTAATGCATTTTCTGCTTTGAGAAGTGTTGTGGAGCTTCGTCAAGGTCCAACCATTAAGCTGATCGTCGCCGATTGTCGTAAAGAATCCACTTTTCGTCGCACATCACAATCCGTTCGAGAAACTGATCATTTTTTTAGCCCAAAAGAAGGGCAGACGACACTTTAAAAACGATGATTTTTAAAATTTTCATTCAATTCGTGCGGTACCCATCTATGCTGGGGGATTTGCCAGCTGTTTTGATTTTCCAATCTTCTGTATATAGTTAGAAATTGTGACATGCGTTACACCTAATTAAGAGAGTTCCCGAACAGTTGTAAGCGGATGGGTTTCGACTAAGCCCCTTACTTGGTCATTGTCAACATCCGATGGCCGATCACTAAGCTCATCATATTCAAGGTTCTCCGCATCATCGCTTCGAATTTTTTTAAACCATTATCGCACAGTATGTTCATTAGTGGTTTCTGGACCAAACGCATCGTTGATATCGCGAGCTGTTTCAACAGGTTTTTGGCCTAGTTTGAGCCGGAACAAGAAAATTGTGTGGTCCAATTGTATTTAATGCTCTGAAAAAATTGGGCAAAATTATTTTAGAACTAAACTAATACCACATATAGATAGAATGAAAAACGATATATAAAGTCAAAGCAATTTTTGAAAATTAGCATTAAAATAGAATTAGAATAACAAAAATCCGCAATAACTATCTTAACAACCTAATAGTTATTGTATTAATCTCAGACTTTTGAATATTATAGATAACTAGAATATTTTCCTAAATTTACTATGTTAAATTAATTTTCATTTGAAACAATCCAAATAAGTCTATCGGTGTCAAATCGGACATATCAGGTGAATTATGAAATAATATATAAGCTTTACTAAATTACATCCCACAGATCCAATTTATTTCAGAAGTATTTCCAAAACCGTCAAAAATGATACCATCAACTTCTCCAATCGTCATTTAATAACTCTCAGCCCTTTTTAATACGCTTGTACCAGTTAAATATTATACGTAATGGTGTATTATTTGCAAAAATAATTTTCTATTTAATCGATACATACGAAACTTGCACTTAAAACTTGAAAAGTTTCGTAAGTGGATCTACAAAGAGTACTTTGAAATATAATATAATGGGGAATAAAAAAAGTGTAACATCGAGGATACATATTTGAATCAAACTGAAAATATACGAGGGTAGACTGAAAAGTCAAACACTCTTTAAATAAAATATTGTTTTTGATCGAAAATCGATTTACTTTTCAACGTGGTGTCGTTTTAGCTCGATAGATTTTTCCAACTTTTCCCTCAACGATTTCCCAAATTTTATGACTTCTAAAAATTACGGCCTCTCAAATTTTGCTAAATAGTCCTCTGTTTCGGCGATGATCCCTTCATTTAACAGATCGGTCAATAAATCCCCAGTCTGATGTATAGATGGCATCACTTACGAAGTATCATTACCAGTGGTTGATTGTGCCAACCTTCAAATGTCAAATGTCAAAATTTCATTACATTCTGAGCACTAGTTTCTGAGTTGTGCTTTAAGTGACGCTATTTTTGTTATTTTCAAAACAATGGGAAAAAATAATTTCGTGTGTTGATTAAGCATTGCTTTTTGATGAAGAAAATACCGCTGAAGCAAAATAATGGCTTAATAAACATTGCCCGGACTCTGTCCTAGGAACATCAAGCATAATTGATTGGTATGCTAAATTCAAACCTGGCCGTGCAAACACCGATAATGCTGAATGCTTTGGACGTTCAAATGAGGTGGTTACACCAGACAATATCAAAAAAAATCACAAAATTATTTCGCAAAACCGTAAAGTAAAGCTGCAGGTGTTAGCTGATATCATGAAGATATCGAAACGAAGTGTTTACGCCATTTTGCATGAATATTTGGTAATGCGTGAATTGTTATCAAAATGGGTACCGCCTTTGCTGACAGTGGACCAAAAACAGCAACGTATTGATAATTCTGAGCAATGTTTGGAGCTGTTTAAGCGAAATAAATAGAATGTTTTCATGCAGTATGTGACAATAGAAGAAACATGGATCCACCACTACACTCCGGAATCAAATCAGCAGTCAGCTAAGCAGACAGCAGCCGGTAAAAGCCGACCAAAGCGACCAAAAATACAACCATCTGCAAGCAAGGTACATGGGATATTGTTCATCAATTATCTCGTGAAAGGTAAAACCATTAAGAGCGAATATTACATAGCGTCATTGGTACGTTTGAAGGTCCAGATCGCAAAAAAGTTCCAAATGAACAAAAAACAGCTGTTTCACCAAGACAATGCACCGTGGTACAAAACGTTGGCAACAATGGCTAAATTGCATGAATTGCACTTCGAATTGCTTTCTCATCCAGTGTATTCTCCAGATCTGGCTCCCAGCGACTATTTCCTGTTCTCAGACCTCAAAAAAATGCTCGCTGGAAAGAAATTTCACTTCAATGAAGGGATGGATAATTGCCGAAACAACAACAAACAACGTTGGAATGATTGTATTGCGCTTCGAGGAGAATATGTTGATGAATAAAGTCGAAATTTGCAAAAACAAAGTGTGTTTTATTTATCAGACCGACGACTTATTCTCCGATCTGTTAATGTGAACTCCTTCTCTACCAGCTATTTCTTCATATATGGAAATGTTCGTGTTGGATTTTCTATATCCGTTCGCCCGAGATATTTATCATTTCAACCATCTCTCTAACATTAATCCTATGATCATTCAACATCATATCATAAAGTTTGTTGATCATTTCCTCAATAGTGACCTCAATGAAGCGTTTAACTCAGTCATATCGAAACTCAGTACACCGCTTAGAAATTATGAAAAGTAATGAGTGAAAAAATAAAAGAGTCCTCATAATATTTCTTCAATTTTTGTTTTGTTTGTACGATGATTTTATCAAGCAAAAGGTAGCACTTAATCAACAAACGAAATTCGCCTTTTTCCATGAGAACAAACATATCAAACTAAGTTCTGATAATATATTTTTAGTAACTATTTTTAAACTTTCAAATATTACATTTCCAATACTCTGAAAATATAACTAAATGTCATATCAACTTCAATTTCATGGAGAATTCATCATCTTTGTAATCGCATCTCCATTATCGGAAAAGTATCTCGCTTTTTACTTTATCTTCGTATATATAGTACTCTGCTGTATCATAATCATCCATAACCCCAAGTAAAAAAAAAAAAAAATATATATATATATATATATATATATATATATATATATATATATATATATATATATATATATATATATATATATATATATATATAATCGTTCATAATAACGTTGATTATTTATATTTTATAGTAAAGCTATTCGCTTTATCTATTAAATATATCATAGTACTAAACCCGGAATCTAGACCTGGAAATAATTGTCGAGTCTTGACCATATTAAAATCGGTCCCAAATCAGAAGAACGCCTTTCATTATCATCTTCCACGATTCCTTGAAAGATAAAAGGAATACAATGGCTATATTTCTAGACCAATAATCATTCTTTTCGTAAACATTATTACGGAATACAATAGGTGCAAAATCGGCTTCAGAACACTACAGTAGCAATAAAATATTTACAGGGCAGGATTCAGCTCCTCTTGGCGTTTTAATGAACCCCCCAAAATATTAAATTTTAATATAGTTAATATTTTTGTTATTATCTCATAGAATTAGGTGTATTTAATGCTGTACAAAATGTTATTTCATTTAACAGTTAATACAGGAAACTCAAAGAGATTTATCACTAAACACCAAATCACTTTTTCAAACTCCTCGACGCACGTTTCGCTAACCATGTTAGCATCATCAAGATATTATTTAATCTCAGTTTCGTGGTAAATTTTTTCCAGTTTAGTGTTTCGTGTTTCAACAGGAAGGTTCCAATAGAAGAATTAAATTAATACAGGGTTAATCGATCATATAATTTCCATCGTTATTGACAATCTTCGCCCATCTCTTGACAAACTTTCTATTCCCTTTTTTAAAATGAGGTTGATTTTATTAAAATATTTTTCTAGTGTATTTTAATAGATGTCGCTGTAGAAATATATTTTCCACGAAGAAAATGATTCCATAAATCTGAACTGTTGCTATTCTGACGGTACAGCAACAGGAGAATACAGTGGACGAGGAAATACTTCTCAACCTAACTTTTTGATTTTTTCCTGAACTATTTTGGTGCTATGAGGTCTTGCCATGCTGCATAATAACACCTTTAAGATTGCACGTTTTTGAATCAAAACTATATTTAGTCTATCAAGCGGAGGACAACAATATTTAACACCTATGGTTTTGTTGGGATTATAAACGTCATGTGGATAAGTCCTGCTAAATCCTACCATTCTGACAGTGGTTCCTTTGGAGTGTGCAAAGGTCGTTGTCCTGTTGAAAGCCATTGTTTTTTCTTATGTGGATTTTTCATCTCCAGTAACGATTTGTTGAAGAAAAACTTAAACAGAAGTGCACTACAGATAGTTACATGGCAAATGTAAAAATTTTACAATGTTATATTGTGAACCATAAAGTATACTTTATAGTACAAACAATTTTTTTAATCCTAATTTTGTCGTTTCTAACCTTAAACTCGAAAAGATTTATCACTAAACATTAAACCATTTTTTAAACTTCTAGACGCGCGTTTCGCTAACCATTGCAGTATCATCTGGAGATGATTTAATCTAATTCTAAAACTAACTATATTTTATTTATATGATAACCGTACGTAATGAAGCGTGCAAAAATCATGAACTGTGAAGTTAACTGAATATTGCATTAATAATTGAAAAAGTTGAACGGGTATAGGTCATTTATCCTAGTTCATGATTTTATTTCATACGCGTCCAAGGCCCTGTTATTACTTAAACGTTTAACAAGTCTTAAATTACTAATATCTATATTGTGGTCATGCTCAAGTGCATGTAGGGCAACACAAGATTTTTCATTTCTCCCATATCTAATGTGGGCAATGTGTTTCTTATTAACTCAACTATAGTTTGCGAATCTTTTAGTTTGCCCAATATACCTTCGATTACAATTTTGGCAACTGATTTCGTAAATCACCGACTTTTCATGCTGATCTACTTTATCCTTTGGATTACCAAAGACTTCACTTAATTTCTTAAATGGTTTGTAGGCAATCTTAATGTCTACTTTTTTCAAAATTTTGCCTAGCTGTCGTATTAATTGGGCATCAAACAGTATTACCATGAATATATTTTTGTTCTGATCCTTTTGAAAAGTCGAACATTCTTTCAATAATTGTCTAAACCTATGTATTCTAGTTCATTTATCTACAATTTTCTTATTATAACCATTCACTTCGGACAACTCGCTAATTAATTTTAATCCTTTGTTATATTATCTTTGTTTAAAGGAAAATGGATTAATCTATTTATCACAAAATTTAAACTAGATATCTTATTTTGAAAGCTATGATTCTAATCGTTTGGAATGGATCCCGAAGTTGTGGTGTTTTTTCTAAAAAAATCAAAATCTAACTTATTTTTATTGTTTCTTCTGGCTAAAGCATTCAAAGATGGTAATTTATCATTGTTTTCGAGTTCATACGTGAATACTGTGTTTTGGGATTTACCATTTAAGTAAGTTCTTAACAAAATGTTACAATTTGTTACAATTTTATGTTACAATACAATGTTACAAAATGTTACAATTTAAATGTTAAAATTACAAAAACGTCATCCACATATCTTAACCACATCCTCGGAAAGTAACTGAATTCATCGTTCGCATCGGTTTCAAATTTACTCATGAATAAGTTGGCTAAGAACGGTGACAAAGGATTACTCATTACCGTTCCTTCGTGTTATCGATTAAACCTCTTATTACGCTGAAAAGAATTTTGCTTCATACATAATCTTGTTAGGGAGATATACTCAGAAACAATCTTGTTATTGAAACGGTTTAATTCGAGTAACTACTTCAGGTATTTCAAGGTATGTAGAATTGGAACACTCGGAAACAACGATGATACGTCAAAGAACACTAACACCTCACCTTCCTCTAAATGTGTGTTTTGGACTTTTTCTATGAATATTTCTGAGTTTATCACAGAACAGAAAAGTAGTTGGTTTGATAGTTTTTCAAATTCCTTTGTTATCCATTTTGTCAAGTTCTATGTTGGAGAAGCAGTGGATGATACAATTGGTCTCATTGATTTTCCTGGTTTATGAATTTCTGGTCAAGCATATAACCTTGACACTTTTGGATTTTAACTATGCATTTGGTTTTTCAGACAAGAAGAAATAAGGCTGATACAATATTTTAATGTATCTAACTTCTTTAACCATTTTTTACTTGAATTATTTTTTCAACACATTCAAAATACTCAGATTTGTCCAATCCTTCTCTCGCTGATACTTGACAATCTTATAAATATTTGGCATATTTTGACTTTTATTTGAAATATTTTATGCAAATTTGCTTTTACATGACTCTCTGACGAAATTTTTGGAAGACCCCGGTAAGGGTTTAATACCAGTTTCAATACCGTCTACCATATCTTCCCAAGCGCTACAGGATGCGGATAAAGCAAAATTGAGGCCTGTATTTAAGAGATCTAGTTCTTGATTGTCAAGCGTTTGTGTTAAAAGATGTTCTAACGTGTTAACGTTCTTTTTAGATAGAAACATGTTCTTCTGATTGCTCAGTTTTTAGCATTGTAATTTTTTTATTCAAGCCTATAGTTTTTCTAGACTTACCGTCGGTTTTTTTAGAAATATCTACAGAATTTATTTAATTTTATCTCTATTGGAGAGAATCTACGATTGACTTTCGATATTAGTCTTGGGTTTATTGACTTTTTATGATTTAAATCTTTATCTCTTTTCTAACTTCCCCTTTTAAAAAATTTGTAAACCTTACCAACTTTTCCTATTTAGTCCTTAAGCTGTGTCCACAGCAATACAAATTTGTGTTGAACGGGCTGTATGTGTTGTATGTAGTCTGCGTACGTGGCAATGAAGACGCTCTGACACACAAGGTCACACAAATATTTTCGCAGCATAGCACGCACAGGAACCATCTGTTGTCGGTTTTCTCGCGAGCATTAAAGGAATTTATGGTGTACAGGATTTGTGTGTGGACGCGTTGAAGTAAAACAATGTTTTATTTTCAAAAAAATACCTGTGTGACATGGCTATAGTGAAATTTATTATTTAGTAATTTATTTTGTACTGAGTAACTAATTGTAGTCAAAGCAAGTCTCAGCATATTATTAGTGTGCAGCATTCATAATAATGAACAAATTAAGAAAAAGGAAAAAAATCGCAAGAAAGGCGTTATTCGATCAAGCATATGTGCCAAAACAGAAAGTATTAACTACAGAAAATAAGAAAAGAAATATAAATACTGAAAAATATAAAAAACCGCACAAATATTTATTGACTGTGTGTAATAATTTTGCGTCGTAAATATTTTCGCTGCACAGTAAATTCAACACAAACAACTTTTTATTGATGTAGACCCATATTTAGTTCCCTTTTTTACATCTAAATTGTACATAATCTGAATTATGAAATTCCTAATGACGGCACTGTACAAGCAAACGGTTTCTTTCACCATCATCAGCATCGGGAATAGAGGGTGTACGACGATCGCCCGCAGGTAGTTTTAACCCCCGCATTCAAGGTGACATTTTGTTCGCAAAAGATATTTATTAAAATTGGACCAAGCGACAGCAGACTGCCTGAAAAGACTGACTACGATAGGCATGCAGCTTCAAAAGGAAATTAGATCGTTGACGGATTTTTATGATGCCCTCGTTCCGACTTAAGATTGGAAAAAATAGCCACTATAGTTGATTTACTGTGCTCCTGTATTAAAATTATTCCTCATAATTATTATAATATTTTTTTTGTGTGTTTTGGTTTACTGCACTTTATATTTACTAATAACGTAATATTAATATCGATTGAAAATTCATCATCATAGAGTGGACAGTGGACACAATTAAAGTTGCAGTTAACAAAGGTTAAAACATTAGAAAGAAGAAGCAGTACTACAAGATCGAGTCGAGATATTAAAGAGCTGTAAAACTTTAAGAAACCATTAAAACTTACTGTATAGTATTGCTTTGTATTTCGTAAAAATAAATTCATTATTAGAGATATAAAGGGGAGTTTGTACAGCAACGTTAGTCCTAAAATATAAGGTGAAGGCAAAATAAACCAACCCCAAAGACAAGTTAACATTCAAAATAGCACGTTTATACGAGGTGTTTGAATGTATGTACGAGGTATCTAAAGAAAGTAACGAGAGTGATTTTTTATAATTATTTTCCTCAATCAAAATTATAATTATCCTTATGTTGAAGTATCCTTCAACGTACTTGTCTTGGGAAACAATACTGAGCTGGAGACGGTTCGTCCACTCTTGAACCCTGTCCACTCTGGAGTCACCTTTAGCCTTCTCAATGTTCTGCAATGTCCCAAAATGTCACTAGGAATCAAGTCTGGAGAATATGGGGATTGCGGAGCCACAATTAAGTTTTTACTCGCCAAAAACTGTTTAATTAAAATCTCTGTATAATCTCACTGGTTATCAAAAAAGCAAATCAGCATGATTTTGACCTTTGATTTGCTCATTTGCCTTTTTTTATCGTGGTGAGGTTGGAATGTGCAATTCCTGAATCTGCCGCTTGCGAATCCGAGTCGCATTCAAAAATCCAAGACTCGTCACCAGTAATGACAGTTCCAGAAAATGACATGTTTGTTGACATGTTTCCTTCCTATTTTTATTCTTTTGATCCTGTGAAAGGTTTTTCGGAACCACTTTTGCAGAGATTTTTGTTATCCCCAATACATTGGTCAAAATCTGATGCCTCAAATTCAGCTATTTCACCAATCATACTAATAATACGACGACCAGAACGCACAAGATCGGAAAAATCTGAACTCTTGACAAGATAATGTTTCCGTTGAAGTTTTGAAAAAGTTCAGAAAAAATCTTAATAGCCCATCGTTGCTCAAAATTGTTGTCACTCATTTTTAGAACGCGCTAGGAAAATTCGGTTTACAAATAAAAATACTACGGTGTACTAAGTGACTCTAGAAAGTTCAAGAGGCATCAGATATTGACATGCCTATCCTCGAAAGAGAAAACCAACAGAGTTGCCGTTCCTTCGTGTTGTTCGGAAAAATATGTTATTAAGTGGAAAACAATTTTGCTTCATACATGATTTTGTTAAGGAGATGTACTCAGAAACAATCTTATTATTAAAACCGTTTAACTCTTTCAGGTATTTCAAGGTATGTGGAATCAGGACACTCGGAAACAACGATGATACGTCAAAGGAAAACAAGACCTCACTTTTCCGTAGATGTGCGTTTTTGACTTTTTCCATGAATTTTGTTGAGTTTATCACATAACAGGAAGGTAATTGGTTTGGTAAATTTTCAAATTTGTATGTAGGAGAATCAATGGCTGATTGATACAATTGGTCTCATTGATTTTCCTGGTTTATTAATTTTTGGTAGAGCATCCAATCTTGGTACTTTTGAATTAGAAATATGCAGTTTGCTTTTCAGAGAAGAAGAAATAGGGCTGTTACAAGATTTTAATGATTTTTGAAATATATTTTTGAATATTCAAGATATCTGACTTCGTTAACCATTTTTGACAATGGATTCCCAAGTAATCGTTTATATGGACCGTTTTGAATTAATTTTTAAATGCGTTAAAAAAATGATTTGGTGTTTAGTTGTAAATTTCTTCGAGTTTAGTGTTTCACACCAATAGAAGAATTAGTATAAAATGTGTTTAAATCTTATTTTTAAAATGAACTGGTCATATCCTATATTAACAAATTATCTACGACGCGTTATTTATAAATTTGTTTTGATGTTTGGATCTACTGAAAATTTTTGCAATAATAGAATTATATTAATATAATAAAAATGTGAACTCTTTTCCGTTCGGAGATTTTTCCTCGATTTCAGAGTCGGCGTATCGATCCGACAACCTAAAAGAAAGTTGAACGAATAAAGGAGGCGCGAAAGAAGGCATATATCAAATTTCCCCGGCCTTCTCCCCTCGGATTTTAGACTTTTCCGCCCATCGGCAGCGCGTATTCAGATCAGATTTTGATATGATAGTCGCGCGCAGTCTCCACAACCCCATTAGGTATGCACCAATGCTGTGAGGGGGCGCCCCGCAGACAGACACGGGGTTAGAAAGGGATATTTTAGTTTAAAACGTGCCGCCATTGGTGGTTTATGGTGGCGGCAGCAGGGGAACGGGGTGGCGAGATTCGAATGAAAACCGGGCGGGAAAAATAAAAAATGTAAGGAAGAAAATGGATTTCCCACGTTATCAGCCATTTTCTTCCCACTGGAAATACGCTTATTGTTCGTTGCACGCCAATAGCTCTTCGGTTTTGTGCAAAATAGATACGGTAGATTTTCATTTTAAAATAGAGCGTATAATTCAATTACCTGCATTAAAGTTTGCCAAATAATACGCGTAAAATGTAATTCAATTCAGCTTTATAAAATTTATTCGTAGAAAAAATCAAGTAAAATATAAATTAAAAAACACTTATTTTTCGATGATGTTATTTTCTTACTTTGGCTTTACAGTGGTTTTTGACTTAATTTTTTGAATCCATTTCTTCAGTTTGGGAAGATAAAGTAATCACAGTGGCCAAATTTGCGTACTGGAAACGCTCGAACCGTAGATCAAGGAGTTTTACAACAACTCGACCATTATCGTGGTAAAAGAGCACATTCTTTTTGACAGAGAACACATATTCTCTCTGACTTGTACCCTTCAATTAGTCCAGTTATGAAGCCTTCTACTCTCCAACGATGGTCCTGCATTTTACAAGATAATTCATATATAGCTCATACAAAATAAAAGCAGTTGCACGTCATTAAGCACGTGATTAAGATTTTGACTGCCCTGTTGCCAGATTGTGATTAAACATCGTAACCTTACTTTAGCGAATTATTTTTACAATTTAAACTTTAATAACAATTAAGAAAAAATCATTCTAAATTAAATGCAAATTACCAAGTAACCAAGTAAATGCAAATTACCAAATTACCAAATTAAAATAAAAAGTAAAGTAAAGTGTTTGGGTTAGAGGCGCATCAGCAACTAGGCTATTTAGCGACTGGACCTACAGCTTAACGTGGGTTCCGAACCACGGTCATCAGCTTCCGACAAACCCAGGCCAGCACCCCCCTCGGGCTATAAACCCTTGGTTATGTGCCTATTCATAAGTCTATCAGGAAACCTACCGGCTGGCGAGTGACCAACGTAGAACACTTCTCAGAAGGCATCCGGCCTTACCCAGCCTTTAACTGGCGTGACTGAGGGGTAATTCGTCGTCAGATTTTACACTCTTGCCTATAAACAATCACAAACAGTTAGGAAAGATAAACGGACAGAAGAAAGATAAATAACCATCCGAGCGCTGGAATCGAACCAGCTATCGCTCCAGCGCGTATTCGGCAAAGCAGGCGCTCTTACCGTCGCACCAACGCGACCGGCTAAAATAAAAAGATTATATGAATAATTACATTTATTGTTTTAAATTATGTAAGTACAAAACAGAAAAAAAAACTATGAAATATCTGCATGCACTTATATTTTTATTAATCAAAATCTGAAAAGTACTGTTGTATCTGTAAAGTAAAGTAATTATTGCTATCATCTGTAGTATTCATAATTAACGGAAGAACTTCTTTTCGATCAAGTATATGTTTTTTGTCATACCATTTTTTTTTCTGTATGCTTGTTTCTTTTTTCTTGATCAAAGTTTTTTTTTCCTTCATATAATCGCTCAAAAAATTTTAGGGCAATATTGGGAAATTCCAAACGCCCTTGTCTTGGATCATCTTTTTTCCATTTAAAACCTACTTCTTTCAATATGATGCACAATGACATACGGTATCCATCAAACAGTTGTTTCTCTTTGAATTGCTCATGTATGGAACTCAAAGTTACATGCTGTCCTGAAAAACAGAATTAAACTGTGACTATCTACATATAAATTACATATGGGATTAAAAACAATCTTTTTTGCAATTCTTAGGTTACGAATACGTAATGTGTTCATGCATGATATAAATGATGCCATGAATAGTACTTGTATCCAAAGCTGCAGAATTGGTAACCCTTTTAGTAGAACTACGCTTTCTATGTGATTGTATAACTTCATTGTTTTTTACCTTTTGTGAAATAGTACTAACAGTGGACATACTCAACCTTAAGGCTACTGTTACACGCTAAAGAAATTATTCTACTTTCTATAATATACTATAGGACTTAAACTAAACAGTATATCTAATTATAAGCAATTAACTTAACATGTCTCCCTAACAGCTGCAAAGGGTAACAATGGATACCATATCTGTCTCGTTCTTGTTCAAAATAGTGGAGCAGAGATACTACTAACTGCTGATAATGACTATTTAACTGATTTGGCATTTTACAGGCGCGACTCTGACAATTATAACACTGTGCTAGTTCTTAAAATAAATGTTTTCGATCGTAAATCTAAACGTCTGTAATAAAAATAATAACGTCTGTCTATCTTTCCCAATATTTTTTACTCGGGCCTCTTTAAAATCGGGTAAACAACAAACACAAATATTCAAACCGAAATAGCAGAATTCGAAACCGCTACCGCTCCAACCGTTGGTATCATCGGTCTGCCGCCTTAGACCCCACAGCTAACTCAGCCGGCAGAAACTTCTAGCTATAACTTTTTCTGTAAATAGAACTATTTTCGGTTTCTTTGAAGTATTTTTTCTTTCTAGTACCTAATTTAATATAACACCAGACACTGTAATACTAAATCCATCTTTCATCTACCGCTACAAAATCGGCCCAAATAAATAAAATATACTTGAAAAATATTCATTCTAATGCGTTTTCATATGTTAAAAGTTCACTGTTAATAAACTCGGCATTCATCGAGCGGCAAGCCTTTTTATACCTAAAATATCTTGTAAAATGTAATGGATACGGTCTCTCTGTTTACAATGTCAGCAAGTTCGCATAACTTCTGTTGTTGATCTTTTAATACTACATTAATCATGTGACGATTTGGTTATTCGTAGAGATTTTTGATTTGATCTCTAGCGTTCATCACCTTAGAAAATTCAGAAGTCCACTTTTTATCGTCGAAGAAGAAGTGGATGTGTCCTTTAAAGAGGATGTAACTCTTTTTGTAGCGTCATGAGTATTTCAGAATGTTTTCCTTTTGTTTTGACTATTACGCGCCAAACACAGATAGCGGGGGGAGGAGATTGGTGTCAAAGGCTTGATGGGCTTTATAAGTTTTAGTAGCGATGGATCGTTTCACGGGATCACAGCGCGCATTTTGCGTGCGAGTTTTAATTTATCGACCATGGGAAATATGCCAAGTGCGAATTTAATCAAGCATTGTGTGCGCAAGTTTGAAGATACTGGAAATATAATGCCGGATAAATCAACTGGGAACAAAAGAACAACAAGAAAGAGCACGAATGTTGACTGCGTTCGCTACTCTCTTAGAGTCGATCCACGACAGTTTCTATGACTCCGCGCAGCTTCTCTACATTTGCACAGATCCACGATTCAACGCATTATTAGTAAAGATTTACATTTTCAGCGCTACAAAATTGTGCAAGAGATGAAGCCCGATGATCCCGCTAAACGAGTCGAATTCTGCATGACAATGAAAAATCGTTTTAGGAGCTTCAATAACATATGGTTTTCTGATAAATCGAATTTTCACATCAAAGGCCACGTGAATAAACAAAATTGCAGATAGTGGACTTCCGACAATCCGCTTGAACTCCACCAGAAACGATTACACACGCCTAAGGTTGTCATATCAAGCGAAGAAATTATCGGCCCCTACTTTTTTAAGGATAACCGTGGTCGCACTCAAACTTTTAGTTCCGATCATTATTGCCATATGATTCGGACTTTTTGTCTCCAGATATGCAAAACTCGATTGGTTTCAACCACAACATATTTTTCCAACAAGATGGAGTAACTTCCCAGGTCAGGAATTAGTCTTTAGCAGTTCTTCACGATTTTTTTCCTTAAAATAGTGATAAGTCGCCGAGGGGACAACTAGCTACCGAGGAGTCTAGATTTAACACCTGCCGATTTTTTCCTATCGGGCAACTTAAAAAGTAAGGTTTTCAACCCATTATAACCCAACTTAAATGTTTTAAAGCAAAGAATAAGAGGCGAAATCTACGCGATTCCAACAACGATGCTCCAGGCAGTGATTGAAAATTTCAGTTGCAGGCTAAATGAGTGTGAAGAAGCGCATGGTGCGCATTTACGGATGGTTGTTTTTAAAAAATAAAAATTCAAAAACTACTCTGTAATGATTCTGATGTTTTATTTTTCAAGTATCAAAAACGAAAAATATTTTGAGACACCCTTTATATTCGTCGGGGTTGAGGCGTTAAAACAAAGTATTTTATTATCTTTCCAACTTCCCTATTATCTCTTCAATTCAATAACTCCAACTTCAATATTATCAATTTTTTAAAAAAATGTTAACACTTATTTGTTTACTCGATCGCCACAAAAAAATTTGAAAAATCCTCGCTGTTTTGAAATAGTAAATTTTTCGTCTTAATAAATTATCTAACTTCCAAAAAGATCATTTGATAGTAATATGGTAAAAAGTAATCTATAAACCTTACTACTTCTCAATACGCAACAGAAACTTAACATAAAAAGAACCACACCAACGGATGTAAACCCCGAAAAAAAATCTTCAGCATACATCATCATCCGTGAATCAAATCAACAACTGGCAGAGAAAGACTGTGAACAGAAAATATTATGCAAGGCCTATATGTTTGCCAAATCTTCAAGAAACAGATGGTTAGCTTGTGTAGAGAAGACGATAAAATGAATGACGACAGAGTGATTAAATTGTTGATCAATTATTCTATTGGAACCTTGGATGTGATGACACTAAACTCGATGAAATTTACCACTAAACAGTAAATAATTTTTTTAACTTCTCGACCTACGTTGTACTAACCATGTTATCATTAGAATCATCTCCTGATGATTTAATTTAATATGACTCATATCTCAGATTGAATAATCTACTGATGATACTTACTACCATGGTTAGCGAAAAGTGCGTTGAGAAGTTTAATCAACTAATTTGGTGTTTAGTGGCGAATCTCCTCGAGTGTAATGGATAAATTATGTAAACTTTGAAGAAACGTGAACAATGGGTTGCACAAAACAAGAGGGTACAACACGATACTGACAGACTTAAGCTAAAAGAAATCCAAAGAAAGGTGTAAAGCACAAGACATTAGAAGTGAAGAAAAGTCACCAAGGGTTTGTATTCAGGAATGTAGATATGTTGCATATCCTAGAATTGTAAACAATATGAATTCTTGCCTCTAGAATGTTCTATCTTATAGCAGGGACGGCGAATCTTTATCGTTCTGCGTGTCATTATTTCTAAAGAAATGTTTAATGAGCCCATGACGTGCGGTCAAACAATCTTGATTTAGTGATTAATAGGAAAAAAAAACTAAATACTAGCAACTTAAAACTCTTTATTTGCAATCATAAATATGCATTTTGTACAGCACTAGTAACATTAATAGTTTTACGTTTATATCAATACAAATTAGATTCCAAATAACTTATATTAGGTTCATATTTTATTACTTTTAGTTCTTCATTTCTGAAAATAATGACTCAGGGACAGATATATATATATATATATATATATATATATATATATATATATATATATATATATATATATATATATATATATATATATATATAGATATAAATATATAGATAAATATAATATATAGATAAAAATATTGTTAAGATGGCAAAAGCTAGCTTCTTCTGACAGCTAAATGTGCCTGGAATTGAATTCCACGTTTCCATAATTTTGGTATTGTCATTTTTACCCATATTAAACCCGAAAAGATTTACCAAATTACTTTTTTTCACTTCTGGACGCACGTTTCGCTAACTATGTTACCATCATCAGGAGATGATTTATTATAATCTTAATTTAATAGATTAAATCATCTCCTGATGATGCTAACATGGTTAGCGAAACGTGCGTCGAGAAGTTAAAAAAGTGATTTGGTGTTTAGTGGTTAATCTCATCGAGTTAGTGTTTCACACTGAAGGTTCCAATAGAAGAATTGATTTACTCATTGCCTGATAGTCTTTCTATTTCATTTAATTCCAACGCTTTCCTTGCTTGGGTTAATTTTTGAATCCATATTGAACTAGGCTAAAAATCAATCAGCTGCATTTAGATTTCCTAAATTTCCAACTAATCCAATTTGGACAAGTTCAGTTTATCAAGTCACATCAGGATACATAATAAACTTGAGTGTTTCCAATAATTCTTGGAACTGAGAAAGTCTCGATGAAAATTCTTTGATTGACTAATTAATTACTGAATTAAACTCTTCAATGACTTTTGCTTGGTTTGGTTTTTCGAGTCAATCTAAACTTCTGGTGATTTTTTTTAAGTTTGGAAACCACTTGTAGTTTTCGGTAACAATATCGTTAATGAAAACTTGCAGTTTAGCCTCAAAAACACAAATGAGATCTATCATATCTATAATTGTTTTATTTGTGCCTTAAAGCTTTACATTACCGCGAATCAACCAGCGAACATTATTATAACATCAGTATGCAATTATACTCCGACTTGACTTCATCCAACCAAGCATCAAACTTTCGTTTATTTAAACTCTGCGACGATATGAAGTTCACTAGTTTTGTGACTATGGCCATTATATTATCAAGGTATATTATCAAGTGTTTATACAGTTTTTACAGGGACTACAGGGTGTACCACCTCTTTAACATTTCTAATGCAACAACACAAGAAGTTTCGTTTTTTTGACAAAATTTAATAGAAAGTCTTTACTCGATAATTTTTTTCATTAAAGAACAATAACAATTACAAATAACACTATAATTTCTAACTTAACAAGCGACATGATGTGAAAGTTCTGTCGGATGTCATGGACAATCATATCAACTTAAAAAATCAGTGCTTGAAACGATACGTAAAGAGTGCATTCTTAAAATAAAAGACACCTCAGCTACGGCTTCGGCTACTTCGCCTGGATATACTCCTCAATTATCAAAACGAAATTTTAAAGAATACGAGGCTTGCAATTTATATATCCGGAATAATAAATAAAAACAAATATTTATCATTGAAAATGGTTTTATTGTTTTTCGAAATATTCTCCGCGATGATCGATATACTTTTGCATACGTTTGAACCAATTTTCATAGCACTTTTTCCATTCCGATTGAGGTGTCTCCAAAACATGCATTTTTAACCCATCACCGCTTCTTCTAGCGTTGAAAATCATCGACCACCTAGTTAATTCTTCATAGACTGGAAATCATTGGGTGTCAAATCAGGACTGTACGGAGGATGACACATTAACTCTATGTTGTGACCGGTCAAATATTGAGTTATTTGGTCCGATGTGTGAGAGCTCGCGTTGTCATGGTGAAGAATGATCCTGCATCGCTGGTTGTTTTCCTTACTTTTTTAAAGACTTCTGGCAACCAAAAGCTTGTGTATCATTCAGAATTGACCATTCTACGATTCTACAAAAAAACTTGCTTCGAAGTGCTTCTTGCGCGAACAAATTTTATTGGGTTTGGCTCATTTTGAGAGACCCACACAGTCGACTGCTGTTTATTTTCGGTCTAATACGCATAGATCCAAGATTCGTCACCTATGTAGATATTATACACGGCTTTTGACGCACGACGATTGTATTTTTTTAGCGTTTTTTGCACCAGGCGACACGAGCGATTTTCTTGAGCGATTGTCAAAGTATGCGGAATCCAACGCGCACAAATCTTTTTCACGGAAAAATGTTCATGTAAAATCTTGTGTATGCTTGTCATACTAATGCCCAGGGCAGCACAACAACCGATTTTGGACGACCTTCTTTAAATTCGTCCGTGAGCGAAGGACGGCCACGATTGAATTCACTAAACTAGTGATATACAGTGGTTTTAGATGGTGTTTCATCGTCAAAAGTCGAAGTGAGTTAATCGATGCACTGTTGTTGAGATAAACCACGTCGAAAGTTGTAGTAAATCATCGCACGAAAATTCTCACGAGTTAATTCCATTTTTTGACTGATATGAAATTTTCAAGACACAACAATGTCAAACTTTACGATGTGTGTCACGTCTAGCAACACCATCGTTGCCAATTCCGGATACATGAATAGCAACACTCGTATTAAAATTGTATTGATTTGTAATAGAGTTAATGTGAGTTATTAAATTATAGAAAACTCAAATATTATGTATCAATTAAGGATGAGTGCCGTATATGTTTATTTAACTCTCAAAAAACGAAGAGTTAATATTTCAATTTAACGTGGTCATAAAAGATAATTGTATTAATTAATTGCGTCAATGACCGATTAGATCCGAAATGGAAACAATTTTAATTTGGAACCAAATTTTGGGAATTTTTATTCTTTGCCCCGGGATAATAGCGGCGCGAACGAGAATAAATTTCAAGTTCTATCCGCAACAGCTGACGTCGGCCGCATCGCATGCAATTTATCCACCGCACAGCTGACATTTTTCTATTTAGATGTTTTCTACAAATTAAGTTAGTTAGGGTTTTAGGGTCTTGTGCCACCGTTCGCGCTTACCATACCGGTTTTCTTTCTCACTCGTTAACAGTGTATCCACAGACTTATTTTTAATTTAAAATCTAACTCAGCACATTAGTTCTGTTCGAATATTAATACAGAGCCTTCATTTTATTAATACAGAGCCTTCACCATAAGTAGCCATGAAACTGTTAAACATTGCACAAAATGCTGTCACCGTTAAGGTGTATTACGACAATAATGGTTCTATTGTGACAGCTCAATAGTTATTTCATTGTTATTACAATATTAAGAGGCTCAAAATGGTTGGTAATAAGGCATCGGAAACAGTCTAGGATGCTGACTTTTGGACTTATATAAAATTCTGTGTAAAGTCCAAAGTCTAATAAAGACGCACAAATAAATCCTAATTGCATATGTAACACAGCGCGTGCGTAAGGCAGCTAATGAAGGAGGGTAAGGGCAAATCCCCGGCATCCAAACACCGGAACCCGTCGGGTAAGGTATGTTATCCCTTACAGAAGAATCCTGCTTCTCCAGGATAGGTTGGGTGTGGGCCTGGTTGTCCCACCTCGGAACACAATTACTCGGATTACAATTACGAAATATGAAGCGAGGTGTGTAAGTAGAGTAATTAAACTGATTTTTTATATATTTTATATTCAGTTGAAAGTCCAATTTTACATTTCTACATTGTCTCCTCAAAGTAGTTGCCTTCAGAAACTCTACAACGCTGCAGAAGGTTTGTTCATTCTTCATAATAGTGCTGGAACTCATATACTGGAATTGCCTTCATTTGGTCGGTTGCGACTTCTGCAATGTTCTCCAATGACCCAGAATGGAGTCCTTTGAGGTGAGTTTTCAATCTTAAGAAAGGAAGAAGTCGCAAGGATTCAAGTTTGGTGAATAAGGGGACTGCGTGCTGCGTAAAACATAGTGATGTTTTAAGTTGCTAAAAACTCGTTAATTGAAATGGTTGTGTGTCAAGGCGTATGCCGTGATGAAGCACTCAGGTGTTCTTGATGTTCAGTCTCACAGAACCGATGATCAGAATGCTCAAGATCCCGGATTCTGTAGAGATTTTTATCACCTTTTGCAGTCAGGTTACAGACATTTTTTCAGAGGATTCCACAGCCAGATTCATCTTTTTTCGAGTCTCGTAGTTCTCAGAACGCCTTAAGCCACCTGAAAACTTCGGCAGTAGACAAAACTGTTAAAGTTTTGTAAAAGTTTTCGTTAAAAAAAAATGATAGCGCTCGAAATTGTTTTGCCAAAATAATTGCTACTGACCATCAAGTGACTGTAGAGAGTTCGAACTCGTTTTGAAGACGTATTAGATATTAGATCCTTCAAAGGTGAAGCTAACAGAGTTGCCTCGTATAGAGCCTTAGATTAGACTAAGTCAATATATCGATCCGGTTGGGGGCAAAGGGTGAAAGAGATCAAGGTTTACTAACAGACTCCAGCATCACAGATAGAAGAAGAATGCAAAATTAACCGTAATGATTAGGTGCTATTATATCACGCTTTCAAAAATCTGAGCTTGGGTTAAAAACTTTGAAGATTCTCTTTCTGCACGGGAAACAAGGCCTCCAGATAGAGAATCAACTGTACGTACTACGTACAAGATTTTGCATCAAGATTTCACTTTCCAGTCATACAAAATCCAGGTAGTGCATAGATTGACAGATCAAGATAATGTTTACCGCATACAATCTTGTGGTCAAGACTCGGCTCTGTTCGAAGAAAATGAAAACATTATTCCAAAAGTTTTTATATCTAACCAACTGCATGTGAAGCCTTTACAAATTACGGAGGTCACAGTGTAGTGTACAATTTTAGCATTGTTGGTTGTTTCCTTTTTGAGGATTCCAATGAGATTTTAACCATTATTAGATCACCCCGCTATGTTCACATGATCGAGACGTTTTTGACAGAACTAATCAGGTTTCCTCTTGTTAGTGATAACAAATGTTTTTGCAAGATGGGGCGGGGTGGCTCTCCACACCTCTAGGATATGGATAAACGTCGTTATTTCTCAATCATGTAATCTCTAGTTATGGGAACATTCCTTGGGCAGTCAAATCCACAGATTTGTTCTGTCATTTTGATTTATGTGGTTATTTCAAGACTAACGAGTGTTTACAAAGAAACGGAAGTCACCTACCAAACTTTATTAAAAAAAAAGAAATAATAAATAAAGATTTCACAATATCTTGTAATTTTTGAGTTTCTACATAAAGAAATAAGAATTAATTAAACAGTTTTGGTTCTCCATAACTAGTTAACAGAATATAAACCCCATATAATAATAATTTCCTAACAATTTTCCACAACATAAATTATCTATTATCATCTGAGGCGAAACGAACGTTGCCCGCCATTTTTCTATCGTAAAAATCTTCCCTAATGGGACGGTAATTCGAGCCACGCGTCAACGCGGAAATGTAAATCGACACTAACCCTTTCGCTTTTCTCCTCAACCCTTCCCGTTGAATCGGTCACCGTGCCAGGCTCGATACCAACCCTCTGGTACGGACGCGTGTTTCAGCACCGAGATCAATCGGTGGCTGAGAGACCACCCGCCTATAATCTTACGCAACTTTCGTCGGTTATTTATGGTAAATGAATGGGTTATTTCGTGTTCCGTCATGGTGGTAAAGTTGGGGGATGGGTTTAGTTTCGATTTCGTTGGTACATCTGTTAAGAAAATGAAACTATATTGTTGGTATATTCTAATATGTACCAGTTAATATACAGGGAAGAAGTTTCCATGTTAAAACATACGTTCAAAATACAACCATTTCCGCGAATAACAAGTTTAGACCTATAACTTCAGTTTAATCTTCTTAATAGCAACGTCTCGTCGTCTTTTTTATTTTGATCCATCGTAATTCAGTTTTTTGTTGCATTGGTCTGTTCAGGTATTATTTGAAAATAAAATATAATATTTTTATAGCCATTTATTCCATATTCTTCAACATAAATTTAATATTTACACATTATTGTCGTTTAATGTCAAAGTTGAAATTGCAATCACTAATTTTTCATACCATAAGATGATTCAAATGATTCACGTTATGTTAAGAAACACATGATTAATTGTTTGTACATTATAAGAGTAGAATAATTGTTCTTTTAGTATTATTTGTACAATCTAATTTTTTTCTTCAGGGTCAATTTCTCGGTAGTGCCCCCATTCTTGAAATTCTGGTACCACATTACCCGCATCCAATAGTCTTTGAGAAACTTGGAGAAACGTTTACCAACGTGAAAGCGGTCTTTCTGGGTATGGTTGCCCGTAAATACGCCTAATCTATTCGAAATTTGGAGAGTTTCACCTGAAATACGAAGTATATCGTGATATTTGAATAATAAAATGTTTTTGGTTTTAAATCCAACTTAAATGCATGCACTGACAAACAGTGTCTCTATCTGAAAATAACATTGTCGTGGCGATATTGCGACGTTGCCATATCATTGTTGACTGATTGGGGTATGAATCTTAATTTTTAAACTTATCCTAGCCATTCGATTGGTGATCTTTTTCTTTGAAATGACGTGGAAAATCGTTGATTAAATTTAAAAAAGTCGTTTTCATTACACCCTTTATACAGAAAATTCAATCGTCAAACTTGTAGCAACATATACTCTTTAACGTTAAACAATACCTATAGAGCATTAAAAGAACTATTTAATATACTACATTTTGAAGCTTTATCCTTCATATGAACATATGTGAAGTTTCAAGTCGATGTGTCAATTCATTCGTTCAAGAAGAGCAGCTTAAAGTAAACGTATTTTTTCAAATGGAACATATTGAAAATCGAGCGGTGATTAAATTCTTTGTAATAAAAGGTTTAAAGGTAATGGAAATTCATAGTGAAATAGTAAATCTATTTAGGAAGTCAACAGATAGTATACGTAAATTTATTTTCTATAGATTGATAACATTCAGATAATCTATTGTTTAAAACATAAAATAGCATATATTCTGAAAGAAAGATTACCTTGTCATAAATAATTAATATTTCGTTATTACTTCATTTAAAACTCAACTTCCTACTGGTCTTCGTCACAAATCATCACAAAAAAATGTATTACCGCTCCCCCTTCCAGATACCGGAAAAGTAATAATTGAACGACCCCTTTACAAATAAATAGGAAACTTCATTTTTAATCACAAGTTTTTTGGATTAGAGCATGTTCACCATAAGCTTAAATCAACAATCAAGAAAGATATTAAACTTTCCCGTAAACCCCCTTTTTCTTGTACATAATTCGACATACTCAAAGCTATGAAAAACTATGTTTTTTTGAACAATAACAATTAATAATGAACTAGCTCTTCTATATTAGTCTATATAGTCTATACTCACAAATGTATTAGTAACGTCATCTCTTAACAAAATCGACATTATTAACCGAAAGACTTATTTATAAATTATTTTTCCTAAATTTTATTCGTAAAAAAATTATTTAAGCCGAACACTCGCTTCTAAATCTTGTCAGATATAATACTTTCTAAATATGTAAATATTTAAAATTTGCTGGTTTGCATATTTATTATTTAATACTTAATAGGAAATATTATTTATGAATAAGGAAATTATGAAGATAATGATTGAGGAACGACAGTTGATGATCGGCAAATTACGAGTTCGTAAATCATCGAGAGTCAGGTTGTTAATGAAACTTAATATTGATCTGAAATTAGAAAAAAAAACACATATCAAGAAATGTTACAAATTATAAAGAAGCACTTTGATTAACATTACATTAGAATTCACACATTTTTTTATGAGATTGCAAAGATTGCAAATGGGTTATTATCAGATACGAGGGTTACAATTTATGTATCCGGAATAATGAATAAAAGCAAATATTTATCATTGAAAATGGTTTTATTGTTTTTTTAAAATATTTTCGCGATGTGTGTGCGAGAAGTGCTTCTTGCGCGAACAACTTTTGTTGGGTTTGGCTCATTTTGAAAGACCCATACAGTCGACTGCTGTTTACTTACGGGCTAGGCACGCTTCTACGCATATATACAAGATTTGTCACCTGTGTAGATGTTATACACGGCTTTTAACATACCATGATAATATTTTTTTGAGCATTTCTTTACACTAATCGACAGGAGCCCTTTTTTGGAGCGATTGTCAAATTATGCGGAATCCAACGCGCACAAATCTTTTTCATGGGTAAATGTTCATATAAAATCTTGTATATGCTTGTCATATTAATGCCCAGTAATGCCTCTCTCCCATGGTATGTAACATGACGATCTTGCTTTATCATTTCAGTATGGATGTTTCTGGTACAACAGGCGATTTTGGACAACCTTCTTTAAATTCATCCGTGGGAGAACAACGGCCACCATAAAATTCACTAAAACAGTGATATACAGTGGTTTTAGATGGTGCTTCGTAGCCAAAAGTCGAAGTAAGTTGATCGATGTACTGTTGTTGAGATATTCCACGTCGAAAGTGCCTATACACTTTTCAATCATGGCACGAAAATTCTCACGAGTTAATTCCATTTGTTCACTGGGATGAAATTTTCAAGTCACTAAACAACACAAATAGCGTCCATATGACAAAATGTTCAGAGTACGCATACAGTCAACAATGTCAAACTTTACGATGTATATGTCAGATAACGCCTAGCAACACCATTGTTGCCAATTTCGGATACATACATTTCAACCCTGGTAGGAGTAACTATTAAAAATGATGATTTATTTCTTCATATGATATTATTGCCAAAAGACATTTCGGTTTAACATATTCGGTTTTCTCAAAACATTATCAATTGACTTTTTACGTATTTTAAGTGTAAAGACTTCTTTGATATTTGATGGTAGTTTTTTTCTATTTCTTCTCGTTCAATATAATATAGCGTTGAGCGATGATCAATTCATTTTTGAATAAAGTTATTTTATTATATGAAAAAAATGCATTCTAAATAAAACTAGGTGTAGAATTATTTGAGGTAGATTAATTTTAAGAGAAAATGATTTTAGTTTAAAGGTGTAAATATATATTTTTTTTTTGGTGAATATTGCTTCATTTTGGAATATTGGTTAGAAATTTTTTTCCCCCAAAGCCATTATAAGGCAAATGAAAAAAATATTTTCATCGTTTTGGCTTTCTCTGCAGGCTTTAGTTTTCGCAGTTTATGTGACAAATATATTTATTTATATAAAAAATTCAATTATTACCAATTTCAATACAAACGTTACACATCGCTTTCTATGAGCTATAAATTATATATCGCGGGGTGGCATTCATTCAAATGTGATTTCTCGATTTTGATAAAATATGTATGAACAAGATCATTTTATACCAATATTAACAGACCGCATTTGATGCCATTAAGCCTGGAGATTAGGCTAGATGTTAAAAAACAACCACAAGTGGGTCCATTTTCGGTTTTTTTTTCCCTGCAGCATGCAAATATTTATTCGTGTTTTGTCTGTTCCAATTTAATCACCACTTCTAAGTCTTTGAAAGTTCTTTTTTTGGTTTTGCAGTTTTACAAAGCGTTATTCAATAAAATGTCAGAACTTTACAATGAACCACAATGATAAGTGATGATTATTTAATTTTTATAATTGTAAAATATAATTGTAATTTTTATTTAATCTTAAAGAACAAATAGTGGCATTAGGTTTTGAAAATAATGCCCCGTTGGCTTCATCTGGTAGAATGCATTCTGTAAATCCAATTTTCGATAATTATTTCAAACCTATCGCGTGGTATATTTTCAACGGTGGTCTGAATGTTTCGTTGAAGGTCAATAATTATTCGAAGTTTATTTCTGCAAACCACAGATTTAATTTAACCTCTTCAAAAAGGGCGCGAGATCATACAATATACTAAACACAGCAGTCTATGACTAACATTTACAATTCAAACAGTGTTACCGCTTTGCGTTTCAAAGTTCTGATACTCTTATTGGAAAACTGTTTGCAATTAAAATAATAAAGAACTGGCATAGATATTAACCGAATTTGAAATACTGGACTACTGACCGAAAATGAATATAAAAGTTTCTATAAACATGGGTTCTATTCTGAACTGTTACAGAGATACAGGGTTAAACATATTTATGGATGGCAAATGTAATAAAGAGTGAGAAAATGTACCTTTACTTTTTTACCTCTAAGGAACCATTACTTATACCAGTTAATTATTAGTTTGTCATTAGCAAATTGTTTTAAAATAATTTCATTGATTACTTATTCCTTCATTATTCTCTCATCGTGAATATGCTGAAATATTATTTGTTTATGGCGTTTGTAACGGAAGCTCAAATAGCGTAGTCTTCAAATATCAGCGTCGTTTCCCGGATCGGAGACTGCCAAATAGAAGGGTTTTTAAACAAATATTTATGACTGGAGAATCTGGTATGTTTCCAAGTGAAGAATTGTGTCTGAACGACAATTGAAACTTGATCCTGAGCAATAAGAGGCAATCCTTGACATCGTTGAAAATGATGCAAGCGTAAGCATAAGGCGGATTACAAAGATTTGCCAAATGAATTCAATCTTCTGCTTGAAGGATTATTTAAATGAATTGTTTATATCCATTTCATTTACAACCAGTGCAACATTTGCAGGATGGTGATTTTGCGTTAAGGGTGCAGTTTTATAACTGGATAAATTAAAATCGGAGGTATTGTACAAGTATGTTCTGTTCACCGATGAAGCGCAGTTCACTCGTGATGGCATAAATAATCTTCATAATGAACATAGTTGGTCCGATAAAACCCTCACGATACGGCTAAATATAATTTTCATCATCGATTTAGCATCAATGTGTGGTATGGTATGCTAAAAAAATGAATTAATCGGTCCATTCATATTCGACGTCACTCACAGGAGAAGTTTACCTAAATTTTCTACAGAATAATTTGCAAAATCTGTTAGAAAATGTTCATTTTCACTACAGCTTACAAGTGAGAAATTTCTTAAACAACAATTTTCCAAACCGGTGGATTGGACGAAGTGGTCCGAACAATTGGCCAGGTAGATCATCAGACCTTAATCCTTTGGATTATTGTCTTTGGAGGTGGATGAAATATTTGGTATATGCAACTAAAGTACATACTAGAGATGCATTACTCGATCGGATAGTAAATGCAACAGCAGTTATAAGGAACAGACCCGAATCAATTCACACAGCAACCCAAGTTGTTCATAAAAGAGCTGACAAGTATTTGGAAGTAAATAGTGGTATTTTTTAAAATAAAAACTATTTATTAACCTAACCTAACTAACCTAACTATTTATTATAAAAGTGATATTAAAAAATCTTTAAAAAAATAATAATATTAAAAGTAATATTAAAAACCCATTTTAATTTTTGTTTCCCCTATATCTCTGTAACAGTTGAGAGTAGAATCCATGTTTATAGGAATTTTTATGTTTATTTTCGGTCCCTGAATATGTATATAAATATGTCAAACATTAAAGATCAATTATAATAAACTGCACAAATTCTTAAATGTAACACCTAAAATAATCTTAATTAAAATCATTAAATAAAAAGTATACATTTGGAAATTCGCAGCCAATGAGCACGTTATACTTTTTAATAAAATTTAACAGTTTGTTCAAAAAAAAAATTCTTTTAATATAACGCAAACTGAAAATAGAGATATCTTTAAGATTTTTAATGAAAAACAAAAAATATATGTTTTGTTGGAACTATATGATATAGCCATAATACACACTTTCGTTGAAATGCCGCTTTCAATTACAAAACGAGAATTAACGTAGTACGTTAAAAAAACGTCAACGTTTTAATAGCATTACAGATGAAAACACTAGTTCTTTTTGTTGAACAATCGTTAAAAATCATATATTAGATATGGTGAAGATACACCGTTTTGCAATAATTATATACAGGTTTTTGCTTTTTATTAATTCCATTTTCTACGATTTATTTTGCCATTATTTCTGCCAAGCTTTTTTCCTACGTTGAAAAATAATCCTCAGTATCCACAATCACAATTTAACAGTTAATCGATCTTTTGGTCTAGCTGATTCGTTCTAGTCATCATCCTTGACTCGACTGTTGACAGTTTACCTCAAATAAAACAACTAAATCGGCAAATAACATTCCATGAGTTGTTTTAATAAAATATTTATTATAGCGATTCATAAATTCGTTCGTTTTTTGTGTATGGTATATTTAAATGATGGTTTGAAATCATTAATTGATTGAATTAATTTGTATTATATACGCGTTGTAGCTTTTGACATGGTTTTTCGTAATTTTTATTGGTTTTTGCAAAAAAATTAATAAGATACATTTATTTTAATACAGAATATAAAACGTTTAGTATTTTTAAGTTATAACTGGCATATAACATATATAATCATAACTGCATATACAAATATAATCATAAAAGTAAGGTGACTTTTTAAATAAAACTTATTCAAACAATTTTCGAGTCTTCCAAATAGTTTCTATAGGGAGACTAATATTTCTTTTAATAGGGTTAGCGAACTGTCTTAAATGACTTCAATGGGCTCAAAACGGCACTCACGAAGTGGTTTTTCAACCGAGGAAACAGAAAAAGTCATACGGGGCTATTTCTGCTCAATATGGTGCTTGCAGGATAGTGTTTCTTTGGTGTTTAGGGAAAAATTGCCGAAAAAATATTATGGTGTGCGATGGTGCGTTATCGTGATGCAAAAATCATGAATTGTCTTACCACAATTCTGGTTGTTTTACAGCGACAAGATCCTTGATTTTGGACATATTTTCTTCACTGATTCACGTGGGAGGTCTTTCTGAAAGTATTTCCTTGAGAAAGACAGAAAAAAACTGCGATTTTTTTATGTAGGCAATATATTTAAGATTATTTACGTTACTTATCTCACTCAATCCTGTTTTTCCCGAAACCCAGTTTTTTCCAAAAATATCAAATTATTGAGCTGTGGTATTTCCATGAGCGTCTTGTTGACTATGTTTGTTGTTTGTTTTAAAACTACTTACTCTTTGCAGTCTGTCCTAAGTTCTAAACTGATCCAAAGGAATACGAAAGTTAAGGTCTGTAAAACACTCCTTCAGCCAGTAGTTGCTTATGCGAAAAGTAGAGCCTCACAAAGAAAACATAAGAGATGGTTGCATTATTGCGTAGAGTATTTGAAAAAGAGAATACTCAGAAGAATTTTTTGCGCTGTGAATGGCAATGGAAATTTTTAGGATGAGGTATAAATTTGAATTTGAGCAATCTGGATGTTGTAGATTATGTGAGAATTCACCTATTCAGACGGGCGGGATAGGTGGCAATGTTGCATTCATCAAGGCATGATTTAATCATCCTCTAATGATTCTAACATAAGAGCTCACAAGATATTAAATAATTTCGATCTATAGTAAGAAGTTTTCCACTAGCAGCAAAATTTTCACATGTAAAACATAGAAGGAAGGCAAATAAAGAAAGGTAAAATTTAATATTTTTAATTTAAAATTCAAATATTTCAAGAAATCTGCGTTTTTGCATGTAAAACAATTAAGTAAACAAACAAGTATGGTGTTTCTAAATTTAACATTTAAAAATACATTAATATATTAATAAAGTATAACAAAAAAATCTTTACAATAAGGGAAAA
Source organism: Cosmopolites sordidus (assembly GCA_031761425.1). Taxonomy (NCBI): domain Eukaryota; kingdom Metazoa; phylum Arthropoda; class Insecta; order Coleoptera; family Curculionidae; genus Cosmopolites; species Cosmopolites sordidus. Next base: position 541,597 of record JARFXV010000866.1, on the reverse strand, counting down.
CAAAACATAATTGGAGGACATTAGGCAGAAACCTAAGCGCTTAAAATATCGTTGCTGATAAATAGTTACCTAATAATTCTCCAAAAATATTTCTCCAATTGATTTTAAACAAGAAAAAAATCAATTTCAATTCAGAATAATTAAACAATTAAACAAAACAATTAAGAAATGCACAAAAACACTAGTAACTTACATTTTCCAGAATGCTAGAAAGCCGAATATCAAGGAGAATCATGGAGGGGCGAATAGATCATGGAGAGAGAGAGAGAGAGAGAGAGGTAGACCAAAGACATGATGGCAGGACAATGTGAAAAAAGATGTTGCGAACTATTGCACATAAAATATTGAAAAAGAGCCTGCTGGGGATCTATCCGTTTGTAGGACAAAGTTGAAGGAGAACAAGGTTCACTGACAGGCTGTAGGACAGCAGGAAGAAGAAGACTTTATCGTATATAATATTATTATAACAAATAATTTGTTGTTCATTATTTTGTTTATGAAATAATGTAGAAACAAGTAGGGCATATTTAATGAAACTTTAAGAAAAATAAGACAATAAGTTCAATAACAGTTAGGAATACAAATACTATGAATACTATGAAGTCTTTTAATTCAATTTTTCCTTCAAATATTTCATATAACATCAGTACTTAAAATATTGCTTTTCATAGTAGCTTCTCATAATTTACAATATTCTAGCATGATATTATAATTTTTATTAAAAAAATATGAATATAAAAAACAAAAGAGCTAAACAAAATATTTGCTGATATGCAACTCAATCAACATTTGAAATCATCATTTAGAATTATGTAAAGGAAAACAGGAGAACAGAAAAGTTTTTTATAATAGCTATGAAATAGTGAACTTACGAATATTTTCCACAAAATGGAACATTTTCCACAACACACATGAAGTTGCTCAACACATGTTTCGCTGACTATATTACAATCATCAAAGCATGATTCAATCATCCTCTAATGATGTTAACATAACAACACAACACGCTTCGGGATACTTAAAAAAACAATTTAGATTATTGTGGAATATTGTCTTAAGTTGCCTATAGTAAATAATTCTGATTGGCAGTAGGAAGTTTTCAACTAACAGCAAAATTTTGATTTGTAAAATATAGAAGGCAAACGTGTAATTACATTTAATATTTTTAATTTTAAAATATAATATTTCAAGAAATCTGTGTTTTTGGATGTGAAACAATTAAATACACAAACAAGTAGGGTATTTTTAAATTTATTATTAAAAAAAGAATAATGTATTAAACAAGTGTAATTAGAAAAACTGTATAATAAGGGAAAACAAAACATAATAGGGGGACATTAGGAAGAAACCTAAGCTCTTAAAATATCGTTGCTACTGAATAGTTACATAATAATTCAACTTAAAAAATACTTCCTCTTCATATTAAGCAAGAAAAAATTATAAACTATTTCAATTCAGAATAATTAAACATTTAAGAAATGCACAAAAAACACATAGTAACTAATATTTTCCATTTCATTCAATTTAACGTTTTTTGTACTAATGAAAATTTAATGTAAAAACCATCTAAAAAAATATCAGCATTTTAGATCATCGGATAAAATCATGAAGTAAAAAAAAGCAAAACAGAAAAATATTTTATCAGATATTGATTTAAAATCCAGCCCGTAAAGCAAAACTGAAAACTGAACGGGGCAAAAAACGAAGAAGAAGAGAAAAAAAGTAATCCTTTGCTCCTATACATATATTCACATAAATACATACATAAGATGAAGAATAAATAAATAATCTATAGAATTTATGTACTATTGTATATCGAGGCACGGCGCGTTCTGATTGGCCGGCGCGTAATCTCCCACCTTCCCGAAGCTCCGGATTCCGTACCCCCACCACTAAAATTTCAGCGCCGCTACGTAACGATGCTAAATGCTGCCCGCTATACGGCTCAGAACTCTGGCGCCGCCAACATTGCGACCGCCACGATTTCACACAGTGTGCTGTGTTTTTTTTTCTGTTTTCATTCATGTCCAGTGACATTTGTCCTCGCGATCAACGACATATCATCATCATCCGTGAACATTCACTTCCTTTCAGTGATTTATTAAAACCGCGAATCATAACAGACTGATATTTTTGTGCGCGTTCACGAACTCACATGCAGTGTTTCTTATTCCGTGACTGAAAAGCTAAATCTGGATTTAAAAAGTGACTCGGTACGGAGGTGGGTCGATTCAACCCCATCTCCCGCATCACCGCTGGATACAACCCCCAAAAAGCCGCTCCTCAACAATAACAACACGATTGATTTCGGCCAGACGTTCTGGAAGAATCATCAGGATATGCCAATGTTGCTGCATCAGCCGCCCAGTCATATGCTCCTCGCGGGCCACGAAACTGACCAACCCTTGGACTTTACAATGTCTAAATTCAAAACGAAAACGGCTGTAGCGTCGCAAATTAAACAATTTAACAGTATGCAGCAGATGTTGTTGCAAAACAATGGGCTCTATTTTAACAGGAGCAATAATAACAAGAGTTTTACGCGGGGTAGTTCACCGGCATCCAGTAGCAGCGAGGAGGAGGGGGTGGGACCACCGATTGTCAGCCCCAGGTCAAGTCCAGGAGTGCATCCATTGAGGGATGAAGGTAAGTCCACCCACTACATCTATATAATACACCTGCCATTACGAAACAAGTGTCATTAGAATGAACAGGTTTGTTTGTTGTTTCAAAAACAAAACAATGATCTTAGAAACGACATTCATGTTTACTATAATCTTAAATCGTGTGTTAATAACACCAAATCTGAATTTGCACTCGATCAAAGCCAGAAAATCGTCAATAGAGATTATTTTCATGGCATCTTCCATCTTTAGGACATTTAATTTATTCTGCTACAAATACAACACTAATTATGAACATTAAATATTCTCTGTTTTTCTGTTAAACTGTTTTTCTGGGATTAGATTTTTTTTTAATTATACAGAAATTTCTCGGCATTTAATATATTTATTTGAAAAATATCATATCAAGTGAACTGTTATCTTCCAAAACAAAGGACCAGTTAAAGGTTTCTTATTATATTTACTTATTTAAATTCCGTATTACTCCAAATAACTGCTTACTTATTAATATATAATGGGTTTGTAGCGAAAAGATAAATTTTAATTTTTCTTCAAAATTTATTATAATGTTTAATACATTATTAATGTACTGATGTTATTTTGTAAAAACTACGATAATAATCGAATTATCATGCTAAATATAAAAAAAAACAATTAAATTTTAATACATCTAATTTCTAAAATATAAAATTTAATTGATTAGTAGTATCATGACTAAAAATAATTTCCTTCATTGAATAAAATATTCATCCTACAAATTTTTATGTATGATAACGTCAGAAATTGACAATTCCAGTACAAATCAAAGAAACTAAAGAAAAAATGTAAATTTGCCCATAATTTAAATTAAAAAAAAAATATATAATTACGGACATTTTTAAGAATTGCCGTGGCATTCCCATAAATAATATTGTCAGAATAAATTATGGCAATCAAGGGTATTTCAATATCTCTACAATTTACCTATTGCACATTACGAAACCTCGAGATTTCTTTAAAAAAAACTTACGATTTATAAACGAGGAAGTACCAGAATGATAAATATAATAATCGAGAAATGCCTATTGATGATCAGCCAATGATGAGTTCATAAATCATCTAAAGACGGATTACTAATGACGCTGGATATTGATTTAAAGAGTTTGAAAGAATATCCCGAGAAATCTCAACGTATAGAGACTATTCACTTTGATTAAAATTGGCTAATGAAATTCATACATATTTCTCAATAGTTGTTAATGGAATCAATTTTCATATTTTTTTGGTGATGCAATGGTAATTTTTTAATGTATTTTTGTTATATTATGGTGAAATGATTTCTGGCGATAGAAACTGATGTAAAAGTCTCCTGACTATATGTTAATTAAATATAAATTGCTTCTCGTCATTGCAAAACTCTCAACTATCATTTAAAAAGAACTAGTAATCATCAACGACTGTTTATCTGTTTCAACATCTGATGCATAATCAATATAGATTTAGCAAGTGCTGATGAGGCTGCTTATAGTGGATATACTGCCGCAGGTATGAAGGTAGTTTTGCAATAAATATATCTTTCAAAAACTCATTTCAGTCAGAACGGGTATAAAATGTGCCAAATAGACCAATAATTAGAATGAATTGCTTAAGACACTTTGTTTATTTATTGATAAAAATTATAACTTTAAAATTTAAATTAAAGAAAAATATAGACAAACCAATAAAATGTATTTATCAAATATTCTCCACCAAACACCACAACACTTGATTAAAATCTGTCTGGGCGTGTTACTTAATCTCTCCTTGATGATGTTAATATGATAATGAAACATGCTTCGAGAGGCTCTCAAAAAACAATTTGAGGTATTGTGGTATATTTTTTTTAAGTGATGTTTTTTAATACTGCACACAATTTTATTTTATTTAATCCTCGCCCATCTCTGAGATAAACTTTCTATTCCCTTCTTGTAAAATGAGAGTGACATTGAAGTAAAATATTCTTCGATTACAGTTGCTTGAGTGCTTTGATAGCTGTCGCAGAAACATTTTTTTTTCACGATTAAAATATTCCATAAATCTGAAAAGAATCTGGTGGTGCAGCATCAAGAGAGTACGGTGTGTGAAGAAGTGCTTCCCAGCCTAACTCTTTAATTTCGGCTTAGGTAATTCTGGGGCTATGAGGTTTTATATTGTCATGCTGTAGAATAACACCTTTTCAATTAATCAGGCTTGAACGTTTTAGAATCAAAGATTTGTTTAGTGTATCAAGCTGAACACAGTAATATTCAGCACTTATGGTTTTATTCGGACGCAGAACCTCATAGTGAATAATTCCTGTAAAATCTCACCATACTGACAGTAACACTTTTGGAGAGGACAAAGGTGCTAAAAACTGTTTTTTCTCATTTAGATTGCTGTATAAAATCCATTTTTCATCCCCAGTAAGAATTTGTTGAAGAAAAGGGTCCCCGTCTAACCTAGATAAAAGTGCACTGCAGATAGTTACACGTTCAATTTAGTTTTCAACTGAAAGTTGATATGGCACCCATTTCCTTCGGTCTGCAGTTTATTCAGTTGTTATAAACAGCGTTGTATTGTAAGCTCTAAAGTTTTGTGGCTAATTCTTGGATGGTGTGTTTGGGATCAGCTTTAATTTTAGCCAACAACCCTTATCAAATATTACAGATCGTCCAGATTTTATGCCATCGAGAAGACTGAAATCACCTTTCTTAATTTTTTTTAATCAACCCTGACATATACTACTAACCAAGGCACCAGGATAAAGAGCATTAATGGCATTGTTATGCTCTCGGAACTTATAAAGCAGCAAATGACTAACATGGCACTTATGCACACTTTTCTGTACTATTCTTACAAGGTTCACCTATTTTTTTTTAGATGTTTAACATTAAGCACACTAGATATCAATATATTTAACAAAAGTACAGGATTTGTTATATTACAAAAAACGGCATTACTTATAGATACGCCTATTAACACGTATTAAGTAATGATAGATACTCTATAATAACGCATTTTTAATTAACAACATTTTCCTTAAAATTGATGGCTTACGAAGTTGTACTTGTTGTACTAGTTAGTTGTAGTTTAAAAAGAATAATTACAGACAAAAAAATAAAATTTCCAAAATTCCTATCCATTGTTACATTGTTACCCGAGACACATCTTCCAAAAAGCCCACCGATAAAAAAATTTGAATAGATTGATATATGCGTTTTCGGGATGTGAGAACCTTTTAGATCTGAGAATTTGAATATGGTTAAGGTACAGAAACGTGCATCCATCTGCATTTTGCAAGCCAATATTCTACCTGCGTCGAAAAAATTCTAAAGTCCGTTATTACAAGGCATAAAACCATCTCTGGTGCAGGTGTGAACCGAAGATAGACACGGAATTATCTGAAAAAACCTATGGGGGAGGCAAATTTCACGGTGGATTTTCGATTTTAGTATTTCTTCGACATACTGCTTGTATTTTTTGATGTTTCACCTACGTTGAATATGTTAAAAAAATTAGTAATCACTTTAATTGAAGTTATCGGGTTGTCCGAAAAGTTCGTACGGATTTTCCATTAGTTGCTTTGTTAATGCTTGTAAACCAAAATCTGTGTTGGAGTAGTGATGCATATTTATGTAATATTAATTCCTGTAGTACTTACAACATTAATATTCAAATTAGTTTTGATTTGCCGGTTAGTCAAGTTAATTAAAATTGAAATTGTCTGTCGATAACTTGCATTTACGCCACATTATACTTTTTTATTTCAAAAAGGGCAAGAATGCTGTCCTAACAAAAAAAAATATTTGTGTAGCTTACGGAGAGGGTTCTGTTGAGGAGACTATGGTGCAAAAGTGGTTTGGTCGGTTCAGAAGCGGAGTTTGCAACCTGAAATATCGGCATTTTTTTGGCCGTCCTTCAAGCACTGATGTTGAGAAAATAAAGCCCATAATATCCAAAGATCCACCCACCATGGTCCGTGAAATAGCAGATAAGTCAAATATTGACAAATCAACTATGTTTTATCATCTTAAATAAAAATTTTTGTTAAAAAGACATTATGGATCTACCAATACGTTTGCAAAAAGTTGTAAATAATAATGTTAATTACGTAATTGACTAAGTAAATATTTTTATATAGACTATTTGCGGTTATAAGAAAATCCTTACAAACTTTACGGACATATCGAATTTCCCCATAAAAGTTAAAAAAAATATTCATAAAATCCATAAAAAGTTGAAATTGTGGTTTTTAACATGTGTGATGATCACCATTAGTTTCTTCTATGATGACAAATGAAATACCATGAAAGAAGAGCATTTTTTTGGCCCTAATACCGAAACAGGTACCATAATTAATAGGTAGCCCAGAAAGAAAATTATAGTTAGGAAAAAAAACGAACCCAAGGAAGATTTACTCAATTGTCTAAATGACACAGAAATGCAGACAATAATCGTTTTGTTTCTGAGAATATATTTTATTAAAGACATGCACAGGGCTGTGGCCATTTCCTGTTTTGAAAAATTAAGCAGCCGAAACCGCAAAATAACACAGTGGGATAGCTTTGTACACCTGCGACTGTGTAATTAATAAACGACTTTTTCGTCTTGGTATCTATATATACATACCAAATCATACTAAAAATAACATAAAAATAAATTAAAACACACATCATAGAAGCTTACATTTTGGGTAATGAATTTTCTTCATTAAATATATTGGAGAATAAAAAAAATGCAAGGCTGTGAACAATATATTTTATTGGATTAATTATTAATAAATTGAGTAGGTTCATCACAATTATTTTACCACTCTGTAAACCATAAACCCAATTAAATGGCCTCTATGATGTTACGGCAAGGTATTTCAAATGAATATTTCGTCTCGTTTAAAATTTCGGTCGTTGCGACCGCTTAAGCATCCAAACAATGCTTCCCCATTTCCCCCCATTGCAAATTCGGCCTAACACAAACCGCAATGTTTCGGTTACAACATTCATAGACTGCATGACAACTTCCTCTAATTGTTACTAGAGGCGACCTGTATGACCAAGTTTATAGCCCTCCATACCATAATTCCTGGAGTGATGGCTGTATTTACGCCAAAGTTAAATTTCACCTTTCATCCCGAAAAAGTCTGACTCTTCTATGTCCATCATGTTTACCTTAAGGACGTACGAGCGATACTTATGAGTCAAATTAATTATGAAATTTTTATATATAATAAGGTTGAAGAAACGGGCAGAGCATTCACGTGGAGTACAGATACAAATTATTTGTTTATAACCAAGCAAAACACTTTTTTTTGCAAATTTCGACTTTATTCATCAATATATTCTCCTTGAAGAGCAATACAATAATTCCAAAGCTTTTCTAAGATTTCTACACCTTTTTATAGAACGATTTCTCTTTGACTTCAAAATATACTTCAGTTTCGGCAATTACCTCTTCACTGAAGTGAAATTTGTTTCCAGCGAAAATTTTTGGAGGTCTGAGAACAGGAAATACTCGTTGGAGACTAGATCTGGAGAATACAGTGGATGAAGAAGCATTGCTGATTTGAATTGATTTGATTTGAAGTGCAATTCATGCAATTTAGCTATCGTTGCCAACGATTTGTGTCACGGAGCATTGTCTTGAAGAAAAAGTACTTTTTTTGTTCATTTAGAGCCATTTTGTGATCTCGTCCTTCAAACACAACAATAATGCTACGTAATATTCGCTATTAATGGCTTTAACTTTCGAACAATATCCCATGCGCATCCCAAAATACAGAGGCCATAACCTTGCCTGCCTATGGTTGTGTTTTTGGTCGCTTTGGACGGCTTTGATCGGCTGCTGTCCACTCAGCTGACTGCCGATTTGACTCCGGAGTGTAGTGATGAATCTATGTTTGATACATTGTCACATACCGCACGAAAAAATATTTTTTATTTTGTTTAAACAATTCCAAAAATTGCTCAGAATCATCAATAACCTGCTAACTTTAGTCCACTGTGAGCAAACGCGGTGTTCATTTCGATAGCAATTTAGCCATTCCCAAATGTTCATGCAAAATAGTGTAAATACTTCCATCCGATATCTTCATGATCTCAGTTATCTCCTACGGTTTTACTTAACGGTTATGCGAAATAATTTTGTGAATTTTTCTGATGTTGTCTGGTGTAACCACCTTATTTGAACGTGCAGAGCGTTCAGCATCATCGCTGCTTGTACAGCCCCGTTTGAATTCAGCATACCAATCAATGATCATGATCTATACTCGTTTACCTGCCATTGCCAGTGTCGTGTTAAGGTTTCTTAATCTCCCGTAACTCTCTTCCTTTACCCCTTCTATCTTTCGCAAGTTCCTCGGCCCCTCTCCAGTTCAGTCCCACTTCTCTAAGATACTTGTCAATTTCATCGTTCTATTTCTTTCTTGGTCTACCCCTCGTGTTCCTTTCAGTTTTTACGATTTTCTACACTCTTTTGGCCAGTTTCGTGCAAGGCATTCTGCATACATGTCCAAGCCATCGCAGTGTATTTTCTCTTATCCTTTCGTCTACAGATTTTACTCCCAATCTCCACCTAATTTCCTTGTTTGATACGCGATGTCTCAAAGCTAATCCTATAATTCTTCGCAATACTCTCATCTCACAGGCCTGTATACATTCCCTCTGATGTTCATTTAGTTTCCATATTTCGGAGCCATTTATACCGGAGCCAGCACTATATCATAGGCAAAAGCCAAATGATTAATTTCTACCATTTTTAGATTGAAATATCCCCATGTTGTTTTCTTTATTCTTTTGTTATACTTCTTAATTATCGTATCCATGAATATGTTAAACAGATAGGGACTTAATGTTCCTCCCTGTCTCTCTCCAGATGAAGTATCCCTATACTCTATTTTTGTTCGGAGTACATATTTGAGATACTTCTAATTATATCCTTATTTACATTATTCAGTATTCAGTATTGTCCAAATCTGCTTTCTATTTACTGAGTCGAATGTCTTTAAAATATCTATAAAACATACATATATGGTTTCGTCTGTCTCTATTGTTCTGTTCGTTAATTGCTGTAATACAAACATTGCATCGTTTGCTCCTCTGCCTGGCCTAAATCCATTCTGTGCCTCATCCAAGTCCTTCTCGATCTTTGCTTTTAACCTTTCCGTTAATATGCTTTTATATATATTTTCGGTTGAACTCAGTAAGGACATGCCTCTATAGTTTTAACAATCTCTTGTGTCTCCCTTCTTGTATATCGGAAGTATTACCTCTAATTCCTAGTCCGCCGGTATTGCCTCACGGTATTTTATTCACTAACTGAATTAAAATTTTCCTGTTTCTCCCATATATTTTATCATTTCATTAGTTACATAATCATATCCTGGCAATTTCCCCATCTCATATATATATATATATATATATATATATATATATATATATATATATATATATATATATATATATATATATATATATATATATATATATATATATATATATTGGTTTTCATACCAATAAACCTTTCTGTGAATTCGATAACAGACTATAGGATGATTATTAAGTTAAATCAAGGGTTCATTATTTCCACCGTCTGGTGGACCGTTCTGGATCTCATAATTTAATTCATTTATATAATGTCATTTTCTACAAATTAAATTCAAATATTATTTGTTCGTCCAATTTCGAATTTCTCATCTTATATAAAAGAGAAAAGATAAATAATTAAAATGTTATTCATTCATATAATGACAAATTCTTAATGATATCATCACCAATCTCTGCCGCGACTGTAATTCACAGCACATGTATTACATTAATTCGCAGTCCATTTTATATACCTCTGCTTCGTTTTATCTAAAACGATCTCTAAAAGGGTTATTACGTCTGGAAGATAATTCTTTTTGGAATCGACTTATAGGCGCGAAGCTACGCCCTATAGCGAATTAAAATATTAATGCCGATCTGTTTTGCATGCAGCTTTGTCTCTGATTTATTTCTCCATTACCAAGAATTGTGTTCGATGTAAACGTTATACCATTAATTTGGCTAAAACAAAAAAAAACACTGAAGAAATTTAAATAAATGTAGATAGAAATTATACAAAAACTGATAATGAACACATATATATTTCCTGTTGTTTGTTTAAGGAACTAAGTCGATCAAAATGTCATTAAATATGCATTTATTTTAATTATACTGTCAGTTTCAAATAAGAAAAAGATCATTATATACAATTTTACTCCGGCTCGTTGTTTATCAAACATTTTTCTAATAATGAGACTTACAGGAAGGACTGAATCATTATTTTCTTCTTTTGCCCGTGTCATAAACTGTTGAAATATTTTCAGGTTTTTCTGCATGTTCTGTAACTATATTTTTTCAGTGCGTATACTAAATTTTATAGTAACATTTTAAAAATTATTTGAATAAAGGAAACAGTACCATTATTTTTTAATTTACAATATACGAGGGTAGAATGAAAAGTAAGATACTTTTTTATGAAATATTGTTTTTTTTTCCTTAAAAATTGATTTAGTATTGAGTGTAGTCTCATGTTTGCTCTATACACTTCGCCCAACGATTTTCCAACTTTTTTTGCCTTCCAATATATATATATATATATATATATATATATATATATATATATATATATATATATATATATATATATATATGACTTTTCGAACTGTGTAAAATAATCCTCTGTTTCGACAATGATTCGACCCTGTTTCGATAAGTCGAAGGTGGCCAAGTCGGCATCAGTTCGTAGCGCAAATATATCAATTTCGTTATTGCAACCGCGGATAAATGTGCGGGAACATTGACATGGTGAAACAGCACTTTTTTCTACACCAAATCATCCTTCCTTTTTTCAGATACTCGTAGAATACAGGGTTGGATCAATAAAAATCTGGTGTGAGGTCATAAAAAGCATTTATTGAAGAAATAAGTAAAGTTACTTAATAATTTTCAAAGTATGACTCTTCTGCATCAATACACTCCTGCCAATGGTTTTTCCAGTCTTCCCCCTGGAAGCCTGCAATTACAAGGCGACTGTCTCAATCGTCCTGAAACAATGTCCCTTCAGGCTCCTTTTAATTTGAAGGAATAAAAATAGTCTGGGAAAACCACATCTGGACTAGAAGGTGGTTGGGGAAGCGTTGCCACATTGCGTTTGGCTAGTGTCTCCCTCACAATTAGTAACGTGTGACTGGGCGCGTTGTCAGTTTGGAACATCCAAGAATCGGCGATCTCTCTTCGGAAGCGGTGGATCGGTATCCTCAAACGTTCGAGTCCTTCTGCATAAAATTTGCCGTTCACTATTTGGCCAGCGGGCCCAAACTCCTTCTGGACCACACGTTTTGCATCAAAGAAGACAATGAGCATCGATTTCACTCTTGACTTGTTTATGCGAGCTTCTTTTGATCGAGGAGATTTGTTATGCCACTCAGATCTTTGCCTTTTGGTCTCCGGATCGTACTCGAAGATCTACATTTCGTCACCCGTCAGAATATTTGGATCAGTCTCCAATCATTCCTACAGTTTACGGCAAATCATCACACAGTCCTCCTTCTGCTTGTCTGACAAAACCTTCGACACCAACTTGGCGCACATATTTCGCATTTGACAATCATTGGTTACAATTGAATGCACAGTTGATTTCTGTAAATTCAACTCCTGTGCCATCAAACGAACACTTAACTGTCAAGCAGAATTCAGAAATTCTCGCACTTTGGCCACATTTTCATCGGTTCGGACAGATATCGGATCCAGTGCGTTGTTCTTCTTCAACATTTTCCCGGCCTCCTTTGAATCTTTTATACCACTCAAAAACACGTTTTCTGAATATGGCTTCGTCTTTGTAAGCCTCGCGGATCATGTAAAAAGATGGATGGTGGAATTTGATAGCACATCGCTGATCGATGTTTTCTTGTATCTTGACTCTCGATGCGAACTTAAAACACACGTTCACTTGCACGATCTACATACTCCAAAGTTTCGGAGACAACTGAGCCAGGTTTCCTAGGTTACCTGACATCAGCCACCTCCGATATCACTTATAAAAACCACCGTCCACCCCTTCCCCTTGAAAGGAATAAATCAGTTCCAATATTTATTGGACTAACCCTGTATAATGCCTTAAAAATCCAAAAAAAGGGTATTCACCTTCTTCAGGGCATATTCGCCGGGTAAAATCTTCTCTTTTGACTCTTCCTTCGTTTCTGATGTGTAGTGATGAATCCAAAATTCATCAACAGTCACGAATTGTTGCAAAAACTCCTTCTTATTGCGCTTATATATGACTAAACACTATTTTGAAGTAGTCAAAGAACTCCGTTCTTGGACCGCAGTGAGCAAACGCGGCACCTATCACACTGATAGCTTTCTTATATCCAAATATTCGCGTAGAATGTTTTGCGATAATCTAGGATGCTCATCATGTCAACAATCTCTCTAACATTTACTTTGTGATCGTCCAACACCATATCATGGATTTTGTTGGCAATTTCCTTAGAAGTAACCTCAACGGGACAGCCTCAGCACGTAACATCAATCGTGCTGGTTCGACTACATCGATACTCAGTAAATCACTAATGAGCCCCTATATTGTTTTTTCAACTTCTCTTCGATTTACGTTATGATTTTTTTCGATTTATTCAAATTCGCTTTTTTCTATGATAACAAAAATGTCAAAACTAAATATTATATCAGCCTGATATTCATGGAGCGTTAAAAGGAACTTACATCTCAGAAACGAAATCTTTGCGATCGTGCTGTCATCTATCGGAAAGGCATCTAACTTTCTATTCTATCTTCATACGACTTCTGGATGTCTCTTTATTGAGTTCGAAGGTATATTCATAAGATTGCTATGGGGTAAAATCGGCAAATAATTGTCTAATTGTCATCAAATTTAAAGCAAAAACAAACTATGAGGTTTCAGGAATATTTGTATTACTTTCTTCGTATTTTATTCGTGTTTTTTTCTTTCTTCTATTCATTCCTTCTCACTAATCTACAGTAACGATTACAATTTTTTAGCTTCCTGTACTCACATTTACAACACTTTCTTTCGAATTTTATACGTTGAGACCAGTATTTAAGCACGTGCTATAAAGGGGCTAAAGCGCTTAATGCATTGGCCGCCATACCGTTATAAATTTCTGGTGATGATTAACTCTATTGTACTTTGAATAAAAAAATTCCCAACCTAAATTTTGTAAATCAATGTTTTGTAAGTAATGGCTCTTCTAAAATGTGACTTGATACCAGAATCGTTCAAAAATTTCTCGGCGGGATGAAGAAAATACAAGATTTTTGACTTAATCAAACATCAATTCTTCTATTGGAACCTTTGGTGTGAAGCACTAAGCTTGAAGAGATTCACCATTAAACACCAAATCACTTCTTTGGACTTCTCGACGCACGTTTCGCTAACCATATTAGCATCATCAGGAGATGATTTAATCTATCATCAGAAAATGATATATTATCAGACTAAATCATCTCCTGATGATGTTAACATGGTTAGCGAAACGTGTGTCGAGAAGTTCAAAAAAGTGGTTTGGTGTTTAGTGGCGAAACTTTTCAAGTTTAATTAATCAAACAAACAAATTCGGCAAAATAAGCGAATGTCTCAGTTAGGACTTCATCATTTGAAGTGAGTCTTCGTCCAGCAAGTAATTTCTTCAGGTTTGAGAAGTTTCCCCTCTCGCGTCCACTGCTTGGACTGCTGCTTCATCTCCCCACCCCATCCACCAATCGAACGAAAAACTTGCTGTAAATATCCTAAATACACCCTAAGCATGATGCAAAATATAATGAACGTCTTATCGAGATTTTTACGACGTCAGTAAGCTCGCATACTTTAAGTCGCCGATGCGTGATAATAAAGGGTTAGAATCCTTTAAAGTGGAATCTCACTTTTTGTACGTCGATTAGGAATAAACCACCTAAAACATAGTATTTCAAAAAAGAACGAATTTTAATTAATTGAGTGCTTTACTCGCCATTCACAAACAACCAACTAAACGTATGCAACTGAAACTGCATCAGCAACATCTAATACATCTTACTTGATATATAGTGCTTTCTTTTTAAAAGTAGCCACCCTCATTATTTCTTTTAGCAATGAAAATTAGCTGTAAATAAAAAACACGTCAATTTAGATATTTTTTGTTTAAAATCCTTATTAAACTACGTTTACAAAACTGAAATCGGTTGATCCGTTCTCAAAATAGATTTTAAAAAATATTTAACAGAATCGCAACGTTGTGTTTTCAATGCTTGTTTTAATTTTTCTTATGCACACCATTTTTATTTTAACTTGTCGCTTATTTGGGTTTTAATGCACACTTTATTCCTCATTCAGCTAAAATTAAAAACATTTTTATCAGAAGCTCCGATTTTCAACTGTTTGTGAAGTGGTGTCAGTTGCAGTGATAGTGACAGAATTTAACGATGTACACTTTATAAGAGAAAATTGAAATTATTTTTATTTATGGTGCTGAAGATAGGTATGCTCGCAGAACAGCCCGACTTTTTAATGAAAGGTATCCGGACAAAAATATAGGATATCAATACTTATAAAACCTATTAAAATTTTTGAAGAGACTGGGTCCGTGTAATAAAGTGAATAAGCAGCCGAGAGTTCTTAATGAACCCACACAGATTGAAATTTTAGGCCATTCCGCTGTTCATCCAACCACTTCAATTCCAAAAGTCGTTAAGTTAACAAATATTTCCAATGGTTCCATACACAAAATTTTAAAACAAAACAAGTTCTTTCCTTACAAATTTAGTATTTTTCTGCAGCTCAGCGAACATAATTATGACAGAAGGATTCAGTTTTGTGAAATAATGACTGCGAGAATTCAAATAATACTATAATAACATTTTTCCTTAATGTTTTTGTAAATAAACATAACTGTAGATATTGAGATAATAACAAGCCACATATGTTTCGAGAGAGTCATTCGCAGTTTTCCCAGAAGATTAATGTTTGGGCTGGAATTCTGGGGAAGAAAATTTAATCGGTGAACTGAACTTACACTTATTGGAAAACGAAATCAATCCATGCATAACACAATCCTTAGAAAACCAAATCGATGAAGAAGAAAACCTACTGTTGGATGAACAACATTTATTTCCTCAACATCACCTCGCATGTTCGACAATGGCTGAATGAAGTGATTCCCGACAAACGGATAGGCAGAAGGGGCGCTGTGGAATGGCTGGCGAGATCTCTAGATATAATGCCAGTGGATTTCTTTTTTAGGTTATCTAAAGGCAGTTGTATACAAAACTTCGCCGCAGGATATTCTAGACCTTAATAAAGTAAATTTAACTTAATAAAGTTAATTTTTAAATCGTGTTTTTAAAATTAGATTTATTTCATTAATCTATTTTTGTGTTTTAGTTAAAAAAATTTCACTCTCACATAAAATACTATTTACAGCCTTCGATAGTAATATACTATAGTTTTTCTCTCTGTTGCGCTAACGAATTAACCGATGTATAGTTTTGTAAACGCAGTTTAATTAAGATTTTCAATACCGTTAAAATGATATATTACAAGTTAGGGGTTGCCATTTAAAACCTGTATGTTTTAAATTTTTTAATAAAATTTTTTCCCCCTCGATATCTAAATTGATGTGTTTTTTGTTTAGAGCTAATTTTCATTGCTAAAAGAAATAATGAGGGTGGCTACTTTTGAAATGAAAGTACTGTATATCATAGTCATATCATACCTACGACACATCTGTGTCAGGTCGAGAACTTTTGGAATGACCATCGTATAAAATTGATTTACCACGTTTTATATTCCTAAGCAGTTACCTTCGGAAACTTGTTTTGTCTTATTTACTATACCTATTGTAAATAATACTGATAAAATCGTCCGAATTCACAGCTTAAAAATTGTCAATTTATGACATATTCAAGTTTATTTTTGATTCGTTTTCATTTTCCCGGCCGAATGGATATAATTGATGACTTCAGCGCTTCGTCTGACTGAGGTTAGGCACGCATTAGCGGCTAATAAGCACGCTTTTGCATACATTTGCATGGGAAAAAAGGCCATTCCGGCTCACCGAACAGATTCTGACCGTTTGGTCATTCTGAACAGCACGCGACTGTTGTGTTTACCAAGCCGCAGTAATTCCGATCCAATTAGTGAGACAAACGGATGATATAAATTGCGTAAAAATTCTTTAAATTGTTTTCAAAGCATTTTATTCGTTGATGGAGATGATTCCGTGAAGAATGTCACCATTTTCATTTCACATCAACTCAAGATATCAATAATTCATTCATTTATGGTTGGTATTTGTTGTATTGGTCTTGTTCCTCATCTATTAATAGTGCAAATAGATTTTAAAGAATTTTCTTTATTTACTTGTTATTTAGAACAAGAGAGTAAAGTATTGGTTTCTTTTGTGGAATCATTATCTCAATATTAGCTGATACTACATACCTTGGATAGTTAGTTGCATTGTGGGATTTCAACAAAAATATATTTTCAACATTTGTCTAACCCAATTATGCAAAAAATAAAATTATTCCCAGTTTAATAATAACTTTAACGAACAAAACCAGGAGTCAGCAATCTTCTTTCGCCATTTCCAGTCCTATTATTTATGAGCAAGTTTAGAACCAAAGGTTAATGAAGTGTACGAAACTACTAAAGTTAATTACTTTTACTTGATGATATTTAAAAAAAAAACAAATTAAAAAAGGTATAAATAAAATATACAAATTCACGCCATTCCATAAAACTCAAACCATACATCAGGCAAAATCGAAGTGACAACGTCGCATCAACTAATCGAGGTTAACCCCACGACAAAGAGTATTATTAAAAACTGGCGACAAAAATTATATCAGTGTGTGTAGTGCATGTATTTTAAGTTACATTTAAAAACTAATGCATTCTGTACGCGAATATCAAGATAGGCTTCTTATTTACGGAGAAGAATGATTTACTGCTGCTGCCAGCCTTATTAGAAATATGCCAGGACTTTTTCAATGTGATCGGGACAACTCGTTAAAATGGTGCCAAGTTTGCATAGACTTAAATGGTGTACAAATTTAATAAAGCAATTAATCATGTGTTTCTTAATGTGACATGTGAATTGTTTTAAACGTGTTATGGTATGAAAAATGAGTGCTAGTAATTTCGACTTTGACATTAAACGACAATAATGTGTAAGTTTTCCTTTTTTTTTAACAAAACAAACTAAATTCATGGTGAAACGTATGAAATAAATGGCTATAAAAATATACATTTTATTTTCAAAAATACCAAATCAATCAAGAAACTGAACTCCGTTCGACCCGAAATTGAATATCCAAAAAAAGACGACGAAAAGAATCATTAGATACATTTACTAAAGTTATTTTCTTTACACCCTATATATATATATATATATATATATATATATATATATATATATATATATATATATATATATATATATATAAACAATATATACTATCAATCGAGGGGGATATCGCCCAGCAGCTGGAACGGCGTATTAAATGTAGTTGGCAGGCATCTAACAGGCTCAACATAGTGTTTAAGAAAAAGCTCCCATTTTCTGTAAAAAGAAAAGTCTTTAGTCAGTGCGTCCTGCCCATTATGACAAAACGAAAAAAAAACCGGAACACTTACGTTATAATCAGTTTAAAACCTCGGGTAATATAGAAGCAAATGGAAAGATGTATGCTGGACATTACAAAACCGGACAGAAAACCCCCTACGTAAATCAGAGAACCAACGAAAGTATGTGACATCATTGGAACAGTAAAGGATTATAATGATATTGAAGTGGAGGTGGGCAGGCCATTTAGCGAGACGATGGAACGACAGGTAAACCAAGGCAATCCTGGAGTGGATACGGCTTGATCGCAGACGTCCACGAAGAAGACCGAAAACACGATGGATTGATGACTACATTAAATATATTGGAAGCGATAGGCAGAGGGAAGCTCGGGATTGTGAGCGTTGGAAACATGCTGTAGAGGAATTCATCCAGTACTAGATGATCAGGTATACATATATATATATATATATATATATATATATATATATATATATATATATATATATATATATATATATATATACATATATATATATATATATATATATATATATATATATATATATATATATATATATATATATATATATATATATATACATATATATATATATATATATATATATATATATATATATATATATATATATATATAGAATTTATTAATAACTTGAGGTTGTAGTCAAGTTATTAATAAATTCTATATTTTAAAACGATTAAATCGAAATGATTCGTATTTACACAATATGATATATGAACATCATTTCTGTGTTATTGCTTTAATTAACTTCATATTGTCGTTATTTATTGTTAAAAAAGGAAGGGACAGAACAACGTCTGCCAGACCAGCTCTATATATATATATATATATATATATATATATATATATATATATATATATATATATATATATATATATATATATATAATAGCAGCCAAAACAACCGTATGAGCACCGTATAATATTCTTTCGTAGGACACCGGATTCTATTTTTAAAAATACTCCATAAATATTATATTAGAATGAGATTCGACCATTATAGGTTAAAATAGTCTTAGTTTTGTCAAACCACTTCATGGTTTATGCAGACTGGTGGCATTGAAAGTTGTTCTGTTAGCCTTACATATCTTCAGTGTTTGTATCGTATAAAAAAAAGAGTAGTCAAAACAGTTCTCCAAAGAAAGCGAAGGCCCTGCTATCGGCCGTGCTGTTACACCACGATAATTCACCAATCCACCGTTACTACCGAGAAATTTGCCCTACGAATTTATACCGCATCCACAGTATTCTTTGGACCTGGCCTCCTCCGACTTCTTTCTTTTTCCAAACATGAAGAAAAAATTACATAAAATGAAGAGTTCGTCACCAAAACAGAGAACCATTTGCAGGCATAAAAAGTAGGAAAATCGGTGGGCAAAATCTACAGAGCTATGTTGAATGTAAATCCATTTTCAGTTAAAAAAAGACTAAAAGTATTTTTCAACTAAAAGTATCTCACTTTTCACCCTTCCCTCGTATATTTCTTTTTATTGTTACATACATTGTCCATGAAAATGAAATCTCGACCAAATGCATGTATTCGTTATGCAATCAATAAAAATCGCATACACACGAAAGCATATTTTTGAAAGGTAGTTAAAATTGAGAGAGAGAAAATATACGAGCATCATCATCATCTTCATCGTTCGTACGGAGAGCCCATTAGCATCACTCACTGAAAGAACTAATAACAATGCATTACCTACACCAATTTATTTCATTATAATAAATTCATTTCTTTCACCCGTATGACTCAGCTTTTTCGGGCAAACATCGGCATTGCCGCACCCAAAGAATAAGTACCATCATATGACCATAAAACGTGAATTTGGTTTAGTCCCATGACAATCCGCATAAAATATAGATTAGCTATCATTTATCTTAAAGGTTTACTAAATATGTCCGAAGATTTTAAGAATTTATTCAAATTCAGTGATATTTTTCGAAAACACAAGGTTTTTCTATTATTTTCTTTTCTTCTGATGTGATATTTACTTGATATTTACTATGGTATTAATTATTATACTACAAGGGCTATTAGAACTATTTTATGTCGAAAACTTAATCATTTGTCACGCATCATTTTGATTTTCAAGTTGATCTATCAGCTATTTTATTTGAAAGATTTATAAGCAAGCGAGATCAAAAGGCATATAGATCTAACTTTGGGTGAGTATACAGCATCATATAAAATTATTGATTTTTGAATAAGTGAATCATAATATATGTGAAGTGTTTATTATGAAAAATAAAATAAAATATCAAAAGAGGTAACAAAAGCAGAAATGAAATATAAGGGGTTGTTCTCAGCCTGACAAAGGAAAAACAAAGTTTTTGCAGATATTCTTTCTATTTTTTTAACATAAATTATTTGGACCAATATTGCTTCAGCTTTCTGATACCGTCCGTGTATCAGCAATTGTCCAACTCTGCACAATAAACCGTTGTCTCTGCTTTGACCTCATCATTTTAAGGGAATCTTCATTCAGCGATCCATATTTTTAGATTCGGGATGAGGAAGTAATCGCTGGGAACCAAATCTGGTGAATATGGTGAATGTGGAAAGATTTCGAGCATAGGTCAAAGAGTTTTTGCCACAACACCCCGAGATACGTAGGCTGGTGCATTATTGTGAAGGAACCCTTTCTTTTTTAGGTAGATACTAGATCTAGATATTTTTTAGATCCAGTAGTGAAGCGTGATACTGCCCGGTGATGGTTCTACCTTTTGCTAGCTAGCAAATATATATGTCTATGTCTATGCCACAAAAATCATAAAAAATAGCCATGACTTTCCTGCAGATGGAATTATTTTCGCTTTCATTGCCGGCACCTACTCTCATCATAAAGCTTTTTCAAAAATCTCCTTCCTTCAAAAACAAGTAATTAAATGCGCGCATTTTGAACTTGGTTGCGCGCCATCTATTATTCTTGACGAATTTTGTAATCATTTAGTCTTTTCGAACGACCCTGGTAAGCACATGAAACCAAAAGCAAAATCTTTAAGCAAAGAAATTTAAGCAAAATTCAAAACTGATTATTAGCGGAAACCTGTAACCATATCACAACAGTGTCTAAAGCGAAATTAAAAGGAATAATTTCTAGTGATTAACTAGTTTTTAACTAATTAATTGGTGAAACATGCATTTACCACTACATGTTAAAATTAAAGAGAAACATATTTGCACAGTGAATGGAACTTGATTAAAGTCTACGAAAATGGTCAATAACACAAGAATCAGTTGGAAAAGTTATGACCGTTATACTTTGAGTTACATTTTGAGATACACATAGAATATTGCTCATCCAAGATTTTAAAAAAATATATTAATTTACAAATTAATCATACTGATTCGAATTGCTTCTTCATCTACCGTATTTGCCAATTTTGGCTCCGAGCAACTACCTTCTTTTTCCAGAATTAAAAATATGATTGCAGAGAAAGAGATTTGCATCGAAAGAAGTTATGAACACAACAGACGAATATTTTGAGGAGTCACAAAACGCGATGCAAGGAAGATATAGAAATGTTGCAGGAAGTGTATCGAGTTAATGTGATATAATATCGAAAAATAAGTTATAAAATTGACAAAAAAAACTTCTGTTATTGATACTGGGAACCATTCATCATATTTAAAATTTCTTGATTATGCATATACATATTATTCAAATGTAACAGTATCAGGATTCATCCTTCATAGGTTATTTTCTAAATTAAATTAATACTCGTTAAAATATACGCAAATTTGTTATTCTACACTGTTCGATATGTTGAAACTTGTTTTTAATTACATATCAACCGTTTGCATGTAGCAGTACTATAAATTTAAACAGCTAAATATTTAAATATTTTTCAACATTATTTATGGGGGTTATTTAAATGAACCAGTCCTGACAGTGACTGATTTGTATGACAACACTTGGCATTACGATATGTGCGATTGGAAATAGTATGTAATAATATAAACTTTTAATTAAAAAAAAACTATATATATATATATATATATATATATATATATATATATATATATATATATATATATATATAGATATATAAATTTTTATAGGAGCCACATTAGCTATGGTGTCTAAGGCGTCAGCCTTACGTTACGGCAGTTAATGTGGAGCGGGTTCGAAAAACTTTTTTGCCTAGTACGGCACTAGGCAAAAAAGTTTTTCTAAAATTCTTGTGAATGTTTCTAGGTAAGAGTGTAAAATCTGACAAGGAATTACCCCTCAGTCACGCCAGTTCGAGGCTGGGTAAGGCCGGATGCCTTCTGAGAGGTTTTCTACGTTGGTCACTCGCCAGTCGGTAGGCTTCTCGAGATACTTTCAGTTAAGCACAAAACCAACGGTTGATAGCCCGAGCGGGGTGCTGACCGGGGTTCTCGGTAGCTGATGACCGTGGGTCGGAACCCACGTTAAGCTGTAGGTCCAGTCGCTAAATAGTCTTCTCAGTTGCTGATGCGCCTCTAACCCCAAAACTTTACTTTTAAGTTTTTATAATAGATAAAAATCGGCTAAAAAAAGTTGGCCCACTCTGGGATGTGTAGCATTATCCGTATTAAGTTTTTTTAGAAAAAAATGGCGAACTTTGAAAAATTGAGCAATTGAAATTGAAAAAAGAGCCATTTTTTGGAAAAATTCGTAACTTTTTTCGGTTGGGTAAAAAAATTTGAAAAAAATCTGAGAAACGTTTGATCATAGAAACATTTGAATTGATGAAAAAAGTTTATGATGATTGCTTATACGGCAGACTGGTGTTCGAGTGACATATGCGATTCCAGGACGGGGCGATTCCAGAAACACTACCCAAAGCCAGGCGGGCCAAAAAACAAATTTCGCGATAAGTTGGTGGAAAAAGTACGTGAAATGATCGCTTACGATGCGAATTCGACTGTGAGATGGCTAGAGAAAGAATTAAATAAGACATGATTAAGGAAATTGTGACAACCGAAGGATTTTAACACTAAACTGTTCGTGAATTTTTAGCGCAGAAACAAGTTTATAGCAAGTTGTCAAGTCGACAAACAACATCTTATATATATATATATATATATATATATATATATATATATATATATATATATATATATATATATATATATATATATATATATATATATAATTTATATATAGTTTTCATCTGCTATTTAATTTCCATTGTTATTGGTAATCTTCACCCATCTCTCTGGCAAACCTTCTCTCTTCTCTGGCAAAGTAATAGTAAGAGTAGGATTTTTTTCCACGAATCTGTGGAAGAAAAAAGTTTCTAAAAAAAGCATTAAATGAACTTATATACACTTTGCAGTTCCAATCTTAGGATATACCTATATTTTTTTCAAAATTTAACAATAAGCACACTAAATATGAATATATGTAACTAGAATATAGATTATGTTATATTGCCGGCAGATGGAAATGTTTTAAAAATTTGAAAAAAAGGATATTACTTCTGAGTACAGCCGTAGAGCATACTAGATGTCAAAGAAGTAAAAAATCATGGGTTGGCCAATAGGCACTTCAACTTGATATAAGAATGGATAATAGAAATTTAACATTGAATAAAAAGGTAAATAACCACAAATGTATGGAAATAACAATATGTAAGAGAATCACGAACGGAGTTAAAAGCCCCATCATATATGGTCGGTTTTTTCAATCAGCTTCGTAACGCTTCAATAAATCTAATACAATTTCGTGATTTTCGTACGCTTCACTACTAAATTTTTAGATATAAACAGTCTGTTTATTTAAAATTAATCATCTTCTGATGAAAATGTTGATCTGGACTTTACAAAATAAAATATTTCAATAAATAACACAAAAGGAACCGAAGTTTTGCATACGTTTTACGAAAAAATCGAATTTATTCTGACCGCAGATAATATAAGCCAAACAACGAAACGATTTATTTTAATAATGTGTCGTCAGAATCCGGAGCATTGAGGTACGACCTCCCGATCGGCCGGATTCGGTGCCGGCGGAGATTTCGAGCGGTACGGTTGTAAAAGTACCTGCCGCGGAATCATTAGCATGGGAAAAAAAGAAGATCGTTCGGTAATGAAAAACAAAGGTCGAACGGTCGATAATATTATGCGAAATATGCTCCGCTTTGACGAATAATTCGATTTCTATCATGGGCGGAACATTCTGACACTTAATTTATTTTTTTTTCTCTTTAATATATATATATATATATATATATATATATATATATATATATATATATATATATATATATATATATATATATATATATATATATATATATAGGCTCATGAAAAACCCATGGCTTCTTTAATAAATATTTTAAGTTACTTTATGATCCAAAAAAGAGTTTATAAAACAAAAATGAACATCGAAAACTTAATTCGAATAGAGAAGCAAATGCATTTATTCTAATGCACGTCTAATTTTCAGATTCTATTGTCGCTTCAACGCCCAACACACCCACCGAAAAGCAATACGGTAAGTTTCTCAAAATTCAGTGGCTTTTTTTACAATTACAATGACAGAAAAAAATTTCTCCTTGCTGAATACCTACCCTAAACAATTAAGTTTAAAATTAACCAGTGAAATCTTCAAAAAATGACTACTACCCTTTAAAAATGTTATACTTTACAATGCACTTCTAGGAATGATAGTTTTTTCCTTTAAAAAAACTGCAAACGTCTCTATAATCTATAAATTTGTCTAATAAATAAATTTATTAGAGTTAGCAAACCTTTACCGTGAAAACTACAGGAGAAAACAATACCTTCATATCAAATATTTTTTTATGATTTCAAATAACCCAATAACAGTACAATAAGTAATAAAAGGTCATGAAACTGAATTTAAATAAAAATTACGGGGTAAAAAAACGAAAGAAACTTTCTCTTTTTGCAAAATACATACCCTAGATAATTCATAGTTCCCAAAAAAAAAACGGCATGAAGAACTAAAAGAAATTTATGAGATCCATAAATATATTTTGTAGGCTTTTAAAAAAAGTTCGCAAACCCTTGCAATAAAATAAAAAAAACCCAAATAAAAAATTTACAAAATTCTTTTAAACCCTTCAGATGGCCTATTACTACAAAAAAACTTTTTTATGGTTTAATATACCTCAGTTTTTCGGGTTTAAAAAAAAATTTAGGTAGAAATCGAAAAATAATATCTTAATGTTTCGATTTCTTTCTGAACAATGATTGACTACTTCGAATATTAATTGCTACAAATAAAAGCAAATGCGCCCTTTAGAAAGTATATTTGATAAAAAGAAAGAATAGGAAAATAGAGAAGATAGTTAAGAAAAAGTAACTTTGGTACAAGATATACATATATATATATATATATATATATATATATATATATATATATATATATATATATATATATATATATATATATATATATATATATAAGCATGGGTTAGCTGCTTAACCAGGAGGGAGCCCCATCCATCCCTTACATTGGAAGGCACATATTTCGTCTGTTGGTGGTTAGACTCACCAGGTTACCGACATATGTTCTCTCGTCAAGAACTATGGAGCCCTCTCCACAATCAAAAAATCCATAGACGAAACATGTGCTCTCCAATGTAAGGGATAGGTGGGGCTTCCTCCTGGTCAAGCAATTAACCCATGCTCATATATATATATATATATATATATATATATATATATATATATATATATATTATATTATATATATATATATATATATATATATATATATATATATATATATATATATATATATATATATATGTATATATGAAATGGTGTTCCATGACAAATCTACTTCCCACTTCAGTAAAGATGCACCAAAAAAAGCTTTTTTTTCTTTTTGAGGTAAAGAAACTACAATTCCCCATGACATGTAAGTTT
The DNA here is from genome assembly GCA_031761425.1 of Cosmopolites sordidus. NCBI lineage: Eukaryota > Metazoa > Arthropoda > Insecta > Coleoptera > Curculionidae > Cosmopolites > Cosmopolites sordidus. Next base: position 515,465 of record JARFXV010000866.1, on the reverse strand, counting down.
AGAAGCACTTTTAACATTATTCGAGTAAATTCGAAGAAATTTACAACTAAACATGAAAATGCGTTTAATAACTTCTTGATGCAGGTTTCGCTGCCCAAGCTGACATCATCAGGAAATAATTCAATCTCATGAGATCATTTAACAAATTGAACAAATTAAATCTCCTCCTCCTCCTTCTGATGATACTAATAATAGTTAGTAATATAATAGGCAATATAATACTATAATAGTTAGCGAAATGCGCGTCGAGAAGTTAACACAAGTGATTTTCTGTTTAGTTCTAAATCTCTTCAAGTTTTGTGTTTCACACCGAAGGTTCCAATGGAAGGATTAAATTCTTCGAGTGTTTGAATAAAATTTTCAATCTTTCATAATGATTGCACTAAACTCGAAGAGATTTACCACTTAATCGTGAAACTTCGACTCGACGCACGTTTTGCTAACCATGTTAGCATCGTCAGGATAATGATTGCATTTTAAGATCTTCACACATTTTCGTTATCAAAATCGGTTTTGATTTTCTCACTGAAATCACCACTTCTGAGTCATTGAAATCATTCTCTACATGTTTTTTCTCTGTGCGCACTATGAGGATATTATGTATTGATAAAAAAACTTAATAAGTTCCACTTTTTTAATAGAATAAAAATTAATAATGAGACACGGCTATTATAACACTACGAGGCTTAGACCGAATTAGATGATCTAAGTCTTCTTCTGAAAAGGTATACCAGGCGTGTTGTATAAATTTGCTTAAAGTACTTTAAATTTGCTTAAAGTAGTTGAAAGTTGGGACAATCGCTGAATAGTTCGATCAAAGCTATTCCATATAAATACTAGCTGGCGATTTCGTCGGCCATTCCAGAAGGATTGCACTGCTTGACAAGGTGTACGTACTCTGGCGTTATGTTGGTGAATAATGAGATTTTGGTTAACTTACAAATACTCCTAACGACGAACTGCAATATTTTTAAAATATATTTCAACACATTGGGAACCAACACAATCAAAACGAAAACCTATCAATATGTAGAATTTACTGGCCTCTTCTCTGGATACACCTGTATAAGATAATAAATAAACAAATCATCGCCGTTTAATAAAAATAAAAAAAAACAATATGAGACCTAACATTTTTACATATGTACTCTTCAATTTATCATGTAGCTACCAGATTACTATTAAAACGGTTACCCTTTAACACATTTTTTATTATAATCGAACAATATCATTCAATAAATCACAAGGAACAACATTTCGCAAACCTGCTGCAGCGACAATCTCAACTTGAACACTTGTTCGACACATAATAATAAAGGGATTTCACCCCCTTAGGCCGAAATCTGTTACCAGTTAAAAAATATGTCTTGACAGGGTCGCGCGACACACCCTCCTCGATGTCAGGATTTCCCCCAAGGAATATGCTTATGCGTTTATGAAAAGCCCATTCGAAACCTGTTGCCCTTCAAGACATGATGGTGGTATTTAGAACGTGCGGATCCCTTGCGATAGGGTTTAACCTCCCCTTGAGGTTATCATGAAGAGGGTACTTTTTTGTGTATGTATCTTTTTTATTTTGAATAAGGCAAGAGGTCAATTGGTTGTTCTTTTGTAGTCAAAATAAATTGATTTTTGATGCGCTGTTATATATAAAATTTTCATGTTACTTGTTACCCAACATGCACCTGAGTATGACCGTAATATAAATATTTGGAATTTAAAACTTAGTAAAAGTGTAAATAATAATAGGGTTTTAGATACATATCAAAGCATTCAAATACAAAGATGTAAGAAAAGAAAAAGGGATAAAGGTCCTATTCCATTCAATCAACTTTTTGAATTATTCATGTAACTCTTAGTAATGTACTCTGAATGTACTCTTCACGGTTCACGATTTTTTACATGTTTTATTAGGTACGATTGTCATATAAGTAGAATATAGTTTAGTTTTAGAATTGAATTGGATCATCTCCTGATGATGCTAACATAGTTAGCGAAACGTTTAAAACATGTATTTGGTGTTTTAGTGATAAATCTTTTTGAACTTAGTGTTTCACACTGAAGGTTACAATAAAAGAATTGATATGAATATTGCTATTTATGTATCTGGAATAATAAATAAAAACAAATATTTATAATTCAAAATGATTTTATTGTTTTTCAAAATATTTTTTGCGATGATCGAGACACTTTTGTATACATTTGAACCAATTTTCACACCACTTTTTCCATTCCGACTGAGGTATCTCCAAAACATACATTTTATACGAATCAACCGCTTCTTTTGGCATTAAAAATCGTTGACCACGTAGTTTATTCTTCACGAATGGGAACAAAAATAAATAATTGGATGCCAAGTCAGAACGGTACGGCGGAAAACACATCAGATCGATGTTTTGACTGGTTAAATAGCGAGTGGTTTGGTCAGATATGTGAGAGCTCGCGTTATCATGGTGATATATTACTTATTTTTTCAAAGACTTCTGCCAAACAAGTGATTGTGTATTATTCGGAATTGACAATTCTACGATTTTCTAGTGACAGTGCCACATGCCCATTTATCCAAAAAAAAAAAATAAGCGACCACTTGCTTCGAAGTGCTTCTTGCACGAACAATTTTTATTGGGTTTAGCTCATTTTGGAAAACCCATACAGTCGACTTCTGCTGCGTTTACTTTTAGGCTCATACGCATTGTTCCAAGATTCGTTAACTGTTTAGATGTTATACACGCCTTTCGACGCACACGATTTTATTTTTTGAGCATTTCTTTGTACCATTCGATCCGAGTCTTTTTTGAACGATTGTCAAATTATGCGCAACCCAACGCGCACAAATCGTTTTTTACGGCAAAATGTTCATGTAAAATCTTGTGTACGCTTGTCGTACTAATACCCAGGGATGCTTCAATTTCAAGGTATGTCACATGACGATCTTGCTTTATTATTTCGATGTAATCTGATCAGTATCGATGTTTCCTGGCATAACAACTGATTTTGTACGACCTTCTTTAAATTCGTTCATTAGCAAACGACAACCACGATTGAATTCACTAATCCAGTGATATACAGTGTTTTTAGATGGACCAGACCAAAAGTCGAAGTCCGTTGATCGATGTACTGTCGTTGAGATAATCTACGTCATAAACCATCGCACGAAAATTCTCAAGAGTTAGTCTTTGACTGAGATGAAATTTTCAAGTCACTAAACAACACAAATAGCGTCCATATGACAAAACGTCCTGACTACATATACGGTCAAGAATATCAGTCTTTACGATGTATGTAAGATGGCATCTAGCAACACCATTGTTGCCAATTCCAGATACATAAATAGCAACCCTCGTAAAAAATCTAAAAAATATTGTTTTCTTTGTCAGGCTTGCAACTTTTTCAACGATATATTTGGAAACATTTCAACTACCAAGCAGACGGAATCTTATGGTTTAAAATGGCATATAATTGATCAATATTTTTTTCCAAATATGTTTTTTTAATATAATAATAAACAGGACACATAAATAATTAAATGAGAATGATGATATTTTTGGAATCAAAGCTTAACCTAAATTCATTATCTGAAATATGTTAATAAATTATAGTGCTCAATTTTTGTTGTTTAACTAACGAAAACGTTAAAGAATTTATGGTGTGTTAACGTTCCCCCGATAAAAATCTAAAAAATTTCGAAAAATTAAACCGCTATAAATTATCTTAAGTTTCCTTCCGGTGGAAACAGGTCGCACAAGAGATAGCCATCGGTTCGTGGCACCATCTAAATGAAATTGTGGTAGGCGTAAATGACAATGGTTAACTAGGCGTGAGTTAGAGCACACGTAAGCTAGAACCAGTCACCACGAAAACTTAACCAAAAGGTGTTTTTGCGTTAACAATTGATAGCGGTACGTCAAAATTTTTGTAATTAAAGATTTTCTCTTGGTTTCTTTTATAATTTGATGTTTCAACCCATTCGTTTATTGTACCATCACTAATTTTACAGAGATAATTGCAAAAACTTCAATCATTAATATATTTCTGGTTAATGTTAGGCGCTATTGAAAAGGAAATATGTGTTGTAACAAATTAACCTGGCGTTTCCTATATCTACCCCTTTTTGGAACGACGCATAACCACAACATGGGCTGCCTTTAATTAACAGAGAAAAACCAGACCGCAATTTGACCAAAGTAGTTTGAAAATGTCATATTGTGTCAATGTGATCGGAAGTCTACTTGGTATATACAGGGTGTATACGTTTTAATGTACTATACTTCTGAATCTACAAGGTGTCTCTCACGGACTTTTTAAAATTAGCTATTTATTGTGGTGCCATCTTTTGAAAGGAAAAAACGCTGGAAAGGTGCATCCTTCACTGGCGCTCTGACAAAATTGCATGACATTCGGATCATTAAAAGCCAAGTTATCGCGCTTAAAGTCTCAATGTATCTATACCATCGGTCGAAAAATGAACATCGAACTAAGGTCGAATATTAAGTTTTGTTTTAAACTTGGTAAAACATTCACCGAAACGTTTTAATTAACGAAACAAGTATATGGGGAGGATTGTTTATCTCGTGGCAGAGTCCACGAGTGGTTTAAACGATTCAAAGAAGGTCGTGAGGACATCAAAGACGACGAACATCCTTGTCCGAAAAATGCCGTGGTTACTCAAAGTATAACTGAAATTGTGCGTGTCCAACGATTGTTTGGGACTTTGGAAGGCTTGTGCACGATTTGTTCCACATACTTTAACTGACGCCCAAAAATTGCTCTGAATCCAACATTGCAAGGGCTTTTTAAAATTAGCTATTTATTGTGGTGCCATCTTTTGAAAGGAAAAAACGCTGGAAAGGTGCATCCTTCACTGGCGCTCTGACAAAATTGCATGACATTCGGATCATTAAAAGCCAAGTTATCGCGCTTAAAGTCTCAATGTATCTATACCATCGGTCGAAAAATGAACATCGAACTAAGGTCGAATATTAAGTTTTGTTTTAAACTTGGTAAAACATTCACCGAAACGTTTTAATTAACGAAACAAGTATATGGGGAGGATTGTTTATCTCGTGGCAGAGTCCACGAGTGGTTTAAACGATTCAAAGAAGGTCGTGAGGACATCAAAGACGACGAACATCCTTGTCCGAAAAATGCCGTGGTTACTCAAAGTATAACTGAAATTGTGCGTGTCCAACGATTGTTTGGGACTTTGGAAGGCTTGTGCACGATTTGTTCCACATACTTTAACTGACGCCCAAAAATTGCTCTGAATCCAACATTGCAAGGGCTTGATCGAGTACAGCATTGAAGTACAGCATTGTTACTGTTGATGAGATGTGATATTTTCTATGTAATCCAGAAACCAAACGTGAAAGTGCAACATCCGAACGAGCCAAATCCGAAGAAAATTCGTCTTGAGAAGTTAAAAATCAAGACAATGTTTTTACGATTTGGAGGTCGCGCATTCATCGTGTGCGGCCACAATATAGTCAACAAGATAGCTGGCGCTTGTTGCACTATAATGCGCCAACGCATCACTCGACGCTCATCACTGAATCTTTAGCCAAAAATGGCATTTTAACTTCAATCATTCACCATACTCGCCTGGTTTAGCTCCCTGCGACTTCTACCTCTTTGAGAAACTTAATTTACGGATGAAAGGACACCGTTATGCCGCCATTGAAGCCATTCAAAAGGCATCAACCGTCATCCTGTAGGACATATCTTTGCCCGAGCTCAACAATTTATTCGCCGACTTAATTGACCTTATTGATCTTAATTGAACCTTATATAAAACCTAAATAAATAGAACTTATATAAAACAGAAGAACCTGTATAAAAAATTTTTAACGAAAACTTTCCATAACTATATAGCCTAATTCTCATCGTTTTTAGAGATATATAAATTTTTGCAAATTACGATGTTGTGAATTGTTTGGGTTTTGATGTGATATTTCATAAAATTGCTAATAAATTCCAAACTATTGACTCTACAGGAAATGTAATTATATCAATGAAAATAGTGTCAAGTTTCCTTTTATAAGATAACTTTATTAATTTCTAGTCTCATGAAGTTTTTGACAGTGATTTGTAATGATATTTATTTGAAATTTTAGGAGTTACAGTATATTATAAGAATATACTGATTAAATGATAAAAATAAAAAAATATCTTTCTATATCTGTAATTCATACGTTTTCCAATGGTATGCTAAACTCTGGGATTTTCTCGTCTTTACCAATGAAATTGAACGAAGAATATGAACGTTTGAAAATGCCATGAATTATGGACAATAGGTGGTATCTTCCACTCTTTTCGTCTATATATATTTTTTTTAATTAAGAATCACACCATGCTTCAACCAAAATCGATGCACATGTCTTAGCAACATGAAGAAAAATTAATTAAACTTTCTCTTTTCGATTAAATAACTAATTCATCTTTGCAACTGAATTAAAACGTTATTTTTATACACATTCACATACAACAGCTCTAAAATAACCCAATGACAGCACAATAATGATTGCCCCTTTCAAACAACACAATTTTTCAATTCTTCTATTGGAACCTTCGATGTGAAACACTAAACTCGAAGAGATTTACCACTGAACACCAAATCACTTTTTTAAGCTTCTCAACGCACGTTTTACTAACCATGTTAGCATCATTAGGAGATGTTTTAATCTTTAACCAAATAATTTAATCTGTGATTAAATAATCTCCTGATGATGCTAACATGGTTAGCGAAACGTGTGACGAGAAATTAAAAAAACTAATTTGGTGTTTAGTGGTAAATCTCTTCGAGTTTGGTAACACAATTTTTGTTTAATTTCCAAGACCTACTATTGCTATGTTAGCTTCTTTTAGTACCTGTCAACTGCAGATTGTTTTAGTTGTTTTTGCTAATTGTTCTAAAACAGCTTGTCCGATAAAGAAATGTGACAATATTTTTTATTTCGAATTTTAAGATTTGTCAAACTATATTAAAAAAATACGGTGTTGCCATTAAAAAATGGTTTAGTAGCAATTAATTTAATAACTTTAAAAATATGTATTTTAAAAAATACATTACCTATATTTTATCTAATAAGCAAGGCTTAAATTTTCTATATGTTTGGTTAATGCAAAAATTCTTCTTATTCTTCTTCTTTACCGTCTGCCATGTTAACACGGGTACCAATGCAGTAACGCTGTACTGTAAACTAACCGTTTTTGCGTTCATTTACATTATCCTTTGCACAGTTCGTTTCGTACCGATAAGATACAGGAAGAATTTTTATGTCTCGTCTTTCCTTTGCAAGAAAAATGCCCCGTTCGGTTCACAAATAAATTCCGCTGGCAAAAACCGAACTCTGCCGTTTTAATTGACTGCCTATTTGTATTGATTTTGTTTGCGATTTTTTTCTTTTTCCTTATCGAACAATTACAATTGGAAAAATGTTTACTTAAACATTTATTGGATACTGTTAGGTGAAAACCGTGTACTATGGCGTAACATAAATGAAATTAAACGAGGAAGAAAATGAATAAAAAAACATGCTTTATGAGTAACTAACGATCGTGGGAACTATGAATAAAATAACGAAATAAAGAGCTTGTAATTATAAACTATTCGCTGAAAGAGCAAAAAACGTGGTACTTATTTTAATTTCCATATACACCATTGAGAGCTTTCTTAATCTATTCAGGAATTATTAATGAATCAACAGTCTGAATGAGCCTTTTGTGTAAGGTTATGATCCAGATTGTGTATGTTTAACATCTAACCTCATTTTACATAACAAAATTATTATTATTAATAATAATAATAATAAATTACCGCGCTTTTGTGTGCTTGTTCACAAAACTATATATCTATAGACAAACAGTGACAGATAATTGCATTTCAATAAATGTTAACTCAAGTGTACCGAAATTATTTATGCATCCTGAGGAAATGCACTGCAATATTCAAAATATTTAAAAACTGGCACCAGATGTTTCAGTAATCAACAAAAATAATGGCGATCACTTTGCATAAACAGAAGGCGATCACAAACAAGATGATCCAAAGAGTTGTTAATGTTTGGTTGCGCGGTAGAAAAGCTGGTAAGGGGGGTAGGAAAGGTCGGGTTGGTTTTAAACGATAGTTCGGCTCAGGGAAATTTAATCACCATGCAGCGCTACACGGGAGAGGAGCGCTCGTTTTGTGTGCGCGAGTATTATCGCAACAACAATTCCGCCACTATTGCGCGCCGTAGTTTTTGACATTTCAATTTACACGATGTTCACCAGTGTTCAAGACTTCTGTTGATTAAGCAATGGGTACGTAAGTTTGAGGAAACTGGTTCAACTTTAAATAAAAGCGTCCCCAACCGTCGAAGGTAACCGAGAACCGATGAAAACATTGAGAGAGTGAGAATGTCCGCCTGCCAACAACCAAACTTATCGACACGAATGCGCGCAGCTGGTTTAAATGTGACGAGATAGTCGGTGCTTCGCATACTTCACAAAGCTTTACGCAGGCACCCGTACAAGATTTAGTACAACCGATTTCCAGCAGTTGACATCTTATTCTCCAATGAGGCTCATTTCCACCTTAATGGTCATGTCAATAATCAAAATTGTCGTTATCGGTTCGGAGAAAACCGTAAAAAGACTGCATGTCGGCTTCAAACTTTTTTCATTCCTGTTCTTCAAGACGGAGTCACTTGCTATACTTCCAATATCTCTTTGCCCGTCGTTCAGGCGCTTTTTCCGGGAAAATTTATTTCTCAAAGAGGAGACATTCAGGGGCCCTCCCGAAGCCCAGACCTGACTCCCTGTATTTTTTTTATGCGGATATCTTAAAACTCAAGTGTATCGCAACCGCCTCGTCACTCTGGAAGGTCTAAAGAAGAATATTCGGCAAGAAATCGAAGCCATAACTGATTGCCGTCATAGTAGTAGAAGTAGTCATAGACTACTTGCCGTCGCGTCATGGCAAATTTTCGAAGTCTGCTTCATGAGTGCCAGGACAGAAATGGAGCACATTTAGACAATGTAATCTTCGGAACATGAATTTCCAAGAATTTTAATACATTTTAAGAACAGATTTGTTAAAATTGATCAACTTGTTTCTTTTTATTTTATTTCAAATAAATACTTTTAACAAAAGGTTGTTCAATTAAAGCGTAAGAACTTTAAAATGAGGCACAATGATAACTACTAGTGATAATTCAGCAATTTTAATTTTATCTTGAAGAATGTTTTAAAAATAATGTCGTTTAAATATACCTCTCGATTTTGTCTTGGTGAGTCCAATTTTGAGACTTAATTTTCTATTACCCTTTCATACTTTTTCACGTCTCGCATCGTATATTTTCAATAGCGACCTGAATGTTTCGTTTAAGGTCATAAATTATTCGAGGTTTATTTTTGCAAACCAGATAATCCAAAGGCGTGCGTGCGTGAATCCAGGTGACATTATCATTTCGCGAAATCTCGCTTCCAGAAAACTTTTTCAATAAATCGATTGTCTGTTGAGTGTTGAGATGTGTGACAATTTGCACTGTCTTACACTGTCTTGCTATAAAACATTACTTAGTTCCATATTTATCAGTACAGGCGTGTAACACTTAGCCTACTCGGATTCATCCTTTTTATGTGTCCGAAACACTTAAGTCTTCTTTTTCTCATATCGGTATATATATATATATATATATATATATATATATATATATATATATATATATATATATATATGTATTATATAATTTCTTGGTTTTCTCGAAGTCGGTATGTTGTGCTATTTATTTGTTTGGGGCCTAAGATTTTTCTTATGATTTTTCTTTCTTTTCAATCTCCTCGATGTCTTTCTTTCTATTCAAAATGAGCGTTTCTGTGTCATATAGATATTCTAGGTTAATAACTGTGTTGTAATGTCTCAGTTTAGTGTTTTTAGATATGCATTTTTTATTGTAAATCTTTTGCGTAAGTCTCAATGCAGTTTCCATTTTTTGACATCTACCCTTATTGGCCGCTTTTTCCAACGCTTTTTTCCACGTTTTCCATAATTATTTCACCCAAATATTTAGATTGAGAGACTCGTCTGATGTTACCATATTTTGTTTTTAGAAATGGTGTTCTTAGTTTGTTGCAGGTCTGGTATTGTTACTTTTCAAAGGAAATTGAAGTCCTACCTTTTCTGCTGTTTCTTTTAGAATTTCAGTTTGTTTTTGTGCCGTTAATATATCTTGAGCTAAACTTGCTAGATCATGAGCGAACGCCAGATAATCGATTTTGATATTGAGTCTCCCCAGTTTAATGGGCTGATGAATATTGAGGGCCGATTTTTTTACACGCCACTCATGTATTACTTTTTCTAGAACACAGTTAAATAAGAGTGGCGAGAGTCCATCCCCTTGTCTCACTCCAGTTTTAATTTCAAAAGGTTCTGAGATATCACTCATGAATTTAACTTTTGACCTTGTGTTAGTTAGTGTTGCTTTAATAATTGGCAGCGTTTTCAGATCTAGTCCTTGTTCTTTCAAGATTTGGAATAAAAATTCGCGGTCAATAGAATCATATGCTTTTTTGAAATCCACAAATGTACAGACGAGATTTTTATTGTATAGTTTTTGTATGTTTTAGGAGCAACTTTAGCTTCAGGATCTGCCCGGTCGAAAACCTTCTTGATATTCATCAATTTTAGGTTCTAACTGTCCCGGTGCTCTGTCTAGTAGACATTGAGATAGAATGTTGTAACAAACTGGGAGAAGAGATATCCCTCTGTAGTTGTTTACATCCTTTCTATCTCCTTTCTTATGTAGTGGATGGATTATGGATTAGAGCATCTTTCCAATCATCTGGAATCCGTTCGGTTCGCCAAACTTCTTGTAGAATTTTGGTTATTTCCTTGATTTTACCTGGACCAGCGGATTTCAGTTCAGTTCAGCAGTGATTCCATCTTCACCAGAAGCCTTGTTATTTTTAAGTCGTTTGATCTGCTTAATTATTTCATCTTCATTCGGTGGTAATGAATTTTTGTTTAGAGTTTAGTGTTGGTAATCTATTTAAGGGCTGAGGAGAGTTTAGTAGTTGTTCAAAACATTTGGCAAATTCTTTGCAATATATATATATATATATATATATATATATATATATATATATATATATATATATATATATATATATATATATATATATGAAATGTTAGATTTTCTTGAACTGCGTCTGCGAATACGGGAGGTCGGCGAAAACATGGGTTGTTGGCTGTGGATAGGGTCTCCCTATTCTGGATGGTATGGTATATGTCGGCGCCCTGAAGAGTCTGAACCTGGAGAGACGAAACATATGGCATCAAGTTGAAGGGATAGGTGGGGCTCCTTCCCGGTCAAGCAACCAACAAAAGTATTCATATATATATATATATATATATATATATATATATATATATATATATATATATATATATATATATATATATATATATATGTGTGTGTGTGTGTGTGTGACGATTCTTGACTGATATAAGAGCTTCAAGATCTTCGCGCAAAGCATCAATACAAATATCAAACTATCATTAGACTTTTTAAACCACCTCTTACAGATATATAATAATAAATATTTCTAGATAACTTCCAACATTTGCGTAAAAATATACAAAAATACACGGTCTTATAAATAACTGTAATAAAGGATTATCAAACTAGTATTATATGTCTTTGTAAAACATCATAGCAGTCATTTTTTCTTATTTCCGCCAAAATTGACATCTCTGTTTAGTATTATTTGGCAAATTATCATGAAAAGATATATTGTTGCACATCGTATACAAATTGTTCAAATGTATAAGAAAACTAATGAATCTATTCGGCCTTATTTATGGTCAACATAATAGACCTACTGAGTAGTATTTGTAATGCTAAAAATTCAACCCGTCATAAACTTAAACGAATTACTGAAAACATATATGTTGTGAACCAAAGTGTGAATGAAAATCCAGAACAATGTCGTTCTAAAGAACTAGAACTTTCTTAAGGCACTACATGGAATATTATCTATAAAGATTACAAAAGATGCATTTCAAAGCATATAAAATTCAGTTAAGAACTGAAACCAACCATTTGTTGCTTAGAACTTCTGCAGATTGGACTTTAGTACAACTTGAAACAGATCCATTATTTCATGGAAAAAATCCTATTTAGCGATTAAGCTCATTTTTGGTTAAATGGCTTCGTAAATAAGCAATATTGTCACATTTGGAGTGAAGAAAACACACATGTTATTCTTGAAACACCTTTGCATCGACAAAAATTAACAATTTGGTCTGGAGGTGTAATTGCACCGTACTTATTTGAAAACGAAAGTGGAAATGCAGTTACTGTCAATGGAATGGAGAACTCTACAGAAACATGATTGCTGATTTTTTCTAATATGAACTAGATCATTTTGTTGTGGTCGGCATGTAATGTCGACAAGATGGTGCAACATGTCATAGATCTCGTGACACAATCAATTTGTTGTGAGAAAAGTTTAATGACCGCGTAATCTCAAGAAATGCCGATGTTACCTGGCCACCAAGATCATACGATATAACTCCATTGGACTATTTTCTCTGGTGTTATGTGAAATCATTGGTTTACACCAATAAACTACAAACAATCAATGACCTTAAAACCAACATTATTCGTGTCATTGGTGAAATAAGTGTCGATTTATGTGGCAAAGTGATCAAAATTGAATTTTTAAAAAAATCCGTAGGCGGTCATTTTAAGATTTAGATTTACATAAAATTATTTTTAAATAAAAATGCTATTAACCAATATCTAAAATATAAAAAAAATTATAATTATTATACAGTTTGGTTTGTATTCCAAATTAAAAACATATAGCTCTTGTTTAATATTTTCCGTATATAATATTTTCGGTAAGATGTAAGGATCTATTTTTTTTAACGCACAGAGAGGTCGTTATTGTTTTGACAACAAATATTTCTCAATTTTTCTTCTCTAATATTAACAATAGGGCTTTTCAGTTACATTTCTAAAATATTCATTTAAAACGTCAAATGTAAAACATTAATATCTCATAAAAACCACCAGTATAATACAAGCTATTTAGATGGATAATGCTCTAAGGGAAAGGAAGACAGAAAAAAAAGAATTAATATTAATACTTAACAAGAAATGTAAATGAAAGTATGCAAATTTTGCCAAGTTAGTTATTAAAGATTGAAATGAAGCTTCATTTAAATCATTTTAAAATTTAAATATGTGTTCGGACGTTATAGGTTCTCCCTTTTTTTTAATGCATTTTATGAATATTTATAAATTTAAGAATAGAAACACGCTAATATAAATAGATGAGTCCGTCAAATTAAACAAAGCATTTTTAAATAGTCGATTAACTTGTATAGATTAGTCAAAGTTTTTGGCAGTTGTCAGGTTATGTATTAATTTTACTCTTCTTTAACTTTAGTTGCTATAGAGAGGAATAAATTTAGTGTATTAACTTATTAACTTTTGGATTTTATTATTTATCAAAGGTGGGTTGAATGTGGATTTTTAACCAAGTAATGTTAAAATGAATAGCGAGCTAAGTCCTCATATATTTTTGCTCTAAAAATGTTTGCTCGATTGGTACGAGGTAAATAATATTCCCAAATATTCAGTTTCATTTTAACTTTCATTCAATATTCATTTTCTTTACCACCAGGGTTGATATTTATGTATCCGGAAGTGGCACTGTGTTGTTTAGTGACTTGAAAAATGTATCTGAGTCAAAAAAATGGAATCAACTCTTGAGAATTTTTGTGCGATGATTTACTACGACTTTTGACGTTACCTCAGAAACAGTACCACACATAGAAAGCACCATCTAAACCACTGTATATCCCTGGTTTAGTAAATTCAATCGTGGCCGTCATTCGCTCAGGAACGAATTTAAAGAAGGTCGTCCAAAATCGGTTGATGTGCCAGAAAACATCGATACTGTGCGCGAACTGATAGAGTAAGATAGTCATGCGGCATACCGGGGATTAGTATAACAAGCACACACAAGATTTTACATGAACATTTAACCATCAAACAGATTTGTGCGCGTTGGATTTCGCATAATTTGACAATCGCTCAAAAAAAATACTAGTGTTGAAGAAAGTGACAAAGAAACTTTTAAAATGAGCCAAACTCAAAAAATGTTGTTCGCGCAAGAAACACTTCGAAGCAAATGGACGCCTGTTTTTTTGGGATAAATGGGAATGTGGCTACAATGCCACTAGAGAATCGTAGAACGGCCAATTCTGAATGGTACACAACCATTTGTTTGCTAGAAGTCTTTAAAGAAAATAAGAAAAAACAACCAGCGTCGCAGGATCATTCTTCACCATGACAACACGAGCTCTCACACATAGGACCTAACAATTCAATATTTAATTTGCCAAAACATCGAATTGATGGGGCATCCGCCGTACAGTCCTGATTTGGCACAACGATGGTCAACGATTTTTGATGCCAGAAGAAGCGGTTGATGCGTTCAAAATGCATGTTTTGGAGATACCTCAATCGAAATGGAAAAAGTGCTATGAAATTAATTCACGTATGCTAAAGTATATCGATCATCGTGGAGAGTAGTTTTGAAAAACAATAAAACCATTTTCAACGATAAATATTTGTTTGTATTTATTATTCCGAATACTTAAATAGCAACCCTCGTACACTTTTTTCGGAAAATTGTTTTTAAATATTTTTAACCGTTAGTTAAAATTTACGAAATATTTTTAAATTAAAACAATTGTTTGCGAAACAATTAAAACAATTGTTGCGAATTACAAATAAAATACTTTCCGATGTAGTTATGTACCAAATGTAACTTTCATCTCTTTTTCGTGAAAAAAAAAACATTTATTTCTCATAAAAAATTATTTAAGGATCGTTCGAAAAGTTCTGGACCTAAGACAGAGATAGATCAAATGACTATGGAATATGTGAAGTATTCTTCGTTAAAAGTCTGGAGTGAAGTTCTAGATTTATTTCGTACGTTTCAGTATAAATTTGGTTTGTTTTATTACAAAAAAAGGAAAACTTACACATTATTGTCGTTTAATGCCAAAGTTGAAATTACTAGCACTAATGTTTTACACTATAACCCATTTTAAACGATTCACGTCACATGAAGAAACACATTATTAATTGTTTTATTAAATTTAGTGTTCAAAGTATCCACCATCTCATTCCTGATGAAAGAAGTGATGTATAGGATAAAATATTGAACAAAATATTTCAATTTCTTTAATTTTGGCAGTAAACCATTCACAATATTTTTGTCTGTGTGAAAAATCAGCGGGTAAGAGTGCTTGTATCTTTTGTACATGATAGGGATAAAGTAATTGCTCTTTTAGTATTCGATGTACAATATAATAGAAAACTCTAAACTTGTCGCGCAACACTTCGAATACTTCTGGTCGAATCCTCTTCAACAAGATGTAAAATTTCCTACACTGAACCTGACCTGATTGACCTACATTGAAATAATTTTTGTTGCAATGTTCAATAACATTGTTTGCGACGTTGCTTCTGATATTGATTGATTGATTGACGATTGTTGCTTCTGATATTGGATTCTTAATTAAAAAATAATTTTTTACAATGTTTTTTAGTTTATTTACAGTTTATTGGTTAAGTAATAACCAATTAATATTTGCCAAATTTGCTTTTACACATATTTGCTTAAAATGTTAATTTTAACATAGCTTTTCGATTGGTGATTTATGCAACGGCATTTTTTCTCAGTTAGGTTTTTGGCCCTTATTGTAAGGAACATTTTTCTTTATAATAACGTGAATAATCATTGGTTACAATTACGGAAGTATTTTCCCTTACACCACGTATATACGTCCATAATGCATTAGTTTCAAATTCAAATCCGACGATAATTATGGTGAAAAATTTAAAAATACAAAAAAAGGAGAGAAAAACCTTAAAAAAGCTGCATTTTAAAACATTCCGTTACAAAAAAAATGACTCATTAAGAATAACGATGCCTCGTCAAGGTGAATATAAAACATATTTTTACGACGTGATTTGCATGGTCAAAACACCATAACGTATATATTTATATAATTTTAATTTTTATACTGAATCTACACTTTCGTATATATAAGAAATCCGTATGGAAAAATATTTAATAAAATATGAACATGGTTTCGCTAGACTTGAACGAATTATATGTTTTATTGTTATAGCGAGCGCAATTAGCATAACTTTTTTATTGCCGCAATTTTTAAATATATGTTATTATTTAATAACGATACATCATCATGGTATTTTGTGCATTTTAATGATTCCTAACTGTAAAAGTATACATTGCAAACATTTTTTAATGAATGATATCTATTCTATGACTGATTTTATCCATATCGTTTCGTATATTTTCGATATGTTCTTGTAAGTTACTTTTACCTATTTAAATTTTCTTATTCTAATAATATGTTTAAATAAACACTACGGTAATCGAAGAAATCAGTTAACATTACGTCGGTTTTCCACTTTAACACCATTCTTAATGCAATTAACAATATCATTAAACACTTAATAAATAGACATTAGAAACACATTCATTAGTGTCCAGCATTAGATCGCCAGGGCTTTGGTGGGCACGCGTACATTTCTGGCGAAATCTTCAATAACGGGTTTGCATAATTGTGGCGGTATTTGGTTGACAAAGCGTTCAATTTCGGCTTTCAGTGCTTGGGTGGTCGTAGGCTTGTAGGCGTAAACCTAAGACTTCAGAAAATCCGACAAATAGGTGTTAAATCGCAAGATCGTGGCGCCAATTATGGTTACCAAAACGGGAGATGACTTAACCAGGAAAAAACTCGTGCAAGACCGTCAATGTTTCATGGGCGGTATGGCAAGTGTCAGGGTCCAGCGGAAACCGCATACCTTCATGAGCAATATCTTCCAATTGAGGGATAAAGAACTGGGTTATCATGTCACGATAACGTTCGCCATTTATCGTTAATGCATGACTCGTTTTCAAAGAAAAATGGTCAAAAGATTCTTCCAGACCACAATGCACACCAAACAGTGACACGTTGGGAATGCATTTGTTTTTGTATGAATCATTCGTTTATTTTCTGAGCCTCAAATGCGGTAATTTTGCCTATTACCGAAGGCATCAAGGTAAAAATTGGCCTCGTCGCTGAAAATGATTTTCTCCACAAAATCGGTATTCACTTGGTGAATTAAATTGGTGAACTGTCTGTTGGTAGAAGTTGTTGAGTCAATTGGACTTTGGAAAAGTAGCTGTTGAAATGTCCAATTGTTGTGCACGTGACGAATCGAGAACCCTGGACTCTCGGCCACACTCTCACGAACTGTCGTGATGTTTTGTTCTGAACGATCAATAACTGAACCAGTACTTTCGAATTTGTCGATTCTACTTTTCACAGTTGATAAATTTGGAACATTATTTCTACCGAAAAGAGGACGCACTTTACGAATAGTAGTAACCAAACTTTCACCATTTTGATAGTAATGTTTAACAATAAGGACGCGTTGCTGTATCATGTAGCTCTCCATGGTAATTAACTAACTCCTATCTGTCTCGTATCGACCTGTCATAATTCTTGACCTCTCGAATCATGACAGCCAAAATGTGCACAATTCAAATCTTGCCCTCTTATTGCAACACCCTTATGTATATATGTATATATGCATGTAACTATTATAACAATAATTAAAAGATACATAACTACATAACAGTCTTTGATATATTCTCTTAAACTATATACAAAAAATTCTTCTGTTTACAGGCTGACGAAGAAGATTGTTAATTAATATAGACTGAAAAGTAAAAAAAATACAACATCCAGTACACATATTTCAGTCATTCTGCAAATATACTCACTGTGCGAGAGTGGAGTAAAAGTCAGATACTTTTTAAATTAAATATCGTTTTTCTTCGATTGAAAATCAGCTTATTTTTTCAACGTACTCTCCCTTTAGCTCGATTCACTTCATCCAATGATTTTCCAAAATTGGGAGTCGTGTTTTCCAAAAAGCTGAACTCTGGAATATACTCCTCTTTTTTCGGCGATGATCTCATCTCTTTACTTGAATTTCGTTCTAGCTACCCATTTTTTCAATTTTGTAAGGAGAAAGAAGTCGAAGGGGGCCAAGTCTGAGGAACAGGGTCGATGCGGCGCCAATTAACCAGTATCGCTATTGGAATGGCGGAAGAATGTGGGAGATGCATTGTCGTGATGAAACTTCAATTTTCTCTTCACCAAATCTGCTGTGGTCATCTTTCCTTTTTCTTTAGTGGATGAAGATAATGCCTTGCAAATCCCAGAAAACAATGGCTGGCCATGACCTTTCTGGCAGATGGAATTGGCTTTGCTACACTATGTCATGAATTTTGTTGTTCCTCAGTAGTGATCTCAACGAGGCGTCCTGAGGGTAGAGCGTTACTCGTGCTGATTAACCAACATAGAAAATTATAAACCACTCATTAACTATTAAATGTGGAGAAGTAGAGTCCCAATAATACTTTTTCAACTTTTCTTTGATTTGCGCAATGATTTATTTCCAGGCAAAGATATCAAAATTAGCTCCTTTCATAGACTCTCGAAACAACACTAAATGTCATATTGTCTAGAAAGGAAGCTACTTTTCAGAAATGCAATCAACTTTGCAATCGCACCGCCATCAATACGATTAATATCTGACTGTTCACTCTATCCTCATATTCCATATTTCGAACACACAGAGAGATACAGGTTTTGCTTGTTTACTTTTATATATTTGAATCATATTTTGAAATATCTTTCGTACGGTACTAAGCTAAGTTGTATACTTGTGGTTCTGTTAAAAGTGCTAAAATGTCCATGGGCACCACGTCGTTTCAGACAAATATCTGAATTTTAAAAAGGAAGGGATATTCGTATAAAAAAATCAGGCTAATGTTTTTGTGAAATAGTGAGTATTGAACATTGCTGCCTCTATTGTTATGAGGAGATAGATAAGATGGTTCGAGGATCAGAGTAATATATAAGTGCGGAGTTTAAGCCATCCTAGGACGTGGCGAACAACATCTTAGATGAGTGCGATGAGTAACTACAGTGCGAAATCGACGTATAAATATCTAGAAAGTGCATAATGCTTCTGTTGTAACTATAGATAGGATTGTTGTGAAAATGACTGTTAATTGACACATATATGCTATGAAGATGCGTGCCTATCGTATGTATTGGGTGCTTCATTTTACACCACAAAAGGCGCCGTTCAGCTTAATCATTATTGATTTTTTGTATCAAATGTAAAATTTCAAATTTTTTTATTATTGTAAAAATTACAAAATAATTTTAATAAAATGTTTTTCATAGCCTTTTTAAAAATTATTTTTCTCCAGAATAATTCAGCAAGTTTGTAATAGAAAATTAGTCAAAAATTTCCACTGTCGTATCTTTTAAAGGCCCAAGTGTTAGCGGTCTATTCGATTGCACCTTGATTTAGTTTGCCATAAGTTGAGGAAAGGCAGGGACGAGCACAAGAATAAGGGTGGAAAAGAAGGAGGAAACCGCCACGCTATGCTTCGTCCTAGTAATTGAATTGTCTTGTTAAATTGTTGGCAACGCTGGAAAAAGTGAAAAACTCGCGCCCGAGTCTGAAATGGACGGTCCTCCAGTTACTTATTGGAGCCGGTAATTGAGTTTTACCCTTAGATGTATATTTACTGGCAGATAAATTTTCTTTCAATAGGTTTTCGGACCCCAGGCCTGATGCGGGTCCGACTCTATCGAAGATGAAAACATAAATATATCAGTCAAGGTTGCTCTCGCTATAAAATCATGAATATTAAATAAAATACGGTTGAAACATTCTTTCTACAAAACTTTATTTTTGTTTTCTACAAAAATTAATACATTTAACGTTTCGATGACAGGGTAGAGATAGAGTTAGGCTCATAAATGGAAATAGATGTATTCATGGTCTCGGTAAATTCTTTAGAAGTTTATAAGTAAAAATATATCGAAAATCCTAACAAAAAGATCTGTATAACACATTGATCTGCCCTATAGCAAATTTTGTGACTAAGACATAAAGTTGATATTGAGGCATAAAGATGTACTGTCGATGCATACATATATGGAAAAAAGTCCTTAGGAAAATATTTAGAATATTAAGGAGGTCTAGAAAAGACCAACAGTTAACGAAATTAGAGATCTGTGCAAATATATAGAAATAACGGGAATTATAAAAGCTTAAAGGATACGATGGATGGGTTATAAACAGTTTTTCAATAAGAATGACAGAACTTTGAAAAGCGGCAACACTGTTGACAATGTAAATGTCACTCATAGGCTGCTGTATTCAGTACATTGTGTCAATTTACTGTAGGAAAATAGATGATACAACAGCGCGTATATTTTTTTTTTGAAGACGATAATGGAAATCGTTTTATTGTTAATGGTGACCGCTTTGGGAAAATACTAACAGAATATCTTTAGCCTGAACTGATAGATATAGATATAAATAATGTTTGCCTTCAACAAGACGGGGCGACCTGTTACACATCTCGCTTACAATCTATTTATTGCAAGAACAGTTTTATAGACGCGTTTTTTCGCGAAATGGTAATGTCAACTAGCCATCAAGATCATGCGATCTTACGTCTATTTTTTGTGAAGTTATGTTAAATCTCTGGTTTAGAGAAATAAGCCCTGAACAATTCTTGACCTTAAATTCAGGCCACCATTGAAAACACCATCATGGTGTGAAAAAGTAATAGAAAATTGGGTCTCCACAATACATTCCACCAGATGAAGCCGAATGGGCATTTGAACGACATTATTTTCAAAACATAATGCTTTTATTTGTTCTCCAAGATAAAATAAAATTGCCGGATTATTTATTGCAGTTTTCATTGTGCCTCATTTTAAAGTTCGAACACTCTTATTGGACAACCCTTTATTTTGAGAAAGCAAATGGATATGAATTAGAGATGCATACCAGACATTAAACAAGGAAAACAAATGACAAATATAAGAGGCAGGTTGAAGAGGACATTACAAAATTGAACCTCTGCGCCAGCATTTAAGATTGTGCATTATTTTCACATTCCAAGCAAATTAAAATGCTATTGAAGCTGCCATTATTATGCCGCTAAGAAAATTTAAAAAAGCGGGGCCGTGAATAGAGATATTAAAATAACAGAAATCTTCCAACAAGTACCTCCCAGGACCGGTTTCTAGCCTAACAGCCGTCGTCAGCAGGGCTCGAGTGCAACGCAAGGAGACAGATGATGAGAAACTATCAGAGCCAGGCCAAGTCAAGGGGTCATGTTGATGGCGGGTCGCAATCTCAATGCAACTCGCGCCATCCTACGGCGAATGTTCACAGTAGTCGAAACTACACGATGCATTCTTCCCATAAGGTATCTGATATGCTCAAAAGATAGAGGCAGAGGGGCCGTGGAGAGAAATATTAAAACATCAGAAATCTTCCAATCCGTACTCCTTTGAAGCGATCGGACACGTAGAGTACTGATGGAAGATTTCTGTTGTTTTAATATCTCTCTCTAGGGCTCCGCAACGTTATCTTTTGAGTAATATTGTACAGTCCTTGAAAAAGTAGTGCCAGCCATTCCGAACTGGAAATTTTGACTTAAATGTTGCAGAACTTCCAGGGCAGCCAAAAAAGTGGAGGATGACGAATTGGAAGCACCGCTGGAAGAAAATTCTTAATAATTTAATACTCAAGCAAGTCGAAAAAAGCCTCAGTGACTTTATTACATCAAAACCAGCAAGTTTTTTTCGATTTGGGATTCGACAGTAGCTTAAAAGGTGGCGAGGACGTAATCATAAAAGGTCTAGGATTAAGTTGATAAATGATACACTAATTCAACAAATTCTCAACATAACAAACATCCAAAACTACCAAAAATATTGTTAGACATACTTTTTAAAAAGAAATAGAACTTCAACTAATTGCAGTAGCAAATTTTAACTCGAATTCTCTTTACGGAGCTTGAATTTAATGTGAGAAATAATTCGCAATGGTTTTTGTCACGTTTCCCTGGAAAGGATTTAAGCGAAATCGTCCATCTGACAAAATAAAACTACCAAAATAAAAATCCCAGATTCGATCAAAAATCAATTTTCGTAGAAATTTCGTTCGCATTTCGAACGGCAAATGAGAATAACAAGCAGCGTTTTTCTTGCGCCGTTCTGCCCGAGACTGCAATTTGAAAATGAAAAGAATTCAGCTTATTGACAGCACCAATCGGTTTCTATTCGACATAAGCAGTTCAAAATCAGATTGGATGATTTTAAAAGTTGCTTTTTTACAAAGATATTACTTTTTTAAAGTTAATTATGGATAATACATTTTAATACAATACAATTAGCTTTGAAGTATGTTGCCCACACATATTTTCTGTGGTGTGAATTTCTTAAATACTCTATGGGTTGTTCCGATACCACTTTTCTTTTTAATACCAATATCAGAAGATTTGCTAATGCATCGAAAATACTTTAGCGTTCCGTTATGTACTGATAATTTTTTTCGGCAATTTCATAATTTCTAATATATAATACTTTCATACGAGGGTTGCTATTGATATATCCGGAATAATAAATAAAAATAAATATTTATCATTAAAAATGGCATTATTGTTTTTCAAAATATTCTCGCGGTGATTGATATACTTCTGCATATGTTTGAACCAATTTTCATAACATTTTTTCCATTACGATTGAGGTATCTCAAAATAATGCATTTTGAACGCATCAACCGTTTCTTCTAGCGTCGAAAATCGTTGACCACCGTTTCTTCACAGACGGGAACAAAAAAATCATTGGGTCTCAAATCAGGACTGTACGGAGGATTACCCATCAATTCGATGTTTTGACCGGTCAAATATTGAGTTGTTCAGTCCAATGTGTGAGAGCTCGCGTTGTCGTGGTGAAGAATGATCCTAGGTCTCTGGTTGTTCTTTCATATTTCTTGAAAGATTACTGTCAAACAAATGGCTGCACCCTATTCAGAATGGACCTTTCTACGATTCTCTAGTGGCACTGTAGCCACATGCCAATTTATCAAAAAAAAACAGGCCATCATTTGCTTCGAAGGGCTTCTTGCGCGCACAACTTTTGTTGGGTTTGGCTCATTTTGAAAGACCCATACAGTCGACTGCGGTTTACTTTTGGGCTTATACGCGTAGATCCAAGATTCGTCACCTGTGTAGATGTTTTACACGGCTTTTGACGCACCACGATTGCCGAACGATATACGGAATCCAACGCGCACAATTTTTTTTTCTTCTTATTTAAGAGATAATCCACGTCGGAAGTCATAGTAAATCATCGCACGAAAATTTTCACGAGTTAATCCAATTTTTTGACTGAGATGAAATTGTTCAAGTCACTAAATAATACAAATAGCGCCCCGCCCGTATAACAAAACTTTCTGAGTATGTATACAGTCAACTATGTCAAACTTTACGATGTATATGTCAGATGGCGCCTTGCAACACGATTGTAGCGAATTACGGATATACCCTCGGATTCAACCCTCGTATGAATGAACGTAAAATAAAAAAAGTACCAATTACCAATTTCTGACGAGTCACCAAGGATGTATTATTTATGATAAAAAAGTAAGATGACTTTTGTTTTAAAGATTCGCACGCTTTGGGTGATCGCCGATTAAGTATTAGGGACATTGTTGATATTACTAAAATATATCGTTTGCATTAATTTAATCAATTTTGAAGAGCAACTTAAGGCACCCACGCATACCGTCAATTTTTTTCTAAAAATCATACGAATACCCTTCCACAAGCACCATATTTACCAGATCTGGCATAGTGTGACTTTCTCTTTCCATTCCATCCTCAGCCATTTAGGAGAGTTCTGTGGCCGCTTTAAAGGAAACCCCAAATGTAGAGTATAAAAACTGTTTCAAAGAATGGAAAAAAAGTTGGAATATGTGCATTACAGTGAAAACGAATGACTTTGAAACAGATAAAATAAATTTGGATGAACACTAATCAGTTGCGACTGATAATGGTCAGCATTGGCCGTTTAACCAGACTGGAGTAGCTCATAGTACACGACGCCCAGCTGACATCACCGTATATATAGCAGCATCTTTTTGGCGTGGATATTTGGTTTTGCAGTACAGGTTAATGGCTCATCAGGATTAACTCACGATTTTCGCCTGTTATTTATTATCGTAGAGGATCCACTTTTTGTCACAGATCACAATCTTATATAGGAAGTTCTTTTTCTTGGATCTGGAGGAAAGCAATGGCAGAACAACATCAAAGTATCTACTCTTATTCTCTACTGTAAGTTCGAAGGGGACTCAAAAAATTTCCTTTTGAATTCTTCATAGCATATGTAAATATCTAAAAATAGCTTCCGGTGTTACTCCGAGCTCCTACTCGAAATGTACGATAGTGTATGGCAAAAATTTTCTTCTAGCAGTACTTCCGCTTCACCTTCCGCTTTTTTTGACTGTCATGGACGTTCTACATCATTTAATTCCGAATTTTCAGTTTGGAATTACTGGAATCACTTCTTAAAGCACTGTACAAAACAGCATTACCTACCAAACCCAAATCATATTTTGAAGCATTCATTTTCAGTTAAAATGCGAAAAGAAGGCAGTGCCTCAAATGTTAAACGACATTTTTACACATTTCGTCTACAACTGATTTTTCAGGTTATATTCGCAGTAGGTTCGCATGTTATATCTCGTTTTGGAGTTATTTTTAACAAAATAAATTACCTAAATAATTAAAGTATCGGCCATCGTTAGCTATTAGTTTTCCCATCTTTCAGTCAAAGAATGGATTCCGTGCCATTCCGTTTGATTTTTTGACACCAACTATGCATCAAGCCAAATGTTCACTTCTTCGTAAGAATGTAAGTGTTGTTCTGGAAGTCCGTGCTACATCGATCGGAATAAGTGGTAGTCCAAAGGGGCTAAATCCGGTGAATACGGCAGGTGGGGTAGGACGTTCTACTATAAAATTTCAAATAGTTTTTTTACAGATTTTGCAACATGGGGTCAAGTATTGTCGTTTTTCCTTCAATGCTCGGTTCAATTTTATCAATTGTTATCGATATCGATCGCCACCAAATGCACAGCAAAGCCTTCTTTTCATTATATTGCGCACTGGTGGTGATGTTGAAGGCTGGCCTGGATCTACCTATAATTTTTGGCGCTTTGGGTTGTCAAAATAGATCCATCACATCATTGTTCATCACATGTCACAAGTCGATGCAAAAAACCTTTTCTGTCTGGCAAGCAAAATTTCACAAGCAGTTTGTCGCTTTTCAATGTCTCTTTCCTTTAATCTATATAGAATCCATTTTCCTTCTTTCTGGATCATTCCTAACGCGTGTAGACGTTGGAAAATGGTGGATTGTGCAACATTCAATGTTTCTGCCAATTGTTTCAACGTATGAGTCTTCATCCAATAATGCTTGCAAATCTGCATCTTTTAAATCTTTTCGGCTGTACTGAACGTTCCTTGTCTTTTATATCGAAATAGCACTTTTAATGCGATTAAATCATCGTTCACAAATTTTTTGGGTTAGAGCATGTTCACCACAAGCTTCAAGCAACAACCTATAACTTTCAGCAGCCGTTTTCTTCAAATGAAAAAAGGTTATTAAACTTCCACGCAGAACGTCTGTTTCTAGTACATAATTCGACATATTCAAAGCCATTAAAAACTATGTTTTTCTGCAATAACGACAATTAATAACGAACTGGCTTTTAATGATGTATGTTTACCCTCCAAAACGTCATAGACGTCATTAGTCTATACTAACAAATGTATTAGTAACGCTATCTCTTAGCAAAATCGACATTACTAACCGAAATACTTATTAAAAATTCCGATTCAAAGTGGTTCTGCAGTCGATGAAACATCGTAGCGATCCTCGTATAATGTAAAATACTGAATTTTATTATTGTAGTTAGGGATATTACTTTTTGTCTTTTTTTTTAGATTTTTCGTCACGATCTAAAACTCAAAAAATATCAAAAATATATGTTCCTATGTAAATAAAGAATCACTGTGTAAAAAAACAAAAAACCAAACGGAGATAAAATGTTAATGATACATACATTGACAATTAGTTTTTAATGACAGTGACATACTACCAAAAAAATATATAGGTGAGGTTTACTGTGTGATTGTTTACTGTACTGATTGTGTATTGAAATACTTAAATGTTTTTAATTGTATTCTTTAGAATCGGGAACTATATTGAATTTAAATCTATCGAAGGCATAGCAATACAGTTATTTTTATTTTAATTAATTATAACGATTTATTTTAATCTTCTATATTTTGTTACCGATTCTTTTAATACTTTTTAATACTCCGATACTTTTGGAATTATTCCATCTGATTTTATGACCCTATTCCCATGCGTGTTGACAAATTCTATATTTATTAAAATTGCCCTTTCTAAGAAGGTTTTTATGTTGTTTTATTCTAACATCTAACGGTCTAGATGTCTCACCTATATAAAATTTGCCACATTCGCAGGGAATTTTATAAACCACATTTTTGGTATTCTGTTGTGCGTTGTTTGGTTTTGTTTTTGTTAATATAGATCGAAGAGTATTTTTTGTTTTAAATGTCGTTCTTATATTATATTTATTTCCCACTTTTTTAATTGTGTCAGAAATACAGCGGATGTAAGGAATTGTGAGGTTAATTGTTTGGGAGTTATTATTATTATTGTTATTAATAATTTGTCTGTTTTGTCTGGTATCAAAAGTTTTAAACGATTTATCTTTGAAATTTTTTGGGTAATTGTTTTTTATTAAGATGTCTTTGGTGTCATTTGTTTCTTTTTGTAGTGTATCACTGTCGATACAAACAAGTTTTGCTCTGTCATATAAACTTTTAATTACTCCTATTTTGACAGATTTTGAGAGATTGGAAAAGAAATTGAGATACCTATCTATGTTTGTCGGTTTTCTGTAAATTGTAGTTTTTAATGTGTTGTTTTGTGTTAATATTAAAGTGTCGAGGAATGGCAATTTATTCTCCCTCTCCATCTCTAAAGTAAACTAAATTGTAGGCTCTCGAGAATGTATATATTGTAAAAAAATATTTAGATCATCAATGTTATGTTGCCATATAGCAAAAATATCATCAACATATGTATGCCATATTATTGGTTTTTAAAAAAAATTACTTAATATGTCATTCTCGAGTTTTTGTTCATAATATCCGAAATTTTGTTCATAATAATCATTTTCTAATTGAAAATATATGATTTTTAAGCACATATATATATATATATATATATATATATATATATATATATATATATATATATATATATATATATATATATATATATATATAAATGCCAACTTTTTGTTCAGTTGGCAATAAGAAAACAAAATAGTCATAAACGTAAAACTGTCTTGCATTTATTACACGCCAGCGACTTGTTGAACAAAAGCGTAATATTCCAGTTCGAGATATTAAAAGTTTCTAGCCCAGAAACACATAAATCCCGTGATTGACTTTCCGCCGTACAATAAATCCTCCTTGAACCATAAAAAAGTGTGCAATATTTCAGACGATTTTGAATACGTTACTCCTCGAAAGCATGCGATATGATTAATATAAGTTGGGCGCTCCGCTTTGTAAGTACCGCAGTCTTAAGCACCGCCGATACTGGCTTGCATCTACTTTACGTTTTAGCTAAGTTGAGATAATCAACGGAGAGTGTTCGCAACGCATTAAAACATCATCCAACAACGCAAGAGAATGTTCGTTTTTCGTTTTCGCACAATGATCAAAGATAAATAATTACTAGGATGTAACACAAGTATTTGATGTTTTTGAGGTACTTAGTTTCAAAAATGTTTAATGTACTCTGTTTAAAAAATGTATAACTGGAGGTTATTATCCGAAATACAGGCCGTTGTTTTCAATGACCTCAATCCATCTTTGAGGTAGTAACTCTATTCCCCTTCAATTCATGAATCTTTGGAAGCAAAAAACTCGACGCTGCCAGTTTTTTCTCTTCTTCAGTTCTGATTTTTTTCCCCTCGAAAAAAGCTAGCCATGGAACGGAACAAGTGATATTCCGATGGAGCAAGGTCGGGACTGTATGTCGGGCGAGGGAGAAGCCCAATTTATTTTGAGGTGGTCTGCAAGAGTTCTTTTTTACGGTTAACCAAAAGCTGGATATTTTGCCAGAACAGCGTGTACATTAATAAGTGCACTGACTAGAGTTCTGAATTTATCGGCATGGCATATCTTAGGAACCATTCATTCAAAATTCATTCATCAAAAAATCATTCATGAAAATCAAGAATCAACAAAAAAGAATTCATTCATGAAAATCATTCATTCAAAATTCCATCCCATACAGAGCATGATCTTCTTGACAAATTCTTCTAGCCTTGGTACCTGAAGAGTTGGTTGCCCAGGCATGAGCAATCCTAATAACTGCTTTATACCATTAGGATTGTTGAAATAAACCCATTTTTCATTTTAGGTAACAATCTGCTTGATGAATCGAAAATCAGTAGGGTTTTTGAGGAGAGTTATACACTTTTTAACTCAAGAGATTTTTGGCACTATTCCTAGGCCTGGCAAATACCAGTTAATGATAGTATGGAATACTTCTCTTCTAGAATCTGCAGCCACCGTTGCTATTAAAACAAATTCCATCGAGAAACCGTGAACGACCCGATCTTCCCCTATCATAATATACGCTCCTTCTCTACATCGCAAGTTTCACGAATGGCGTTAGTTGCTTTGAAGCCTTTTTTATAAACAAAGGAAAAAACGTATATATTTCATAAGGAATTCTTTATGAAAATAACGTATACAGTTAACGTAACCAAAACAAGCTTCTTTCGAAGAGTCTTTATCAAAAGGTCGTATTTCGTAAAGGTACAAGCCATTTAGAACGCCATAGGAGCGGATTCGATCAACAAATTTGTCTGAAAATTAATTTACCCATATCCCAATTTCCCACAGAAGAATCCCTAATGATTTCATTGATTGTTTTTTCGATTTGTCTGCTTATATAATTGATCGTCTGTAGTTTACCGAACACATTTCTATCAATTTACTTCACGTTATGGCAAAGAATAAATATCTAGCATGATATTCATTAAAAACGGCTCCGAGATGTCGAAAAATATGACAAAATGACCACTAATGATGCAAAAAAAACGATTATTTCTTTTGTTTTCTTTAACGTGAATCAAGTTGCTGCAAAAAAAAACGGCAGAAACAGAAATAAAAAAGAAAACTAGCGACTTAAGTGACGTGATGGTTGATTATTCTATCTTATTATGAGAAATATCAAATAATTATTGAAATTAGTCCGTAACTTGGTAGCAGGTCTAATTTTCTCCAGGCTGCTTGAAGAAAACGATCCAAAATTATTAATTTGGTGTTTTTTTTTGCTTATGCGGAGATCACTTTACCTGGTCTTGGT
This sequence comes from Cosmopolites sordidus, assembly GCA_031761425.1. Taxonomy (NCBI): domain Eukaryota; kingdom Metazoa; phylum Arthropoda; class Insecta; order Coleoptera; family Curculionidae; genus Cosmopolites; species Cosmopolites sordidus. The sequence goes on along the minus strand of JARFXV010000866.1, from coordinate 486,007 downwards.
CGTTGTATATTTTAAAATACATTAGGTTTTGTAATTTTTAACTTTCGAACAAAAGTGGGATGGTTTGGAGAACAAAAAGGTAGGATCTAGAAACAGAGTGACGATAATCCCTAGTTTGGCGAATACTATATTGTAATCAGCAAACTATTTTTACTTCCAGTTTTAATGATACTAAATTATAGTTAGATTACTATTACTGTTATCATGAAAACAATGACAGATTGGCATATTTGAATGTTTTAAACAACACCACTTCGAGATACGTTCCAAATGATTCAAATGATAAGTTCCATAATAAAATAGGCAGCTAAAACTTTATGATTGGATAATTTTCCTTTAAACTAATATAGTTATAACAAAAAATGAAAATGAATTAAGGAGGTCTCTGAAGTGAATAGTTATAATAAGAATATTGTACATAAATTAATTAGAAAACTTAAGTTTGAGAAATTATTGAAAGATTCCTCAACTTTTCAAAAGGAACAGAACAAAAACAAATATGTGGTAATATAGTTTGATGCCTAATTAACACGAAGGGTAGAAACTATATAAGTTAACAGGAGTCTTAGGTAATCTAAAATATGAAGTAAATCAACAGGAAATATCGGGGATTTACGAAATTAGTTGTCAAGATTGTGAACGAAGGTATGGGCAAACAATATGATCCATATTAACCAGATTTGAAGAACATTTTGTCCACATTAGATATGAGAGAAACGAGAAATCTTGTGTTACCCAAGGTGCACTCAAAAATGACAATAATATAATATAAATATTAGTAACTTAAGACTTGTTAGCTTTTGGATACTTTCAAACAGCAAAATGTAAGAAAATCAATTTGTTCATTTAATTTGAATGATTAATTTCTATGTTAGCCATATTATCTGTTTCCTGCGCTGCATTTCATGATAACAGAAATCATCAACTAACTCATCCAACTGTCGATAACAAGAAATCTCAACACCATTCTTTTATATATATATATATATATATATATATATATATATATATATATATATATATATATATATATATATATATATATATATATATATATATATATATATATATATATATATATATATATATATATATATATATATATATATATATATATATATATATATATATATATATATATATATATATATATATATATATATATATATATATATATATATATATATATATATATATATATATATATATATATATATATATATATATATATATATATATATATATATATATATATATATATATATATATATATATATATATATATATATATATATATATATATATATATATATATTTTATGTGACTAACGGCATCTATATATGGGCAAAAATGAACCAATAATAAATTTAACACAATATGTTCGTATGTAAGAATCTTTATATCAAATATGTTGTTCAAAAGGCCCCCAGGCAGACTCGTGCTAGACTGTTTTGTTTTGAATACCTTGAAGATAAATTTAATCAACAAGAATACGGTATTACCGCTGCTCGAGGATTCTTTCCTGATGTATTTCCTACCTGTTAATAGATGCTTATCACGATTCAATGTAAATGTATTTAAAATAAATTCAAGGTTTTTCTAAATCAATTTATGTAAAACTTGCAATAATTACAGAGGAATTATCGATGTATATATATATATATATATATATATATATATATATATATATATATATATATATATATATATATATATATATATATATATATATATATATATATATATATATCTAAAGAGAAGAGATAATTATAAAGAGATTTTGAATGTTCAAGTCAGGAAAGGAGCAAATATAGACACGGATCACTACTTGACTAGAATCAAACTTAGCTTAAAACCTCGAAAACTTATTCGAAAGGGCCTGCTAATACCAAAATTTGACCCAACGAAAATAGAAACAGCCCTAACTGAAGAGCTTGATAAACAACCTGCACAGAATTGGCAAGAATTAAAACAAAAAATTATCCAAACAGCCTTAAAGTTGGTCCCTTTACAAAAACGTAGAAAACATCCGTGGTGGGATGAAGTTTGCGAGCAAGCAGTATTAAGCCGAAGTAAAGCATTCAAAGATTGGAACAGTCAAAAAACAGCAATAAACTATAACATCTTTTTGGAAGTAAGAAAAGAAACATCGAAGCTAATTAGACAAACTAAAAAAAAATATGAAAATAATCAACTTAATGAAATAGAAAAAGATTTCCAAAAAAATAACACCCGAAACTTTTACAAAACATTTAAAACTAAATTAACAGGATATCAACCGCAGAGCCTATGCTTTCAAAAGGAAAATGGACAACTAGCTCTAAATAACCAAGACAATTGCAAAGAACTTGCGAAATATTTTGAAAAAATACTAAACTGTCCTGAGCCCTTAAACAAATTACCAACACTAAAACCCTAAACAAACAAACCCAGATTCATTACCACCGAATGAAGAGGAAATACTTAGGCAAATCAAGCGGCTTAAAAATAACAAAGCTTCTGGTGAAGATGGAATCACTGCTGAACTTTTGAAATCCGCTGGTCCAGGTACAATCAAGGAAATAACCAAAATTCTACAAGAAGTTTGGCCAACCGAACGGATTCCGGAAGATTGGAAAGATGCTCTAATCCATCCACTACATAAGAAAGGAGATAGAACGGATGTAAACAACTATAGAGGAATATCTCTTCTCACGGTTTGTTACAAGATTCTATCTCAATGTCTACTAGACAGAGCACAGGGAAATTAGAACCGAACATTGGTGAATATCAGGCAGGTTTTCGACCGGGCAGATCCTGAATCTAAAGTTGATTCTAAGACATCAAAAACTATACAATAAAAATCTCGTCTGTACATTTGTGGATTTCAAAAAAGCATATGATTCTATTGACCGCGAATCTTTATTCCAAACTTGAAAGAACAAGGACTAGATCTGAAAACGCTGGCAATTATTAAAGCAACGTTAACTAACATGAGGTCAAAAGTTAAATTCATGAGTGACATCTCAGAACCCTTCGAAATTAAAACTGGTGTGAGACAAGGGGATGGACTCTCGCCACTCTTATTTAACTGTGTTCTAGAAAAAGTAATACAGGAGTGGCGTGAAAAAAAGTCGGCACTGAATATTGACCAGCCCATTAAACTGGGGAGAACCAACATCAAAATTGATTGTCTGGCATTTGCTGATGATCTAGCAATTTTAGCTCAAGATGTATTAACGGCTCAAAAACAGATTGAAATCCTAAAAGAAACAGCAGAAAAGGTAGGACTCCAAATATCCTTTGAAAAGACACAATACATGACCTGCAACAGACTAAGAACACCATTTCTAAAAACAAAATATGGTAACATCAGACGAGTCTCTCAATTCAAATATTTGGGTGAAATAATCATGGAAAATGGGTTGGAAAAAGCGGCCAATAAGGTTAGATGTCAAAAAATGGAAACGGCATTGAGACTTACACAAAATATTTACAACAAAAAATGCCTATCTAAAAACACAAAACTGAGACATTACAACACGGTTATTAAGCCAGAATGTCTATATGCTGCAGAAACGTTCATTTTGAATAGAAAGAGGGACATCGAGGACATTGAAAAGAAGGAAAGAAAAATCATAAGAAAAATCCTAGGCCCCAAACAAATAAATAGCACAACATATCGACTTCGAGAAAACCAAGAAATCAAACAATACACAGATATACATAGCGATATGAGAAAAAGAAGACTTAAGTTTTACGGACACATCAAACGGATGAATCCGAGTAGGTTAACTAGACAAACAGTCGAATTTTATGAAAATAGGAGTAGAGCTAAAGTAGAAATAATTAAATGGATTGAGGCAATTAAAGAGGACCTAAGATCAACAAATATTACACAAAGTGAAATTCAGGATAGAGGTTGTTTCAGACGCAAGGTTAACGTTTGGAAGGTTGGCCAGAGAGAAAAATGTAGGAAGACTGGAACAACTTGGTCTGACGAAAGGAAAAAAGCTCATAGCGAAAGAATGAAATTAGTATGGGCTCAAAGGAAGGCTAACAACAACAAACGCCTCTAATTGTACTGCGCGTGGTCCACCAGGGCCCATACGTGAATAGTAATAATATATATATATATATATATATATATATATATATATATATATATATATATATATATATATATATATATATATATATATATATATATATATATATATATATATATATATATATATATATATATATATATATATATATATATATATATATATATATATATATATATATATATATATATATATATATATATATATATATATATATATATATATATATATATATATATATATATATATATATATATATATATATATATATATATATATATATATGTATTTTAAATAAACTGTACCTATGAATTAAGTATGTACCTGTAATGTATGTAAGTATATATCTAACTAGTCAGGTGATCCAAAAAGAAACTGAACTATCGCGTACTTCAATGTAATTGATTCATAACAATCCTTTCTATAGTGTTAATGATCTAGAACAGGAGGACCTTAAGGCCGTACCAGAAAGTGTTTAGGAAGAATGGATTATTCAAGTAAAATAATAAACATACACAGAATTTTTTAAATAAATTAAAAAAAAAACAATTAGATATTTTTCCAAAATTATTTATTTTTAATCAAAATACATCCCTTTCGCATTAATAAACCGCTGGGCACATTGAACCATTGCTAACATAGATTTTTTCATGGCGTTTTTCGGAATCACCTCAATGATCCTCGTCCGGGCTTTTTGGAGTTAACGATGTCATAAAACATTCCTTTCATTTGATATACTTGATTGGACATACTTGATTTTTCGCTAAAAATCAACATACAGCGACGGTCCTGTGAGATGGTGCATTATCATGCAACAAAAACTAAGTTTCTGACACTCCATATTCGGTGCTTTATTCGAACGATTCTCTTCCACAAACGCTCCATAATACCTAGATAATATTCACCAGTAATATTTTGACCCTATGGAACGAATTCCCGAAACACAATTCCTAAAATCTAAACTACTTTTAATAATAACTTTGTTGCAAATTAATTTTGTACGCATGAATTTTTCACCAAATTGGTTCTTTCGTATAGCGTTCCATATTTTCTTCCGATGAATCGGAAAGAGTCATAGATCATATATTATCAATGTATCAGAGTTACCAACTAAAAATATAATAAATACCCGAAATTCAAATCCGGAGTTTAATTTTAGTCACCCATTAGTTAGTTACACCATCTACGACGTCACCAAATAACTTTACGAGATTTATTTTTTATATTTTTTGTATCCAATTGATGAAACTACAAATCTACATTATCTCCTTCAAAGTAGTTAACTTGGGAATCCACACAGCACTGAAGACAGTTTGTCCCCTCTTCATAACAGTGCTTCAGATACTGGAATCTCCTTCAGCTGATCGGTTACGGCCTCTTCCATGTACTCTAATGCACAACCCAACATGGTGTCCTTTGGGATGAATTCTCAATCTTTTATAAAACGAAAAAGTCAGAAGGACTCAAGTCTGGTAAACAAGGGGGTGACGCAACCACAGTAATAAAAAAAACTACTATATACCTCCTAGTTATAATAAATAAAAAAATTTTTTATGACTAGATTATTGTAATAGTTTTCTTTCTATTTCTGATTGATTCGTTTTTCGGTTCTCTATTATACACATATCTCTATTTATACATATATAAATTGTTACACTCTTTAGAAAGTTTTTTTTTTTGTGATAATCCAATTGTTATACTGGTCTATTCGTTTTATAATATAATATAATATATATATATATATATATATATATATATATATATATATATATATATATATATATATATATATATATATATATATATATATATATATATATACTTAATTAATATTGATTAAAAAGATAGTTAAAACGTTCAGCGATAAAACACATGTAGAAACAGAGCGTTATATTTATATTCAGACGATGATTTTATTATGTATTGGTAGAACTTGTTCTGTTGGAGGAGGCGGACAAATCATTAATCGACCTTTGCCTTAATACAGTGCAGCGGCAGGTAGATCCACAAAGAACAACGCGCTCTTTAAAAGCTAATTGAACAAAATGCCTTTTATAAAGGACCGCTAAAACTCAAACAGATAAATTTATAAATCATTGTGGATGATTCTTAAAAAGACTACCGAATCTTGTCTAGGTTACGTATATTCTTTGTTGATTTTTGATTTAATATAAACATATAAATTTATTTTATATAAACGTATATGATGACACCTTTATTATACATATATATATATATATATATATATATATATATATATATATATATATATATATATATATATATATATGCCCACAAGGTAGCGTAACGAAACCGTGGAGGGAAATATTATAAAAATCTTTCACCCCTTCTCCATGTGGTGCCACCGATCAACTTCGCCCAACTGTCCGCCATGCGACGTGCATACCAGGTACTAACCTAGTACTATACCCGAAGTTCCAGGCAGAATGGTACGAACAGTCCTGACTGCTACGAGCATTCGCCGTATGATGATGTGAGTTGTGTGCTATCACGACCCTTCATCAAAATGGCCAGTTGACATGGCCTGGCCCCGATCGTCTCCCCCAACTGCTTTCCTTGCGTTCGTCTGGAGCTCAGCTGATGACGGCTGAAAGGCTAGAAACCGGTCCCGTACCTGGTACTATACCCCAGGTTCCAGGCAGAATGTTACGAGCAGTCCTGACTGCTACAAGCATTCGCCGTATGATGGTGTGTGTGAGTTGTGTGCAATCACGACCCGTCGTCAAAATGGCCAGTTGACATGGCGTTTCTCCCAACTGTTTTCCTTGCGTTCGTCTGGAGCTCGGCTGATGACGGCTGTAAGGCTAGAAACCGGTCCCGAGAGATACGTGACGTCGCATGGTGGACAGTTGGGCGAAGGCGATCGGTGGCACTACGTGGAGAAAGGATGAAAGATTTTTGTAATATAAGGTTTCTCATAAATCAATCGTGGATTTTCCTCACTCCAAATGAGACAATTTTGTTTAGTAATATAGCCACCAATTTCAAAATGCGCTCTTTATCTGAAAAAAAGATGATTTTTTGGCTCTGTCCATCAAAATCATCTGTTCTTTGATCCAATTGACAAATGTACGACTTTTTGAATGATCATGTAGCTTTAATTCCTGTGTTATTTGAATCTTATATGCCGTCAGAGCTAAATCCTTTTGGAAAATACGTCATGTTGTGGATTCACTGAGTCGAATTTGTGGTGAACGTCGACTAATAGAAATATCTGGGTCTTCACCAACACTTTCACGTACCAAATCAATATGTTCTTGTGAACAACCACTACGACTATATAATACTCTTCTTTTATCTTCCACTGAACCAGCTTCTTGAAATTTTTGAACAATTCGATTGATAGGGCTTTCAGATGGACGATTGTGCAAACCGTAAATATCATGCAATTTTCTAAAAACATTTTTGACTGAACGCCCATTTTTATGCGAAATTCGTTATTGTAATGTGTACGACTCCATTTTTATAAATGTCATACATTACACTTCTGAAATGAGTCTAGATTTAGGCAAATTCACAACGCCATCTGTGTTTTATTCAAGAATTAAAAAAAGCGCTCAATTTGAAAGATGCGAAATGCATTTGGATTCTTGCAAAAGCCAACTATTTATAAACAAAGAGTTTTATTACTCATATTCGATGTCGTGCCTTCTAGCTACGTAACGGCGGTTTGCAGATTCTACTTCAAACTTAGGATGGCACTGGGCAATTGTGAAAACCCTGGTCTTCCGAAAAAATCGAAATAAAACATTTCAGGCTATGTTTGTTCCTTCGATTGCTGCCAGAGTGATAAAATGCTAGAATTTTATACATAATAAGTTCCTTAATAATTCTTAAATGAGTATGTATCTTGAGTCCTCTCTACCTGCTCAAATGTGTTTGTTTTAATTGTTTTTGATTTTTCCTGGACACCTTTTTTCTTTTATTGATTCACTAGCTCAGAGTGGAAAACTACCTCTAATTGGTGACGGGCTAGTGTTCGATCATCAATTGAGCTACACAATTCTTAATGTTGCTTTTTTGCAAAAAAATCACCGGTTCTCTTTCATATATATATATATATATATATATATATATATATATATATATATATATATATATATATATATATATATATATATGTGTGTGTGTGTGTGTGTGTGTGTTAGGTTTCACAATCCGTTACGTTACCAATATAATACGTTACTATTATGTTTTTAATAACTCTATAGAACCAAAGCAATTATATAAAGTCAAGGACTTTCAAATAGGATAATCTTAGTGGCTAAATCATTATGCCAGAACAACAAATTAACATTCTTGGAAGCATCTTCCAAAATATTCATAGTGGCTCATGTTGTATGGTGAAATTCTGCCAGCCAGTTGTGTATATATCGGTTATGTAACAGTAAGAAGTCTAAGATGTCTTCCATTAAGTTCTTGGACACTCGGATACTACATTAAGTACCTTGGATGACCAAAACTTCGTACTCATGTTATAACTCCAATCGTCAAAATATCCTATCCAGATCCTTCTAATGGTAGAGGCAGCAATGGTCAGTCACCTCGTTATTTAACGAAAACTTAAACACGCTTCTTTCAATAAACATGCAATGTAAAAAATCCTGCACTTGATATTATATATGCCCTAATATTCAAAATCGATCTGAATTTTTACGTTTTCAATTTTAATTTCATCTCAGTTTCGTTAATACTTAATATTAATAACAATAACTTTTTCACAACATCTCCAGTTATACATACCAGAGGTACTGAACAAACTACTATGTTAACATGTATGGTAAAAAGCTAATATTTATTCAGCAATAATTGGATATATATATATATATATATATATATATATATATATATATATATATATATATATATATATATATATATATATATATATATATAAATTTTTATTATATTACGTAATATTCAAATATTACGTCCACAATCATGATCAAATTGTTCCCCTCTCTTTGAACCTAAACGCCGGACAATTTCAATAGATATCAGATAGAAACCAGAGATAGAATCTCCGTCTATCGTATAAAAAAACGGCTAAATCAATGATTACATTTATGTGGGGAATGAATATCCATTTGCGAATAAAAGAGGAGGATCACCTCTTTGACCCGCGCATTTGCGACCAAATTGCTTCTTTTTTTATGTGTGTGTGCAGGAGGGAGTATTGGATTACACCAATATTTCTGTAACCGTAGGTTACATTGTGGTAGGTTAGGTTTAAAGTGGGGGAATAGTGAAATTACTCATCCAAAATAGAATGAGAGAAAGAGATTTCCAAAAAGTTTGTATTTATATATAGCAAAAAAATCAGATTCTGGAAAAAGAAATTATTGTAAGAATTATTAAATCAATAGGAATTAGATCATATTCACACACATATAGTAAAGAATAGAAGACAGTACTGAGCGGTACTGATAGCGAGAGAAGACCAAGAACCACGTGAAAGAACACATCAAAGAACTGAAGATAGAATATTGAAGAAAACAAACCGAAAATAATGGAAAAATAGTATTCCTGGCAAAAGAAGCATTACTTCGTTATTTTTTTATAAAAATACTTTTTTAGTTTTTGTACTCTGTAGTGGTGTCCTGAGACCCAAAATCGGCAGACCCCATTTAAGTGAAGCATTGTTTGAGTAAATGTGAAGCGTCTATAAACAAAATTGATACATACTAAACAGAATCGATTGTATATAACCTGACATCATTTTCAATACTCATAAATATAATATTGATTAATAACAGCATTATCACCGATAGCATCAAGCAGCAAGCCTATACTATCAAGGCTCATTGATTATTACAATCAACAGTTCTGTCTAATTTTTTACACTACTGGTATGTTTATATTAATTTTCGCATGGTTACTTTATCTCGGTTAGTTTCTATTCACTTTACTAAAAATTAAATTAGAAAATGTATTTTCTTCTCTTTCGCACAGTTACTTGACCGTTAAAATCATATTTACGCCACAAACTATAAATTCCAACATAGATAACAACAAGCTCGTCCCAACAGCTAACGAGGTAACATACAACCAGGTCACAGGAGCCGTATATCCGATAAAAAGAAAATCAAGTTCGGTAATGAAAAACCATAATCGCCACAAAAAACTCGATTGCTATAATGGCAGTTTTATTAAAATCATTCTAAATAACAGCATAAACCACAGATTGGTTTTTAACCACGTTAAAATCATAAGGCAATTAATTCTTCTTATGATGGTGGCAGTGTTGCTTCCCATAAGCCGTGTAATAGAACGTCCAGAGCGGAAAATTCGATGGAATGAACCGGAAAATTATGGTCTGAGATATGGTCGATGATTTGCATAGACCTTTTTAATTTAATTTCGATCTAATTTGGCATTTAATTACTGTTCGTTCAAAAATTGTCACAGCAACTAGTTAAAAACACTTGCATCATTCATTTTTTTTTAATATGTATTAATTTCTCCACGTAATTAATTTAACTGTTTTGCATATCGCAATTGATGACAAAACATTGAGTAAAATTCAAATCAAAAACTATCAAGTTTGGTTCATTTATTATTCAGCTATAATTTGTAAAGCGGAAATGTTGCTGCTTTATATTAATTGAACTTTTCCTTGTTAGAGCCGTAAAATAGTTAAATTGTATATATATATATATATATATATATATATATATATATATATATATATATATATATATATATATATAAATATAAATATATATATATATATATATATATATATATATATATATATATATATATATATATATATATATATATATATATAAGAAATAAGAAAAGAAAACCATTATCTTTGGAATGTAAACTAAATATTATCAAGTATTTTGATACAAAAGTAAAAGTTTGTGAATTGGCAAAGAAGGTTGATCTACCAGAATCGGTAATCAGAATAATTATAAGAAATAAAGAAAAAACGCTCGAAGCTGTGAAGAATGCTCAATCTTTGAATTCAAGCACCATTCGTAAACGTCATTGTATTATCGCTGAGATGGAAACAATGCTGAAATTAGGGTGTGATAGTCAAGTAAGAGTTAAAAACTATCTTGTTCATCAGAACACGGTGTGCTCTCAAGTTAAGTTGATTTTTGAGAGATTAAAAGAAGAAGCTGGGAGACGGTCAAAGTATATTTGAATATTTCTGCTGTTTAAGTCAGTCTTGTGTTGACCAACATTATAATTAAACCAAATTAAAAAAAATATATTTGTTGAAAAACTATATGTAATATAATTTAATCATAATAATTAATCTTCAATAAACAAAAAATATTTAAATCAACCATTTCACAATTCAGAATTTATAGAATATAATTTCGACATGTATATTTTGTTGAACGTTACCTATAAATTCAAATAAAAAAAAAACCTTGAATCAAATGGGCAAAATAGTTTATTTCACCTATTTACATACAATACTGAAAGATTTGCTTGGAAAAACATAAACAAACATTTAAATTTTCTTTCTACAATCATATATTTTCCGCAGCTTGTCAGGTTTCTACGAATATCAAACATATGGAAAACTATTTACCTTTATTTATGCATACAATTTATACACATAGATTTAAAAGTTATTGTTACGTTAAGCAATACAACATCTAAAAACAATGAATAAATGTTTCTACGTAAAAACACTGGAAAAAATAAGCAGTAAATGTTAAAGTTAGGGTTTTTTTTTTCAGTTTAATTTAGTAGCTGTTAATATTATCTACTCCTAGGATACTTTCATAGATATGATCTCCTAAAGATATTCTACTAAATGCAGGTTTTGTTTTGTTGTCAGATTTTTAATACTTAGTCCCTTAGTTGTAGTGATGAAGCCTATTCGCTAAGCGGTAGTGTAAGTTGAAGAGGTAGAGGATTCATAAGTTAACCTACTAAGCTACGGAGGTTGCTATTTAAGTATCCAGAATAATAAATAAAAAGAAATATTTATCAAATCAAATGGTTTTATTTTTGTCCAAAATATACTCTGCGATGATCGATACACTTTTACATACGTTATATATATATATATATATATATATATATATATATATATATATATATATATATATATATATATATATATATATATATATATTTGGCCCATTTATTCCTAAAAAACAGGCGACCATTTACTTCGAACTGCTTCTTGCGCCAACAACTTTTGTTGGGTTTGGCTCATTTTGAAAGATCCATACAGTCGACTGCTGTACGGCTGCTGTTTACTTTCAGACTCATATACATAGATTTAGAATTCGTAACCTGTGTAGATGTTATCCACAACACGAGCCTTTTTTTGAGCGATTGTCAAATTATGCGGAATCCAACGCGCACAAATATTTTTCATGGTTAAATGTCCATGTAAAATTTTGTGTGTGCTTGTCATACTAATGCCCAGGGATGTCTCAATCTCACGGTATATCACATGACGATCTTGCTTTATCAGTTCTCGCACAGTATCGACCACAACCACCGATTTTGGACAACTTTCTGTAAAATTGTCCGTGAGCGAACGACGGCCACAATTAAATTCACTAAACCAATGATATACAGTGGTTTTGCCTGATGCTTCGTCACCAAAAGTCGAAGTGAGTTGATGGATGAACTGTTATTGAGATAATTCAAATCGAAAGTCGTAGCAAAAAAAAATTAGTTAATTCCATTTTTATGATTGAGGTGAAATGTTCAAGTCACTAAACAACACAACTAGCGTCCGTATGACAAAACGTTCTGAGTTTGTATACCGTTAACAATGTTAAACTTTACGATGTATATGTCAGATAGAGTCTGGCACCACCATTGCAGCCAATTCCCGATACATAAATAGTAACGCTCATACTAGTGGTTTACTTTGTGGCTTACATTGTGGATAGAAGGACTGGTATTTGCTTAAATAATGGGTTTTCAATAATCAGCGAGAAACTTATTAAACTTCGTGGATATAAATCTAAAAACTTATGGAACACTGACTTCCCAATTGATGTGTTTAAAATCGAGGCCTAGATATGTTGTTTTTTGCAACTAAGAAATTGCAATATTTTCTACCAACACTCTTTTTTCTCCTTGGGAATGCATTCTGCTGAAAAGTATCACCTGAATCTCCCTTCGATTGACTTGTAAGCGCCAGAAACATAGTCATTGCGTTGCAGCATTAAGTTGCTTTTACAGGCTTTTACAGATGCACGAAGTAATATTTGCTCTGACAAAAAAGAAAGTAAATGATTTTACATCTCTATATGTAGAGAAATCCCTTCTGATGGTTTTGGCCGGTGCAAAGGAGGAATCTTGGGGTATACCTAATCTAGTGGGCTTCCTTGTCGACAGGGCTGATATAAGTTTAACTTGTAAGATTCTACTTTCCAGGACTGATTGGGTTAGTATGGTCAGGCTCCATGGGCAGCTCAGTACGATGAGCTTATAAATAACCCCTTCTTGTCATACTTTACAGAAGGCTTTCGTAAAATCGAGAAAGACAGTAGATATATATTTCTTTATCCAGAAAGTCTGATGGTTTTTACAAGCCAACCTGGTATTAGCATTGTTGTTTAATTCAAATAAGAAATATACATAATACTTCGAACTACTACACTTCTAACGGTTTACTTGGCTTGACCATATTATCTTTGAGATGCATTATTCAAGAATAATTTGAACTTATTTGGAACCTATTAAAACATCTCGATTTCAATTAAGTTATTGTTTAATGGTTTAGAAGCACACGTTTTTTGTGCGTGTTGAAAGAAATTTTTCTATTAAAAATGCTCTTGCTAATATGTAAGAGAAATCTCAGTATGCTTTACATATTCGTTTACTTACAAATAGTGCTGAAGATAAAGGTAAATGCAAATTAAGATGAAGCAGGAAATGCCTCCAGAGATTAATTTCTCGATTAGACATTGTTTCATATGACCACCAAGACCACCTGCGACAAGCTCTCATTTCTTGTTCTAAAAGTTAACAAGAGATCGAGTGCATGTCAAAAATCAAGGATTTTAGTATTAATATGACTGTCCCTGATATCTGACAGAAGCTTCATATCATTTCGCTTCTCAAGATAGTTATACAGCGTCTTTTAAAATTGTTCAACATTTTTGTCGATGATTGTTAAAACGGATACATTTATCAAGCAAAGAATTTGCTATAAATTTTTTATAAAAAAACTATATTTCTTTTGTAGTTATATTCAAAATGTTATGAAAGAGTTATGGTAATGAAGCTATGTGAAAAAATGTTTACACGTGGTATAAGGTTTTTACATGATAAAGAAGTACAAATGTTTACATATGATAGAGAAGCAATTGAAGATGAACCTCGTTCAGGAAGATCTTCCACGTCAAACGAAATCTTCGAAAAATTCTAAAAATCTTCGAAAATCAAGGATCTTGTACGGAATCATCACCAATTCAAAATTAGAAATGAAACGTCCAAATTTGTGACAAAATAATTCATGGTTTAACATCAGGATACCATACCGCAATAACGTTTCAGCACGTTTTTTCTTAAAATTGAACAAACCACGTTTCAGAAGCTCCATATTCACCAGATATGGTAACGTGCGAACTTTCCTTAAATATATAAAGTATACAATACTTTATATATTTAAACTCATCTTACTTTAGATTATATCAGTATGCCTCTCAGAAATGTGTCTATTCTCTGATCATTCCTGAAAGTTTTTTGTTAAAATAAGTATTTATTGATATCCGGTGTTGTTCTAAATCAAAATGCTAAAATTATTCACCAAATTTCCTTATTGGCGCCAAAAAAAAATCGTTTTCTTTAGGCTGCAGGTAGACAAACCATTATAGGGACTTTTTTCATTAGTTAAAAATTCAGGTAGGTTCACAACGGAACAAAAAAATCTTTTACGATCCCCGCTAAAAGGCTATTCTAGGAAATTCTTGCAAATCTTTCAAAAATTGTAGGTATAAAAAAAACTTTACTTCTGGAGTTCTTAAAAAAAATGTTTTTTGTTGCTTGCAACAAAACTACCACCATACGCTTGCTAATAATTTATTTTTAAATTCATTACAAAACTTTACGCAATCGTAGCATTTTTAATTGCTTTAATATTCTAATAAAAAGCATTTAAAGCTAAATTTGAAAAATAATTTTAATTTTATAGTTCATTGTGGTTTCATTACGGTCATGTCGTATTAATATTACTAGAACGAAGAGTTTTTGCATATTCTGCAAAACAATTTGCATATTTATACCTATTATTGAAAAAAAATTATATTGAATTTATAGTATTTGTACAACATATCAGGATGTTTCTCGAGACTTGACTATGTCCAGATATGACTAACCCTCCAGTGAATGTACATCCGCTTGAAATTTGCTTGAGATTAATTGCTTCCTAAATCTACAGATTATATCATTAGACCCATGCCCAGGTGACAAAGAAAATATCTTCATTGACATGGAGCTTACAGAAAAACACATCACAAGTTTTTTGAATTAATTGGTGGACTACTCAAGTGGTATATACTCAATTTTTTTACGAAGGTTGCTATTTATGTATCCGGAATAATAAATAAAAACAAATATTTATCATTGAAAATAGTTTTATTTTCTTTCAAAATACTCTCCGCGATGATCGATTCACTTTTGCATACGTTTGAACCAATTCTCATAGTGCTTTTTCCATTGCGATTGAGGTATTTCTAAAACATGCATTTTGAACCCATCAACCACTCTTCTGGCGTTGAAAATTGTTAACCACATAGTTTATTCTTCATAGAAAGAAACAAAAATAAATCATTTTGTGCCAAATCAGGACTGTACGGCGGATGATCCATCAATTCGATCTTTTGCCAGTCAAATATTGAGTTGTTCGATCCGATGAGTGAGAGCTCGCATTGACAAGGTGAAGAATAATCTTGCATCGCTGGTTGTTTTTTCTTATTTCTTCAAAGATGTCTGGCAAACAAATGGTTGTGTACAATTCAGAATTGCCCGTTGAACGATTCTCTAGTGCCACTTTAGCCACATACCCACTTATCTCAAAAACACAGGCGACAATTTGCTTCGAAGTGCTTCTTGCGCGAACAACTTTTGTTGGGTTTGGCTCATTTTGAAAGATCTATACACAGTTGACTGCTATTTACTTTCGGGCTCATACGTCTAGATCCAAGATTCGTCACCTGTGTAGATGTTATACACGGCTTTTAAAGCACCACGATTTTATTTGTTGAGCATTACTTTGCACCAATAGATACGAGCCTTTTTTTGAGCGATTGCTAAATAATGTGGAATCCAACGCGCACAAATATTTTTCAAGGCTAAATGTGCACATACAATTTTATGTATGCTTGTCATACTAATGCCTAAGAATACCTCAATCTCACGGTATGTCACATGACGATCTTGCTTTATCAGTTCTCGCATAGTATCGAGGTTTTCTGCCACAACAACCGATTTTGGAGAACATTCATTAAATTCGTCCGTGAGCGAACGATGGCCACGATTGAATTCACTAAACTCGTAATGTAGAGTTGTTTTAGATGATGCTTCATCGCAAAAAGTCGAAGTGGGTCGAAGTGGTTGATACACTGTTGTTGACATAATCCACTTCGAAAGTCGTAATAAATCATCACATGAAAATGTTCACGAGTTAAATCAATTTTTTAATTAAAGTTAATTTTTTTTTATTGAGATGAAATTTTCATGTCACTAAACACAAATAGCATCCGTATGACAAAATGTTCTGAGTACATATATAGTCAATAATGTAAAACTTTACGATGTATATGTCAGATGGCGCCTAGCAACACCATTGTTGCCAAATCCAGATATAAAATTAGCAACCCTCCTAACATTATATATTATTCCATGATTTTATTTTTTTTGTACCGAATACAATCATGATCAAGGATGGCATCAATTTCATTAATGTCATGATGATAGGAATATAATAAAATTTATATGTAAAATAACATTTTGTGAAGTTTACACTACTAATAAGGTGTTAAAATATAAGGTAAAGATTGTGCAGACATAAGGTCTGATCAAGAAAGCATCAGACAAGTCAATGGCATTAGGTTTTAGAAACATTTGTGATAGTGGAATAAACCTAAATCCATTACTTTAGTTCAATCACGGCATAAGGGCTCACTGCATCGTAGCGGCAAATTTTTGTGACTTTGAAAGAGTTCTTTTTGAAGATTATTTACCACGTAGGTACTCCAACAGCCAGTTTTATAGTCAGCTAGGCCGTTTTGCCTCTAAATGATAACACCACTGCTTACAAGTTTTGCTCAACTAGTTTTAAATTGGTCAAACAGCCCCCTGTTATCCACATTTTGCAGTCAGCGAATATTTTTTGTTTCCTAAATGGAAAAAAGGAATAAGAGAAACTAATTTTCCTCATGGCGAAGATAAAATCATCATTACAAGATTAAAAACATATTTTCAAAGAATCAAAACCTCTCGAGCGCAATGATCAAACAACCTTTTTGAGAGAGTATGTTGGGAATTAAAATTAACACCTCAAATTTAAATGTTATCAATTTTTCAGAAAATGTCAAGACTTGTTTGCTTTACTCCATCGCCACAAACAAGTAACTAAGCACACGCATCTAAAATTTCGTAGAACGCCATCTAACGAATAATGCTTGCTAAATATCATAGTCGTTAGGTCATTCTTTGCTCTCTCTGTCAGATGGAGAACTTTTAATATACCGTATTAGAGAAACTAAGAAACTATTTATAGTACTACCAATTTAATGTGGTAAAAACAACTGTAAATTTTATTAATATTCGATTAATTTTGAAATAAGGATTAAAAACAAAGTTAATTTTATTTCAAGTTTCTAAAATTATATTTACACTTCTTTCTTTTGTGAAATTTTATAAGTTAATGGTTAACACAAATTTCTGCCTAAAACCTATTTTAAACACATTCGTAACAAATTATTGCCAAACTATTTTCTAAATTTCTAATGTTCACATAACAGAAATTGTTTCAGTCATTTTGCAATTATTCAGTTTACGACCGAACAAAATATCATCACAATTTCACGAAGAAACTTAAGCCCCGGAAAACAAAAGAGAATTGTCATTAGTTCGCCAAGCGCGAAAACTCTTAGCGAGATCTGTCGCCCGCTGGCTTCTGCTTTTTTACAGCAGGAAACCGCTGAAACAATCCGAAATACCCAGCGTTAATTTGCGTATCTGACGTAACAGCACCAAAATCATATAAAAAAAAACCTTCATATTACGAGGGTAGTAAACAGCCTTTCTTTAAACTTATGTAAATTATCAAGCAGTTTATAAATAATAATTTCAACTAGAGGGAAAAAATCTCAATAAAAATTCAATTCATGTTAAATATTGTTCTCGAAGATTAATCACATGTATATTTCATAAAGACTTTTTGGAAATAACTACCACATTAGAAATTATAGATAGTTCATGATTTGGAAATATGCTGGAGAACAAAAAGTACAACACCCAGTAGACGTATTTGAATCGAACTGAAAATATACACTATAAAGCATATCTTAACTGCAAAAACTGTTCCACTTTTAGTTTGTTTTCTTTTAGGTTAAAAAATGTGTAAATGGTTTAAAAAAATTGTTACTATCATATTGTGAAGTATTTTCCGAATATACGTACAGCTCTACAGGCTTTTTCAAGTAATTTTTTTAGTAATTTTTGCTAAAGCTATTAGTTTTCTATTATCCCCCAACTATCCCATTGCTTTTAGTAGTTCATTTCTATCAATGGAGTCGTAGGCCCGTTGGGAATCTATAAAGAGCATGTTCATCTTTAAATCTTGTAGTGTCCTGCAGTTGATAGTAACATTATCTGGTCTACTGTTGATCTGTAATTACTAAAGCCGAATTGGTACTTTCACACTAGATCCTCCGAGGTATACCTTATCCTGTTCTTGATTGCTGTAGTTGTCACATAATGTTCTGCCCCTCTTCTTATAAATTGGATACCGTTCATTCCCATGTCCTTGGCATTTTTTCGTTGCTCCCAGAACTGGCCTATTATCTCCGTAATTTCCTGCAGTAGTTTTGAGTCGCCATATTTTATCTGTTCTATACTAATCTCGCTCTCGCCTGGGCTTCTATTATTTTTCATGTGTCTTATGACTTCTTTAATATCTTCAATGCTGGGTGTTATGCAAGTGTTAAAATGTCCCGAGTACCTGCCTCATGTTGTTTCAGGCAGCTATCCGAATTTGAAAAGGTACAAACTGTACAAATGTACAAGGTACAACTGTATATCTACTACTGTACATAGACAACTGTACAAGGTACATATACTACTGTTTCTATCGTTATGAAGATATGACAAAAGACTCAAGTCCCCAAACCATCGTTACTTTTTGTTGTGTGGAATCTACATGAAAACGTACAGCAAGTGCATAATGATTTTATCGTACCTACAAGCAGAAGTATTTCTAGTAGGACGTAATAGATATTCGCGGTGGTATGCGTACTGATCGTAATTTATTGGGTACTTTCTCCTTGAGAGTACTACAAAACGCGTCATGTAGAATGGAGTTGTGAGTTTAAATTTAATTTTGGTGGTCATAAAAGAGGCAAAAGAGTTAGATGTTTTCGATATGAAAAACAAATTTTAATTTTCGTATAAGAGGGGCGTACAGCTATCACTTCAGACAATGGTATAGAGTGTTAAATGTATAAAAAACAATCTACAATATGATCCAAATACATATACAATATGATCCAAAAACATATCTACAATATGATCCAAATATCATCATTCCATTATCATGTCCAGCACCAAAGTTCAAAAGAATCAATGTCCTTGTGGTCCTGTTGTTTAATGGTCCTTGTTTCAGCCAATATAGCAATACTGAAAAAACTAAGGGTTTTACGTTGGTCATGTTATTTTGACGGTCGATAATCATTATTTTGGTTTTCTCCTCGTTTATTTCGAGTCCGCAAGAATGGCTTGCATCCTTTATTTTATTAATAATTAAGGTCAATTCCTCGGGCGCTCTCGCAAGAAGTTTAGTGTCATTGGCATATCTTAAGTTGGTTATTTTAATTCTGCTAACACTGACACCACATACTCAATCCTTGAGAGTTCTATGCATAATATATTTACCATAAATATTTAATAGAATTGGCGGTTATTTGCATCCTTGTCACGTTCTTTTATTAACGCAGGACTTGTCGGATATTCGATCTTCTATTTTTACCATTGTTCTGTTTTTTTTGTAGAGAATCCAATCGGGTGATCTGATAGTCCCATTTCTTGCAGAATTTGCCATAATTTCTCTCATTTTAGGCTGGCAAACGCCTTACGAAAACCACACAGACAACCTACATCATCTATTTCGCTCCATGCCCCCCAAAATCACAGATTATTATAATAATCATTTTATAAAAAATAAGTGGGATTTCATAATTTTTTATCATTAGAGATGGCATCAAGATGTATGTTGATTTTTTTGTTCTTTACTAATCTTAATATAGATGATATGTCTATTCGTAATCAGATAAATCGTGAATTAAATATGAAACAGAAAATAACGGTTAATAATAACAGTACTTTGATCAAACTCATTAAAACAAGTGTTGTTTGATCACAATATTGCCCTTTCTCAATCGAGGAGTGGTATCACTGAGTAACAAATTGAAATGACATAATTGAAGTTCTGCATACATCTCTCTTATTCACCCACTTTGACCCCTCTGATCGAAAACTTTTTCATCTACTCACGTACAATAAATAACTTGAAAAAAAGAAAATACAACGAAAAAAAACAGAGGCATATTCAGGAAATTACCGCTAATTCGATTTTAATGCTGGCTGGATGTGTGACAATCATGGCGTAACACCTACCAGCAGAACATTATAATTTAATATAATTTTTGTTTATGTTTATCCGAAACAAGAAGTTCCGGTTTGCTAAGCATACGAAATCATTTCGAGCGTTGTAACCGCAGCGAAAAAAAAACCAGAGGGATAGTTACTGTTAATCCGTTTAAATGCGATGCTTTCAAACTGGTACCGAACATATTTGACGGTTTTTGACGCTTCAATTGAATAAACTGGAAAAAGATCGCATTGTTCACGTGTACCTGGTGATTTTCTATGTTAAACGTTGACAAATTAAAGTTAATTTAATTCATGGGCAAGAAATTTGTTGGGTAAGCATAACGGTGATATATTTTGATTATATATAGAACAATACAATTTTAACAAATGGATAAATCGAGGAAAAGAAAAGAAAATATGGCTTAATTCTTATTTAATTGTAATCTAAAATCACGAGGTCGAAGATGGGGGATAGCTCTGGAATATTTTTTACTACAACATATACTTTGCATGTCAGTGATATCAAGGATTGCAATCGATAATTGATAATTTATTATTGATTTTTAAGATAATATTTTGCATAAAGATAAAGCTCCTGACCAAACTCATATTCATATTCTTCGTTCAAAATCTGTATTATACATTCTTGTAAAATGTTTACAATCTAAGCTGGTTGAGATGTCTTCATTCTCATGGCTCTTTTAGTACCATACCATGCATTTTTAAAACTCCTAGACCATCCTTTATTCTAATATGGTTGCTGATAAACATTTCAAGAAGACCAATCACACTTTCCATTTCATCAGGAACCCTGATAACCTCTCAATTAAACAAAATATCAAAACGAATGTAAGATAGCTCAATCATAATTCAAATTCGTTTAAAGTCACTGGCGGTCAGAACAATCGCTTAAGGATTGGGCCAAATGCAATATTTTGGCTATATAAACTTTTTTTTTAAACTTCTTCTGATAGATATTAAAGTTGACCTTTTTCGGAAGCACATAGCCCCATATCATAAATTCTGGGTTAAATTTCACTATTCACCTCGAAAACACCTGATCCTTCTACGTCCATCATGACCACTTAAACAAAATCTAGACCCATCACTAAAGTAAACAGAGTTCCATTCCAGATCCCATTCAATTTTAGCTCGGCATCATTTTAAGTGATGCGTCTTGTAGTACGCTCTAAGACGAGGCACTCAAGGACGACAAGCACGCATCCCCAACGCAAATAAAAGTCATCCTCAGTCGACTAACTCTGATCCCCAAACCATATTATATATGCCATCATAACGACAGAAGTAATGGCAGAATATTCAATTGTCTTTCTATTTCATGAATACTTAACACACAAACAAACTTTCTATTCCATTTTTTAAAAGAAGATGAATTTGAAGTATTCGAATCTAGTGCAGTTTTGATAGCTGTCGCAGTAGATTTTTTTTCACCAAGAAAATGTTCTATAGATCTAAAATGTTGGTAATCTGACAGTGCAGCATCAGAAGAATACGGTGTGCGAGTAAGAACTTCCCAGCTTAACTTTTTGATTTTTTTCTTGGATGATTCTGGTACTATGAAGTACTGCATTGTCATACTGTAGAATTATGTATTTTTAATTAATCAGTCTTGGGCGTTTTTGAATCAAAGTCATTAATAGTCAGCACTTATGGTTTCATTAGGATTCAGAACTTCATAATGTAATGTAAGTTCCAGTCAACAACAGATCATTATCAAACTCAATAAGACTTCCAAATTTTATACCCTCTAAAAGAATGAAATCACCATTCTTCATTTTTTTAAAAACCAATGCTGACATGTTCTGCTATTCAGGATAAATATCATTAATGGCATTTGTGGCATTATTATGGTTTCGAAACTTATAAATGGTCAAATATCAAATATGGAACATATCCACATTTTACTCTTCCTTTCTTATAAGGTTTACCTATTTTTTCTACAATTTAACAATAAGCACACTAAATATCAATAGAAATAATTATAATATCTGTTATGTCATATTAAGTAAAATTATTGTTACTCTTATGGGTACACCTAATATTTATTAATTATAAATAATATTAATATTAATATTAAAAAGATTCAAATCTGCAGACCTCACTTGATATCAGGCATAACTATACTCTTATAAATTTAAGTCGATTCCTAACTTAGTTAATTAGATTTTTTGTTTCTAAGTTAGTTTTAAGACATAACATGATGTATTCTTCGAATTAAATATAAAAATATATATTTGCTTGCATTTTTGTTTAAGTTCGATGCGATCAACTTCCTGAATTATACAAAACAAAAAAAATGAACGACTAACGAATCTATTTGCGTTTCGTTTTCGTCATAAAATTAACCAAAATTATAATTCGAGATCTAACGTGCGTTCCACGAAATCATTACGATTCCATAGGCGGATCTTCATAAAATGTAAAATTATAGACCGAATGCCCACTTTACCGGTGGCTATATAATAAAAAATAATAGCCACGGTCTTAATGATAAACCGTCATTTTTCATTTTCGTATTGATACACGCATTGAGGGAACAGTAGAGGCACCAAAATTGTGTACTCTGTGCGCTGTGACACAAGACGATGGACGTATGTAATTACTTATTGTTCGCATCGACATTGACTGGAAACAAGATGGCGCTATCACCACCTACGTATACCATATGGAACATTGGAAACCATCCTTTTACATTGGTAATGAACGGTTTATAAAACATATTGCAAAAAATGAGTAATAAAACTCGGAGGTGGGGGAGTTTGTTCGTACTGTGAACACGTCCATTACATGAAATTTTCGTGTTCCATTTATTTATTTTTTTCAATTACCCATTTCGCATTTTTAAATTGTTCTCATTTGAAAAAATTTCATTTGTTTCTTCTTTCGTGCCAGGTTTTCCAACATGTTAACAGATGTTACATGTTAACATGTGCCAAAAGTTGAAATACTTTCTACGCTTAATATATTAAATATAATAAGAAAATTCACTAGAAAATTTAATAATTATTAACACTATTAAAGCCTGAGATTGTTAGTGAACTAGTCCACATGGAAAAAAGATGTTTTTGGAATGAGTAGTACTCAGCTAATAGAGGGAGAGAAGTTTTGCGACAGGTGTCTATCGATTCTCTCTACGATGTTGTTTAGTATCCATCATATGTTTTTCTTTTTGTTTATCAACGCCTCACATTTGCTTGGCATATTTGAAAGAAGAAAATAAAGATTTGACCATCATCATGAACAATGAACCACATTTCCATTTAAATGAGGTAGCCAATACCACTTTTGACGGTTGATAATTCTTAATTTTTTCGTAAAACAAAATCACGTATAATTTGGGAGCCAGGTAAAAAATGCTTTATTCAAAGTATGCGCCATCGATAGCTGCAATTTTTTTTTCTTTGGAAATTTGTGGATGCTCTCCCAGAAAAACCGTATGTCTTTTGAGGTGGTCCAGTCATCAAGCCATTTTTCGTAATTGTTGAAATCTCCGTAATTGTTGAAGTGTTTCAAGGAAAGTGCACGATACATCTATGAAGACAAGTGATAGTTGAAAGGGGCCAAGTCTGTTGAGTACGGCAGGTAGGGCAAGAGGTCCCAGTCAAGAGCAGAAATGGTGTCTCTGAGCGCTTTCGATGTGTGTGATTGGGCGTTATCGTGTTGCAAAATCACTTGTCCGTGTCGTGTAGCCCATTTTGGTCGCTTTTCAATCAAAATATGGTTCAAATTGATCATTTGTTAACGGTAGCGAACGGTATGAACTATTTCACTAGGTCTCAGAAGCTCTTAATACACGACACTCTTCTGATCCCAACCAATGCACAGCATTGTCTTCTTTCCAAAGGGATTTCGATCGATGCAGCTGGTTGTCCTGGGTTAACCCATGGTCTACGTTTTGAGTTCTCGAAATATATCCATTTTTCGTCTCCACTCAAAATCCGATGCAAAAAAGTATTTATTTCATGCCGAGAAAGCAAAACTTCGCACACCATTTTTCGCTTTTCAATCGATCCACTCATAACACAGTCCTTAGAAAACCAAATCGATCAAGGATCCCACCTTTGGATGAACAAAACTTATACTTTTAAAATGGCTGTCATTTTGTGGTGCCCCACCACACTACGAATTATTGTGGTTGCCCCACCACGCTACGAATTACAGGTTCGACAATAGCTAGATCAAAGGTTTCCTGACAAATGGATAGGCAGAAGAGGCGCTGTGGTATGGGCGTCAAGATCTCCAGATATAACGCTACTGGATTTATTTCTTTGAGGTTGTCTAAAGACAGTTGTATACAAAACTTCGCCGCAGAATAATCAGGACCTAAGAAATAGAATTACGCATACATGCAGGTGCACTAATAAGGACTTCTTTCAAAACGTTTGAAAATAATTTGAGAAGAGATTATACTATTGTTTAGCTAACAATGATGGAATTTTGAGTAGTTTAAATCGTGTTTTTAAAAGTACATTTATTTCATTTATTTCATTTATTTATTTTTATGTTTTAGTTAAACATTTTTCACTGCACGTAAAATGCTATTTGCAGTCATCGATAGTAATATATTATTATATTATTCTCTATTAAGAGAACGAATCAACCGATTTCAGTTTTGTAAACGCAGTTTAATTAGAATTTTCAAGACTTTTAAAATGATATATCACAAGATAGGGGTTGCCATTAAAAATTTTAGACACAGGTGGCTCGAGGTAAGAATATGAAACATAAAATATTATGAACATTTGTTTTGAACTTCCCCCTCGATGTTTAAATTGACATGATTTTTTTATCTAGAGCTAATTTTCATTGCTAAAAGAAATAATGAGGGTGGCTACTCTTGCCGGACGATTTTACATTGATGCCTTTCTAACGACATGAATAAGATGGTTTGAGAATCAGAGTTAGGCACGTGTATAAGGTTCTAGTCATCGTTGAGGAAGCCATGGACCTAATGATTTGCGTCTTAGGATAGGCTTCTTGCCTTTTCATATTCAAAACGATATGAAAATATCTGATAAACGCATGATGATTTTGTTGCAACTATAAGTACATTTTTTTACATTTACATTTACTTTACGATGATGACATTTACTTACGATAGGGATGCGTGCTTATCATCCTTATTGGGTGCTTACTTTTTCAGTGGCATGCGCGTCTTAAAATAGTACCAAGCAATCTTGGGGGATCTTAGGGATTGTCACGACCGCCTTCAACTTTAAATGAACTTGAAGCATATGAATAATCTACCTAGAAAACATTGCAGCAAGAAGACAGATCATTTAATTCGGTTCATGTTTCTCAAAGTTACAGAATGTAATAATAATCATGGTGGAGCTGCTCATTATTCCTTTTTTTTCATCAAATATACAATAAATAAAATTTCCTGATTTTTTTATCATTATATAATATCATCATAGTGTGCACAAAAATTACAAAATTTACCCACTAAAATTAATATTTTATTGTGTTTTTAAATGATCTATTAAGTTTCTAATATTTCTCTTTGTTCTATATTAATATTCACCCCATCTGAATATCAGCGGCTTACAAAAATCCAATTATTCTATCGACAGAATGATCTAAAGTCCTCGAAAACAGGTAGTTTCTTATTTTTAGAAGCATTTTACTTTTATCGTAGGCGGATGATTGACGTGTAAAAGACGAGGGCAGCCGCTTTGAAAGAATGCATTATTGACCCAAAAATATGAATTTCATAGAATGCCTACAAATAGACTCGCCGATAAAGACGCCATTATTAGTTTAAATGGCTGTTGAGTCAGGTTAATTTCCTGTCGATTGGATTTTTAAAGAAAAACAAATTAGACATGACCTAAATTAAGTATTTTTCTTTATTTAAAAAAAATTAATTTGTCCATATAAGAAGGAGATATGAATCTTTCAACAAAGACTTTGTTGACAGCTAATTTAATTTATATGACAGATCTATTTTCATTTATTTTGACAATTGAAAAACTGAATAACTATATTAACTTATAAAGATGGCTTACTATATCGCAGATTGGGGCAGAGGGTACGATTTTTTAACTTTACTATGAAGATAGCCGGTCTATAATTTTTGTTATTTAACCATAAGATTCATATTCAAAATAAGTAAACCAATAAAATTATCTTAATTTAGACTGAAAATAATCCAAAAAAGGTTGTAAAACTACCGTCATGTCTCAAAAAATCAATATTTAGTGTGATTTATAGTTTTGGGTTATTGATCCGTACTTATCTGAAGAAATCATTCTTCAACAGCAATATAGGATTACCAGTTTTAAATGCTCAGTTACTGTGAATCATGTTTTGTATATATATATATATATATATATATATATATATATATATATATATATATATATATATATATATATATATATATATATATATATATATATATATATATATATACATATACATATATATATATATATATATATATATATATATATATATATATATATATATATATATATATATATATATATATATATATATATTAAAATTACTAGGTTGTCGGGTACACACAAATTCTCGACATTTCAATACAATCTAATTGATTTGCCCCGAGGCCTCAATCTGCCTACTTCACAGGGTTCACAACTAGAAAAGAACTAGAACCCTAGGGAGTAGGCAGATTGAGTCCTCGGGGCAAATCAACTAGATTGTCTTGATAATGGCTTCAAAGTGGAAGTCGAAACGTCGATATTTTACAAATCTAAAACGCAATTCTACCATAGAACCTAAAAATTTCAACATTACCGATTGCGGAAACCTTTCCGAATATATAGCTTAGCGGAGCTGTGGATGGAAGATTTCTGTTGTTTTAATATATCTCTCCACAGCCCTGCTACGCTTTCTTTTGAGTATACCGGATACTAACATCCAAGGTGGTGGAAGGATTGTATCGCATAGTTTTGACTGCTGAGAACCTTCACGGTGGGATGGCGCGAGTTACATCGAGATTGCCACCCGCCATCAACATGACCCGTTGACTTGGCCTGGATCTGATCAATCAACTATCTCCTTGTCTGCTGTTCCGGCCGACCAGAAACCGGTCCGGATATACGGATGGAAGATTTCTGTTATATATAAATATATATATAAATAAATACACACACATATATATATATATATATATATATATATATATATATATATATATATATATATATATAACCAAAAAGAAAGGTGACTTGAATTGAATTAGAGCGCTTAATGCATCAATAAAACCATGTTTGACATCTGACAGACGTTTCATATAATTTCACTTGTAAAGTTCGAAAGTATAGCGTTTTTGTAATTGTTAAAAAATTCTGAACAATTTTGATGGTCCACTGCTTTTGTACCATCACTAAAGTCCTTGCACCACTTATAAACATGTCATAGCTTTATGACCTTGACACTTTCTTAACATTTTTAATGCATTGGCGCACAATATTTCGTTTTTTATACAAAATTTAATGCAAATATTTGCTTTATAAACTTATCCTTTTTAAATAATTCCATTCAAACATATTTAACAATAACAAAAGGCAACCATAATGTTTAACGTAATACTCCTCATCTAATTCGTAATCTATCAAGAAAACCGTTGCAAAAAAAATATATTTTGTGGAAAACCGTTAAAAACGTTTTTTTCCCCTTTTATGCACCCTTTTCAAAATCTCTCCAAATGATTTCATCTTAAGAAACCTTTTGTAATATCATATCCCATATCAAAAGTTTCCCTTCTATATTATAGAAAAAACCGTTTGTCTGATATAACCATCAAAAATCAACCCAACTAATTTAAATTAAAATATATACGTTTTTTGGAAACTTACCCCTACTGAATATCACCCCAAGATGATAATCACCAAAAAAAAAAACTTCATGAGAATCAAAATCGACGATTCTTCATAAAAAAATCTGTGAGAAATTCCGTTAGAAAATACACGTTTTTTACCCCAAAAGAACTGAATTTGTCGTTTTTTATCACATTAACCCCCCGCTATACCCTCAATACATCTAATTGAAGAACAAGGTGCACCCCTAAGAGCGCGATTTTTTGGGGCGAAAAAAACGGTTTTCTTCTATAAAAAGTTTCGTTCGCTTAAAAAATCAACCGAAATGGGGTGAAAAAAATGGGGTGAAAGATGCGTTTTTGAATAAGAGGGATGAATTTTAAATCGTCTCTAGGGGGTTGCCATTTTTTTTTAGATATTTGCGGAATTTAGAACGTGGGAATTTTATTTTTTTAGAGATTTTAGTTATATTTATAAGAAAAAAGCAAAAAATATACTTAATAAATTTTTTATTATAATTTTGATTTATTGTTTTGATGTCAATGATATACATATACATATGATGTAATGTACAAAGTTTTCAGCAAAATAATAGCTAAAAAATATTAAGGACACTGAATCAAATATCACATCCAAGTTGTCCGGGTTATAGAAAGGTACAATGAATCCGCCAGAATTGGCTTTTATTGTCTCTGAAAAGGCTTTTGATTTAATCTCAAAGCAAGTCATAATGCATGCATTGCTTAACGATGGTGTAGACAGCATGTAGTAGTATGCAGTATGTAGTAGTAGCATGCAGTAGTAGTCAAAGCATGTCTCAGCATATTATTATGTTGAGAAGAAGTATGCTGCGTTCACAATAATGAACAATTTATTCAAGAAAAATTTAAAAAAGTGCATGAAAAGGCGTTATTGGATGAAGTATTTGTACCAAAAAAAAAGTATAAACTACAAAAAATAAGAAAATACCTATAAACACTGAAATATATAAACAACTTTATTTTTGACGCTTGTTGGAATAACCTAATCAAACATAACGTACCAACATCCCACCGCACACACAGTTGGAGCGGGCCGTACACACAATTTTTATTGACTGTGTGTGTGAAATTTTGCGTCGTAAATATTTTCGCCGCACAATAAATTCAATACACACACAATTTTTTATTGGTGTGGACCCAGCTTGAGAGGGGTTTACGAGGGCATAAAAGATAAATATACTCCGTAATTTACAATTTGGGATTGTATCGTTGTGAATTACTCGAAATTTTGTCTTCATGAAATGTATGGAAAAAAAAGTTAAATAGCAGCTAAACGCTATGGAATTCACGCCCAACGAAGCTGGCAGGTAACAGCTACTATTAAATAATAATCAATAATATAAATCAATTAAGAATCAAAAAACATGTTCAAAATATTTGTAAATTACTATTATGCAATTTTCATCTCGTTCAAATTCTCATTTTGAATAAACTAATTGAAGATTACAACAAACAGGTTGAAGTTTTCTTTAGAATAATGAGTAATAGCGCGCAGAAAAAAAATCATTAATGATCGGTTTCAAGAGTCTTACCTCATTTGGCTAAACGCTATTTAACCTAAACCGGCTATCTATCTAGCATTTTTAATTAAGACTTTGATCATAAAATGCTCGTAATAACCTAAACATATATCCACCATTTTCGTCTCACAATCACTGGCCGCTACCGACCATTAAATACCGCCAGTGCTCGGCTTTTTTTTCGTTTTTTTTTCTCCTTTTATATATATAAAGCACCAAATGCCATCTCGCCTTGGAACGTAAATAGCTGGTTTTATTTAATGCGATCAATTAAATATGGAAAAGTACCACGCCCCGATCACTTATCGACACCGAAAGAAAAACGCCAACTGAAAAAAAATTTCCTCGGCATAAAATGGCAATAAAATAATTTATTTAAGCCTTTAGCATACGCTCTTGACGTTAGATTTATTCAGATTTTATGGGAACTGGTCATTTAACAGCCAACTTTGGATTTAATTTATGGATTTGACTGGATTCGCTACGTAGATCAAACGACACGACCATCAAGGACTTCAATGATGCTTTCGAGATGATTTTTATTTGGATGTTGACATTATACGAGTATGAACATATAATATGTAAGTTGAAATGTGAATATTTTATAATCATCGATGTTAAATTTATACCTTGATTCATTAAGGTTTCTCATAGAGGATGCTTCACCACCAACAGCGAAATGAAGACGTTCGATTGATTAGTATTGAGTTAGAACACATCTAAAATAATAAAAAATCATTATCTGGGATGTATTTAAAGCTCTATGTAAATTAAAGTATTTGAAGTACCCATAAGTAATCTAGAAATGTCAAATTATAAAAACATACTAGAAATTTGATGCTTTATGAGTTTTGAAAGCTAACAAATGTCATTAATGCTGTGTATCCTGGTGCTTTTGATAGTAGAACCTATCAGCGTTGATTAAAAGAAACAACAACTTTGATTTCAATCTTTTCTACATGAACATTTAGCTGCTCAAAAAACGCTTGTGTCAATTGCTGCAAAGAAATGCTCAAAAAATCTAATCGTGATGCGTCCAAAGCCATGTATAACATCTACACAGATGACGAATTTTGGATCTATACCTATGAGCCCGAAAGTAAATAGCAGTCGACTGTATGGGTCTTTCAAAATGAGCCAAACCCAACAAAAGTTGTTCACGCAAGAAGCACTTCGAAGCAAATGGTCACCACTTTTTTTGGGATAAATGGGCATGTGGCTATAGTGCCACTAGAGAATCGTAGAATGGTCAATTCTGAATGGTACACAACCATTTATTTCCCAGAAGTCTTTGAATAAATAAGGATAAATAACCAGCGACGCAGGACCATTCTTCACGATGACAACGCGAGCTCTCACACATCGGACCGAAAAACTCAATATTTGACCGATCAAAACATCGAATTGATGGGACATACACCGTAGTCCTGATTTGGCATCCAATGATTTCTTTTTATTCCCGTCCGTGTATTAATAAACTGTGTAAGTAAAATAAACTGTGTGATCAACGATTTTTGACGCCAGAAGAAGCGGTTGATGCGTTCAAAATGCATGTTTTGGAGATACTTCAATCGGAATGGAAAAGGAATTGGTTCAAACATATGCAAAAGTGTATCGATCATCGCGGAGAATATTTTAAAAAACAGTAAAACCATTTTCAATGATAAATATTGATTTTTATTTATTATTCCGGATTCATAAATGCAACCCTCGCTCAGCAATTTACATAAGGAAAAACAATTTTTAACACTAGCACAATCATTTTTGACGACTCCAAAAGTAGGTCCTCACCCTAAAAAAGTATTGCTATCAGTATGATGGTATTTTTCAAGAATTATTCGCAATGAGATTTTGAATCTTAATGAAACATTAAATGGTGAATATTACTCCGCTCAGCTTGATAGACTAAATATGGCTTTAATTAAAATACTTTCAGGACTGATTAACCGAATGGGTGTTATTTTGCAGCATAGTATTGTAGCACTAATACACCTGATAGTGTCGGAATTACGAAAGGTAAAATCACAAAGTTAGATTGGGAAGTAGTTCTTCACTCACAGTATTTTCCTGATGCACCACCGTCAGTTTACCATCTTTTCCGATCTATGGAATATTTTCTTCGTGGAAAAACTTTCATACTGCGACCGCTATCAAAATGGCATTTGAAGATGATTTGAATGGGGATTATAAGGTATATTAGAACTGCATTAACTCTGAACTAAAATAAAATCTTGTACAGTATCAAAAAATAGCGTTTTTATAATCTGTCAGTGTTAGTTACCATAAAATAATGTTAAATTTTACGAGAATTATATTCACGAGATGTCTAAGCCATCAGGATTGCTCGAAAAAATGTTCTTTTCTTCCAAACATGCTTTTTATGTTATTAAATGATTAACACAGAAACACTTTCACAGTTACACTGTTACTTTCAAAACTAACACCCACATATATATATATATATATATATATATATATATATATATATATATATATATATATATATATATATATATATATATATATATATATATATATATATATATATATATATATATATATATATATATATATATATTATATATTATTATTCACGTATGGGCCCTGGTGGACCACGCGAAGTACAATTAGAGGCGTTTGCTGTTGTTAGCCTTCCTTTGTGGCCTTACTAATTTCATTCTTTCGCTATGAGCTTTTTTCCTTTCGTCAGACCAAGTTGTTCCAGTCTTCCTACATTTTTCTCTCTGGTCAACCTTCCAAACGTTAACCTTGTGTCTGAAACAGCCTCTATCCTGAATTTCACTTTGTGTAATATTTGCTGATCTTAGGTCCTCTTTAATTGCAGCAATCCATTTAATTATTTCTACTTTAGCTTTACTCCTATTTTCATAAAATTCGACTATTTGTCTAGTTAACCTACTCGGATTCATCCGTTTTATGTGTCCGTAAAACTTAAGTCTTCTTTTTCTCATATCGCTATGTATATCTGTGTATTGTTTGATTTCTTGGTTTTCTCGAAGTCGGTATGTTGTGCTATTTATTTGTTTGGGCCCTAGGATTTTTCTTATGATTTTTCTTTCCTTCTTTTCAAGGTCCTCGATGTCCCTCTTTCTATTCAAAATGAGCGTTTCCGCAGCATATAGATATTCTGGCTTAATAACTGTGTTGTAATGTCTCAGTTTTGTGTTTTTAGATAGGCATTTTTTGTTGTAAATATTTTGTGTAAATCTCAATGCCGTTTCCATTTTTTGACATCTACGCTTATTGGCCGCTTTTTCCAACCCATTTTCCATGATTATTTCACCCAAATATTTGAATTGAGAGACTCGTCTGATGTTACCATATTTTGTTTTTAGAAATGGCGTTCTTAGTCTGTTGCAGGTCATGTATTGCGTCTTTTCAAAGGAACTTTGGAGTCCTACATTTTCTGATGTTTCTTTTAGGATTTCAATCTGTTTCTGTGCTGTTAATACATCTTGAGCTAAAATTGCTAGATCATCAGCAAATGCCAGACAATCAATTTGGATGTTGGTTCTCCCCAGTTTAATGGGCTGGTCAATATTCAGGGCCGACTTTTTTTCACGCCACTCCTGTATTACTTTTTCTAGAACACCCTTGTCTCACACCCTTGTCTCACTCCAGTTTTAATTTCGAACGGCTCTGAGATCTCACCCATGAATTTAACATTTGACCTTGTGTTAGTTAACGTTGTTTTAATAATTGCCAGCGTTTTCAGATCTAGTCCCTGTTCTTTCAAGATTCGGAATAAAGATTCGCGGTCAATAGAATCATATGCTTTTTTGAAATCCACAAATGTACAGACGAGATTTTTATTGTACAGTTTTTGATGTCTTAGAATCAACTTCAGATTCAGGATCTGTTCATGGCAAGATCTGCCCGGTCGAAAACCTGCTTGATATTCACCAATGTTAGGTTCTAACTGTCTCTGTGCTCTGTCTAGTAGACATTGAGATAGAATCTTGTAACAAACTGGGAGAAGAGATATCCCTCTATAGTTGTTTACATCCGTTCTATCTCCTTTCTTATGTAGTGGATGGATTAGAGCATCTTTCCAATCTTCCGGAATCCGTTCGGTTCGCCAAACTTCTTGTAGAATTTTGGTTATTTCCCTGATTGTACCTGGACCAGCGGATTTCAAAAGTTCCGCAGTGATTCCATCTTCACCAGAAGCTTTGTTATTTTTAAGCCGCTTGATTTGCCTAATTATTTCATCTTCATTCGGTGGTCATGAATCTGAGTTTGTTTGTTTAGGTTTTAGTGTTGCTAATTTGTTTAAGGGCTCAGAACAGTTTAGTATTTGTTCAAAATATTTCGCAAGTTCTTTGCAATTGTCTTGGTTATTTAGAGCTAATTGTCCGTTTTCCTTTTGGAAGCAAAGACTTTGCGGTTGATAACCTGTTAATTTAGTTTTAAATGTTTTGTAAAAGTTTCGAGTGTTATTTTTTTGGAAATCTTTTTCTATTTCATTAAGTTGATTGTTTTCATATTTTCTTTTAGTTTGTCTAATTAGCTTCGATGTTTCTTTTCTTACTTCCAGAGTGTGTTATAGTTTATTGCTGTTTTTTTACTGTTCCAATCTTTGATTTGATTTATATGATATGATATATTTGATATATATATATATATATATATATATATATATATATATATATATATATATATATATATATATATATATATATATATATATATATATATATATATATATATATATATATATATATATATATACATATATATGTATATATATGTATGGCTTTGGACGCTTTGCATACCGTTAATCATTTGTTAAAAAGTTGTACCTGTACTTTTGTAAAAATTTTAACTTAGCAATTTTTTTTATAGATAAATTTATGGAGCAAAAATTTACGTTAAATTCTGTCTAAAAGACGATTTTTTATGGTGATGCATTAAAAATACTAAGAAGGTTTCACAGTGATGAAACTATATGAGAAAAAATGGTTTTAAAGGAAAAAAGAAAAAAAAAAGACTTTAGAGGTGATAGAGAAGCAGTTAAAGATAAACCTCGTTCAGGAATACCTTCCACTTCAACCAATGAAGAAGAGAGAAGAAAGCATTACCAAAATTAGAAATCTTATACTGAGATAGACAAATCGTCCAGTTTTGTATCCATAGAAGCCATTTAAGAGAGTTCACTGGCCGCTTTGAAGGAAATATCAGAAGGCGATCATTAATATCGATATAAAATATTGAAATAAGTGAATTCCAGTAAAAAGGGATTACTTTGAAAGACACAAAATAAATTCGTATGTACAATTTAATACTTTGTATTAATACTATATTATATTTTGTATTAATACTATATAATTAATACTATATATTTAAAAGGTCACATTACTTTTTGCTTATGGCAGTATATAAATAAACCAATTCTTAAGACTTCGAAATTTTTTTGTATTAATATTTGACAGAATAATAACAGATTAATGAAAGAAGCAAAAATATATGGCTTGTTTGTATATATCAAGCAAAGACGACGTAGCTAAAGAAGAATAGCTTTAACTGAACACTTTACCATACAAAATTGACCTAAGCCATTTTTTAAGAAACCTGAAGAAATATTTGTCAAGGAAACATCTTAAGAAAACCGATGCATTGAAATGGATTAGAAATGGAGGGTGAAGAAAAAAAATGAATTAAAGAAAGGATCGAATGTCATAGCCTGGAGCATTCAAAATTTCTTTTGTTAAAAGACAATGAGGTTGCTATAGGAAGATGTAACGTTTTTTTTTAATAATTTACAAAATATTTCAATAAGATTTCTTTTAAATCTTAAAAAAATAAGAACTTCTTTCTTTAACGCTTTTTTAAAAATATTATTAGAAAGTTTCTCTATCCATTCACCATCCTCTTGATGTTTTTTCAAATAACACATCAGTCAATAAGTTCCCGGTGTGGCATATAGATGGCGTCAATTACGAAAAATCCTAACCGTTGGGCGATTGTGCCAACCTTCAAACACCATGTGTCAACATTTCATGACAAGTTTCTGAGTTGTGCTTTCGGGGACAATACTTGTGTTATTTTCAAAACAATGGAAAAAAAGAATTTCGCGTGTTGATTAAGCATTGCTTTTTGATTAAAAAAAAATACCGTTGAAGCAAAACATTACCCGGACTCTGCCTCAAGAAAATCAACTATAATTAATTGGTATGCTGAGATCGAACTTGGCCGTACAAGCACCGATGATGCTGAACCCTCTGGGCGTCCAAATGAGGTGGTTACACCAGCATCAGAGAAATTCACAAAATTATTTCGCAAAAGCGAAACCTTACAGTAAACTTAAGCTGCAGGAGATGCGTAAATTTCTATCGAAATGAGTACCGTGTTTGTTCACAGCGGACCAAAAATAACGTATTGATGATTCTGAGCAATGTTTGAAACTGTTTAAGCGAAATAATAAAGATGTTTTCTTTCGATATGTGATAATGGATGAAACATTGATCCATCACTACACTCCGGGGTCAAATTGGTAGTCAGCTGAGTGGACAGCAGACAGTGAAAGCGGTCCAAAGCGACCAAAAATACATCCATCGGCAAGCAAGGTTATGACCTCTGTATTTTGGGATGCGTATGGAATATTGTTCACCGATTATCTCGAGAAAGGTAAAACCATCAATAGCGAATATTACATAGGCATAGGCATACATTAATATTACATAGGCAAAAAAGGCTCCAAATGATCAACAAAAAATGCTGTTTCACCAAGACAATGCACCGTATGGCTAATTTTTGGCAACGATGGCTAAATTGCATGAATTACACTTCGAATTTCTTCCTCATCCACCGTATTTTCCAGATCTGGCCTCCAGCGACTGTTTCCTGTTGTCAGACCTCAAAAAGATGCTCGCTGAAAAGAAATTTCGCTCCAATGAAGAGGTAATTGCCGAAACTGAAAGATATTTTGGAAGGCAAAGGGAAATCGTTTTACAAAAAAGGTGTAGAAATGTTAGAAAAGCGTTGGAATGATTGTATTGCTCTTCAAGGAGAACATATTGATGAAGAAAATCGAAATTTACAAAAAAATGTGTTTTATTTGCCAGACCGGGGACTTATTGACCGATATGTTAAGTACCGTTTTTTAAATCTGGTACCATCATAAATTACATCAAATGGTTATTTTTTTAAGGCTGCAAAAATACACCATGGTGCCACCACTGATGGTAAAAAGGCAAAAAGACTATTTCAAATAGTAAAGTTGAACAAATTGTACCAAGTCCATTTTTCTAAAAGGATTATTCGATTTCTTAACGAAAAAAATACTGTTATCAATATATATTCGATTAAATTCAAAAAGATTTCCACAGATCCACAAAACACCAACTCACTTATTTTTAATTACCCGTCACACGTTTCATTAAGCATGTTAGACTCCATAAATTACATCAAATGGTTATTTTTTTAAGGCTGCAACAATACACCATGGTGCCACCACTGATGGTAAAAAGGCAAAAAGACTATTTCAAATAGTAAAGTTGAACAAATTGTACCAAGTCCATTTTTCTAAAAGGATTATTCGATTTCTTAACGAAAAAAATACTGTTATCAATATATATTCGATTAAATTCAAAAAGATTTCCACAGATCCACAAAACACCAACTCACTTATTTTTAATTACCCGTCACACGTTTCATTAAGCATGTTAGACTCATCAGGTAATGATTCACTCTAATTCTAAAACTGAGCTATGGTCTATTTATATGACAAACGGTATCTAATGAAGCATGTAAAATCATTAATTGTGAACTTAACCAAGTGTTATGTTAATCACTCAAGAAGTTAACTGCATGGAATAGGCCCCTTATCCCGAATCATGATTTTCTTACATTTTATAATTTGAATACTTTCATACCCATTTAAAGCCCTATTATTGTTTTAGTTGTTTAGATGTTCTATTTTATTCTGGAATTTTTGCTGCACTCTCAACTTGTTACAAAGTTTGTCGATTACCTTAATGCCCATTTTTTTATATTTTGCCAAGCTCTCGTGTTAATGAATTAGATTTTTGTTCTTTTCCTTTTAAAAAGTCGAAGATCCTTTTAATAATTTCTTGGATCTATCTATGATATATATTTTGTTTAAAGGAAAACAAATTAATCAATTAATTAATCTTTCTGCCATAAAGCTTAAACTAACTATCTTATTGTGTCCTATGATTTGAGTCGTAGAATTAATTCAATTTATAAAAATTTCAAAATATAACCTATTAGGATTATTTCTTCTTACTGAAATATCAAAAAATGGGGATCTATCATTGTTCTCGACTTCATATGCTATGAGTTGGAATTTGCTTTTTCAGTATTTAACACACTCATCTAATTTTTCACGTTTTGTATCGAAAATTGCAAAAACGTTATCAACATATCTCAGCCCTTAGAAAGTAACTGTATTCATCTTTAGTCTCGGTTTCAAGTTTGCTTATGAATAAGTTATTTAGAACCAGTGACAGATGATTGCCCTTTGCCGTTCCTTCTTGCTGTCGATAAAAATGAATATTAAACTAAGACATAAACAATTTTGCTTCATAGATAATTTTGTTAAAAAGACGAACTTTGAAATAATGTTGTTATTGAAATGGTTTGACTCAAGTAACTGTCTCAGGTATTTCAATGTATTCGTAATCGGTATATTAGAAAACAATGCTAATACATCAAAGGAGACCAAATCCTCACCCTCCTTGTCTTAGGAATTGTAGTAAATTAATCATAGTGCAGAAAAGTAGTTGGTTTGGTAGATTTTCAAATACATTTGCTAACCATTTTGCCAAGTTATATACCGAAGATTCAATTGCTGATACCATTGGTCTCATTCATTTTCCTGGTTTATCAATTATTAGTAAAGCACAAATAAAGCGATCTTGGCACTTTTGAACTTGAGACATGTCTCTGACTTCATGACTTCATTGGTTCATGATTTTTTACAATTTATATTTGGTACGGTTTTCATATAAATAAAATATAGTTTAGTTTTAAAATTATATTGAAGCATCTCCTGATGATGCTAAACTAGTGAGCGAAACGCGCGTAATAAAATTATAAACAAATGATATGTGGTTTAATTGGTAAATCTGTTTGTTTTTCTCTTATACATCTCTTATTCAGGATATTCAAGATGTTCTTATAAGAATTAATTAGATTAAATGTCAAAAAAATCGTTATTATAAAAGTCTGTGGTATAGGCGCAGTTAAAAAAAAGTACAATAAAGAAATCCAACCTGTTTTTCCAAGTAAGAAAGTTGCGTGCGAGATTATGCGCCATTTTCGAAACTCTCAAGGTATACTTAACCCTTTTGCCCCGGTTCTCCCGACCTGTAATTTATGCAAAACTGTTCGCCATTGGCTCAACGGCTTTCCAATTGAAATCGAAAAAAACATATTTAACAATAGAGCGCGGCAAAGTTTGTTTGGGCACGCGATTTTGAAAAAAAAAGGGTTCGCCACTCTCGTTTTCTCCCTATTCAGCGAGCGGCAACTGTGTTTACAAAAGGACAGGCCGCACGTTGGATACATTTATCATGTTTAAAAGTAATAAAAAAAAATAGGTTTTTTTCTTATTCGTTGGGGTTGAGTTTAAAATCACCCCAAGCGTAATCAAAAAACGGTTTTTTTAATGATAACCCTTATAATTTAATGAATGAATTTAAAAAATCAGTTATTAAATTTTAAAACCTCAGTCATTATTTTATTTTTTTATATTTTATATATATATATATATATATATATATATATATATATATATATATATATATATATATATATATATATATATATATATGGTTTTCTTAGCGTACCATTTTTATAGATTAGGGAAGATAAAGTAGGGAAAATGCAGCAAATATCGTGCATTCAATAATATAAAAAAACTAAGATAATTTAGGAAAAGATCTAATATTAGACTGAATTATTTAACGATACGAGATTGAACGTATATTTTTTAACTTACCAATTATACCTTTAGAATAAAACACCCTATACCAAACGAATAAAAAAAATACACTAACAA
Organism: Cosmopolites sordidus; assembly: GCA_031761425.1. Lineage (NCBI taxonomy): Eukaryota > Metazoa > Arthropoda > Insecta > Coleoptera > Curculionidae > Cosmopolites > Cosmopolites sordidus. The sequence goes on along the minus strand of JARFXV010000866.1, from coordinate 445,669 downwards.
AAAAAAAATGATGAAAGAGCCGAATCAATGTAAAATAAATATATTTCGGATTATTGAAATTTCGCCGTTACAAAAATCGTACCACGCAGCTGATGAAACCTGGCAAAATAAGGGTTGATGTGTTCGAATGGGGGTTAAAATTCGCCGATACGATAAGGGTTGGTCCGATTCCAGGTAGATGAAGACGCAGGGCACCGCTAACAATAGACGGCATGCTTTCCGAGTATAAAAAATCCTAAATGGGACTGCTTCTGTCGAGGCATGTGGTACACATAACCGGGTACATAATGCCTGGTGCGGATGTACACCTTTTTTTTCACTGACGTGTGGCCGACGTGTGTTCGGAACAATGATGGTTCGAACGTTTCTTCGGTAAGGAAAAGGTTACAAGTGTCTTATGGTTTATTGGGTCTTGGATGGAGGCTGGTGGTTGACAAATAATTGAAAGGAAATCAATCGACAATAAAGAACAATCACCATGGGATCTATCAGAACGATAAAAGTGATTATGTGATTATTATTTGACATTTACATTTTTCCTTACACCCGTATAGGAAACATCTTTAAATAATTCAAATAAGAATTATCGACTTATAGTTAGTCTTATTCAATAAATAAGTTAAACTTATTCAATAATATATAAAGTATGTCAAACTGAAACCAGTTCACTTGAAAATTTTTCAAATAAGTGATTTTTTTATAAATAACAATCTTATTATATTTTCCTTTGAACATTTAGGGAAGGATGGCTATAAATGAAAGTTTTTTTATCAGAAATTCTTATAACAAACTTGTTGGAAAAAATTGTTTTTATTAATATTTTATAGTGAAATAGAAACTCGTACATTGTCAATTTATTTCAATAAAAAATCTTGCTTTAGTTATCCAGTTCCGAACTCAATGTATTACAGTATAGTGCAGATTTAAAAAACTTATAAGTTTTACATTTCTACATATTTAATGAAATAGGGTGTCAGAGGGGCCAAACAAGGGTAGCAGGAAGAGAGTTGCCTATTCGCCATCACGAAATTGGAAAATTTTACCGGGAAATCGGAGAACTTATTGATAGGCTCTACACCACAGTTCAAACCATTATAACACTTTAAAACAATAACCATCGGATAAAAAATAAAGTAAGGAATTCTTCGAGAAAAAATGTTTAATTTGTACGATGAGTGTTGTATGATTCTACGCAAAGTTGCTAATAATCCCAAATTGTTAGCTCCTAAATTAGCAATAGAGCTAGAAATACATTTAAAGAAAAAAGTTAATCCCCAAAAAAATTAGAAATATATTACATAGAATATATATGTATATATACATAGAAACAACTTACATGGTAACACGAGAGAAACCCTATGTAAGCAAGGTAACTTGATGAAGAGCACAGATGGGCCGCCCATCTCCTTTACAATTCCTTGATTTGACCACACCACAGTACTGAAGTTTTCACGATGTTTCGACGAAATCGCACTCGTTAATTGTCAGCCTCTCTCTGGAACGTGCAACTTGAACACTTGAAAGTGACGAATACAATCTCAGGGAAAGTTCTTGAAAACCGAAGTACTTCTTAGTACTTAAAGTAAACTGTTTACAAAAATATCGCACCAACGGAATTGTGGAAGATATTTTGACAAAATTAATTTGGATTATTTATCAAATTGTTTGTGTATTATTGGACAAAACCCGAAATTTCTATGACATATTTTACAAGAGTCCATTTCTTTACAGATTTACAGATTTTCATGCACATTTTGCTTCAAAACAAACAATCCTTCTGTTGGAACCTTCGGCATGAGACACTAAACTCGAAGAGATACCACTAAACACCAAATCACTTTTTGTAAACTTTTCGACGCACGTTTCGCTAACCATGTGAGCATCATCAGATGATGCAATGTAACAGATGAAGCATCTGCTGATATCTTCTGGTAAATTTCTGTGCGTTTAGTGTTTTACACCAAAGATTCCAATAGATAAATTGAGTAGTAGACAATGCTTGATCTATGTTCACTCTCCAGAATTTATTATAGCTTGAATAGGACAGAACAGGATAAGGATAGAATATGATCTATAATATACAAATTAAATCATCTCCTGATGATGCTACCATGGTTAGCGAAACGTACGTCCAGAAGTTTACAAAAACGAATGTGATGTTTAGTGGTAAATCTCTTCAAGTTGAATCAAAACACCCTATTTGAATTTGTATTTTTTTTTCAGAAATCATAATTTCTCGATATGGTGACTGTACTTCAAAATTAAATTAATTTCAAACTTTCAAATATTTCTCTGCAGATTTACAATTTTCAACACTTATTATTATGTAATTAGGCGATTATTAGATGTAATTAATGCGGTTTATTGTCACAATCAACTTTAATATGCCTGCCTGAACGTTGTGCATTTCTAGCACAAAGATAAATAAAACTGAAATAAAAAGTTATTGTTTTTAGCGTAAGAAATTGTTATTGTAGTCGTTGACTCTTCATATTCACCATCATGTAGCACCTGCTGATTAATTCTGAGTAAAAACCCACTAGAAGAAGTATCTGTTTAATTCAAGTTTGAATATTTTTGCAAAAAGAAGGGTCTGTTACAAAGGACCGTTATATTTCTTAATTTGTTTTTTGAAACAAAACCTTACAGGAAAATGTTCTATTCATCAATTCTACGTTGAGGGTTAAAAAAATGAAACAAAATGGCGTCCGTCACTTTAAATTGACGCCCCCGGGAAGGCGTCGCCCCGCGTCCCGTATGCAGATTAAAAAAGGAAAAGGGGTGAGAATCGGGGGATCGTTTGCATGTTGCGCGTGCGTTATCACGCCCATTATATCTTTTATCGATATTATGTAAAAGCGTGGCGCCAAGTGCATGCGCTGCGCGAATTGAAACGTTTTTACATGTATATTTTTATGGGCGGACGCCTGCCGAACCGATACTACTAGAATGAGAAGAGAATACGGCAGATTATGCTTGTCACCTAACCTTAACGTTCTGCTTTCAAGCCAATTAACTAAATATAAGTATTAAGATTAAAACATAATTTTCGAATAAAAATCCGAAATTATAAATTTCACCAGCTGCATTTAACATATTCGTAAGGGTTTGTAATGTTCTTTACTGTAGTTTTAGTATTGTCAGGATATATTTTACGTTAAAGGTCATGAGGAATTGTTTAGAAAAATACCCTTAACCCTGTCACCTGCGAATATTTCCGTTAATGTATCATTTCTAATACGACTAATATTAAAAAAAATTGTAGAAGGGCGATGCGCCTTAAAATTTGGACAAACATTGTTCTGCCTTCATTCAATTATACTGTATCAAATATATGAAATTGAAATGAGGGGGTTAATCATTTAAATTTTTTTTATGAGTTGGCGCTGGAAACAAGGGTCGATTCCAGTGGCGGCTCGTGGGAGGGCGTAGAAGAAAATAGTGCTGCTGAAGATTTTTTTGCTTTCCCCTTCCTTCTTTTTACATTTCGTGCTATTGAAACCCTATACAGGTAATGAACCAGGAAAATGAGTTAAAGGCAAGAACCTGAACGAAAATAAAATATGGTGTTTTGCTCTGAAAAATTGTTTACTGTGATAAATGCCGGAGAGGCGGCACCCCAACGCCCTCCCTCACGAGCCACCACTGGTTGATTCACAGTAATTTTGTTGCTACGACAGTACCTTTCAAAATACCATACCAATACCATTGATATTTAAACGATTTCGACTTATATTTTTTTTTCGTGACATGTCGAGTTTCGAGCCAAATAAAGAGCATTGACACGTACTGCTTTTCCTGTTTAATCAAAAGAAAAACACGACTACAAGCCGTTGAATACTTGTGGAACCTGACGATGATAATGGTCCAATGAAATACGCTTGTGGACGTTGTTTTAGACGGTTCAAAAGTGGTGATTTCGATTTGAAAGTCCAGGCCAACCGGAAAAATTTGAAGATACCGAATTGCAAGCATCGTTGGAAGAAGACGATATGCAAAGTTAACAACAAAAGGCAGATAGGTTAAATGTTGGTCGCCGAACCATTTCCGATCATCTACATCCATTGGAAAGATTCAGAAAGTAGAAAAATGCGAAAAACGATATGCGAGTTTTGTTTTCTCGGCATGAAAGAGACGAAAAATGAATATATTTCCAGAACCCAAAATACAGAAAATCGTGGGTTGACCTAGCACAACCAGCATCATCGACCCCAAGACCTAATCGCTTTGGAAAAAAGACAATGCTGTGTATTTGGTGACAACTTCTGAAACTAGGTGAAACAGTTAATTCCATTCGCTACTGTCAACAAATGATCAATTTGAACCATGCATTGATCGAAAAACGACCAGGATGGTCCAGGACTATCACACACTGCTAAAGCGGCCAGAGACACCATTTCGGCACTTGGCTGAGAGTTCTTGCACCACCCGCCGTACTCACTAGACTTATCCCCTTCCGACTGCCACGCACTTTCCATGAAAAAGTTGAACAACCACGGAGATGTCAAAAAATGGCTTGATGACAGACCAAACTACGGTTGTTCTGGGAGGGCATCCACAAATTGCCAGAGAGCTGGAAAAAATGTGCAGCTAGCGATAGCGTATATAAATTAAACGTGTTTTCTTTTAAGAAAAAATGAAGAATTATTATCAGCCACACCTTGTATAAGCTGTATTGAGCACAGGATGTTTTATACCATATTTTCAAAATATTAATACACCCCAGTAATATTTGATGTTAATCAATGACATATTAGCTTCAGGTTTTTGCAGAACATTAATATTCAATTTTCAACAAAATTCAATTCATCAACATTAATTCAATTTGCAATAATATTAAGCAAACTTTTTTCATTTGTTAATTATTAACTAAGAACGTGATTAAAAACAGCATTACGAGATGTATAAATAAGGTAATGAGACTGGTGGCGTAGCGTTTCGATTTGTCAACACTATTGACTTCCCCTTTAGAAGGGAGACATGTTAACATCTAATGCGTCTTTAGTGTGAGTTTAAACTCTCTAAAGTCACTTGAAGATCCATGACAATTCTTTGCGTTAACCGAATTTTTTCTAGGGCGTTGTGAAATTGAGTGACAGCAATTTCGAGCAAGGTTGCGCTATCAAGTTGTGTTTCAAACTTAGGCCCAACACGATGGAGGCCGTGGTGAAACTGCAGTGTGCCATTTCTAGGTTTGGCGCCTCGTTTCCAGGTCGTATTCAAAAATTCAAGATCCTTCACCAGTAATGACACGTTTCAGAAAATGAAGGTTATTTTCAATCCGTCCCAAAAAATTAAGATGTGTTTTGATCCCGCGAATCATTTTTCGGTACCATTTTTGCGCAAATTTTCTTCATCTCCAATTTATTGATCAGGATGATAAACGATTGCGTGAGTCAAGTTCAACTCTTCCCTGCTTCATGCTCTAAATGGGGTCGTCTTTAGATATCATTAGCTCAGTATTTCTTTCATTATGTGGGAAAAGTTCATATATTCTTCTCATATTTCTTTTATTTTTATTTAATTTTTTATTCTACCTTGACCAATTTGGCAGTTTTCTTCCATCCATTTTTATTTTACTTGTTTAGTTTTCTAGTGTTTTATATGTTTGATTGTATTGGGCTATCTTCGGTATCATCCAATTTTTTATAACATTGTTTCTTCTTCCCCAAGGGTCTGTGTCTTTTCGAGGTATTTGATTGAGAGATTATGTGTATCTGATGGTGAAACCCGCTATTTACTTTCACTTTAGATCTACGCAAATCATTCCGTAGTATTATCAGAATATACATTAGTAGAGTGTATTATCATACATTGTATTATTACATTGTATAATTACAAGTACAAGTAGTATTATTACAAGTAGTATTATTACACAGACAAAGAGTATGTTCATCTGACAGGCTAGGTTTCATATTTAAAATGCACAATCACAATTAATGTACATCTAGAAAAACTATAGAGAACTCAAATACCCTTCACCGAAAAATAATCGAATCCAATGTATACAAGTAACGTGAAGGCTTCTTTAAATATTCTGAGAAATTCTTGATATATTTTATTTGAATTATTCTACGTTTCGTAATTTTGATTAGGGTGGAGCAAACATCGCTCTGTCATTCTGTTTTGGCGTCATTTTTTCTTTCGTGATATTTGTGACAGTTTGGGTTTAGCTGTTGTGTAGTGCAGGCGTGTAAGTTTTATTATGGATCAACATATGCTTAAAAAACGCGGTAAAATTGTTGCAATTTATATTTAAAAAATAACTGAATTATTATAACTTAACGTAAATTCAGGTGAAAACATCGTAATCGTCCGGCGCCTCATGAAACGACAACTTATCGTTTATTCAAGCATTTTTGAAAATTCGAACAGTTGGGGATAGGTCCCGCATTAGAGGTCCAGAAAGAGTGCGAGGCACTGAAAATATTATAAGTGTAAAAGAGTTTCCAGAAACATCGATTCGACATCATTGTGCACAATTGGAAATTTCTCCACACAGTTTATGCCAAATTTTGGGAAGTAACTTTCATATGTTTATAAAATTGAAATTGTTCAAGACCTAATACAATAATAAGCGATTGAGGCAATGCCATCATAAGCCCCCTCCAACAAACTGACACTTTTCATGCAAAATTGATTCGACGGCATCGGTTTACTTTTATAGAGATTTTTAGAGGAAAAGATTTACCTAAATATCCCAAACCGTACAAACTTCAAACCATACAGCAACTCAAGGACATTCGTGCTGAAATCGTTGCATTGAATACCAAAAAGCAGGAAGCCCGGAAATAACTTTATTTTGTTTACCATAAAATAAAAAAAATATTTCTTTATATATTAGGGAGCAAAAAAAAGTAAGAAAAAAAACAGAAGAACACACCCAGAAACTCTTTTTATACACTTTAACAACACTCTTAACAACATCCACTGCTTCTCTCATTATGAGGATGGATAATTTTAAACTTGAGAATCCGAGTTATACATACGATCCAGTACGATTCTGGTTTTCTTAGAACTATCCAAGAACGTGATTTGTTGACAAAAGTTATAGAAAATATGTTAAAAAGGGTACAAAGTTGCATTGCTGCTAATGACAAAAGCTGCTAAGATGAAATAAATATATTATAGAAAAAAATCTCTCTTGTTATTTTTAAAGTTATAAAAAATAGTAGATTGACACTTACCCCACCCGTTATAATTGTAAAATGCGATAGATTTCTTACGATATACTTCCAAAGCTGTTGATTTGAGTTTAAACTTATGAAGTTCATATGAAAAACGAAAAATATCACAACACTATACGTATATTATAAAATATACTTAATATAAATTTTTATTTGGAGCAAAAATAACTAAACATCAAGTAATACCGACACTATAAAAGTTCCTCTTTTTTTAGACCAGAAAATCAAAACATCGCCTTCAAAGAATCTGTTGAAAATGAACTTTAATCTAACCTCTTTACACGGACTTTTAAGACAATCGATAATATTCCGATGTCGACGAGTGATGAAAAAACAGTCTAAAATGTACCGGTTTCAGTTTTTGTGGCTTCTTCAGCGGTACCTAATTGTTTCCGAGCATCGAAGGTGTATTTTTAATTGCCGATATACATTTTTTCCCTGTCAAATTCTAATTTACTTTTTTCGTATCGATCATTCGCTTCGAAAACGTTTAATCACATATCAAATTGATTTTTAATGTTATTAAAGTATGCGTATTTCTTCTTTTTTTGTATTGGGTTCGTGTTAGAATTTTATTAGTTTGGTATTAAGAAATTTCCTGCTTTTAAAATAGTTAAAAAATATCACATATTGAGTATACCAAACGATAGTCTACAATTTTAACAGGTTTAAATATTTCCCTTAAAATTATTTCATTATTTTTATATAAAATAGTGACTGTAATAATCAGTTACGATATCTTTGCTTTTCCCAATAAGATAATATCGACAAACAACTAAGGTTATGTTGTTTACCATAAAATAAAAACTTATTGCTTTATATATTAGGGAACAATAAAAGCCTAACACGCAGAGTACATATTTGAATGAAACTGAAAAATATACGGAATCTAAACCCAAGAACTCTATACACTTTTTTGTTGGTTCTGTAACCGATTGCAAAAAATATAGCAAAGGAAACCATATAAAAAATGTTTTTATCATGTTTTGTGATTAGTAAGCTTAGCTACTAAGCTAAGCAGTATTATTGTGGTTCTGTTAATAGTGCTAAAATGCCACGAATTCTTTACCACATCCGCTATTTCTCCCATTATGAGAACATGGATAAGATGGCTTGATCATCTTGATAATCCAAGTTATATAGGAGTACGATTCTGGTCTGCTTAGAACTATCCAAGGACGTGACAAGTGTTATCATAGACTTTTTTCTGCACGAAATCAACATGAAACCACTCAACAGAGACTTTTATTGCTTTTATTGCAACTATATGCAAGCATAGCTGCATATAGCTACATATAGCTTTGTTTGCTTTAATGATGAATCTAGGTTTTTTTTCAGAAGAATCAGACTTTTTCGAGATAAAAGATGAAATATGACTTTCGCATTAGAATGGCTTAGAGCTATCACTCCAGGAATTACAGTATAACGGTAAATGCTTGAAAGTAGGTCAACCCTGTTTCCTGGTCCAACCCTGGTCAACAAGTTTTAGAAAAATCTGCTATAGCTACACTTTACTGGATAGCAAAATCTACAGATTTTTTCCCGACAAAACAAATATGAAATGCCATTGGTTAAACTATTGAGCTTTAAACGAACTTGGAGATTGTGTACAACGCGTCTGGAATTCCTTGCCACAACATCATTTAATTCGGCCCATGGATCGCAGAGTTACAAATTGTTAAAATAATCGTGGTGGATATCATCAATATTTGTTAAAATAAAAGAACATGTCATGTCTTCCATCAAGTATCAGCCTACCTCCGATAAATACTATATTTTCTTTATATCAAATTAGCGTTATGAACCAATATCAATTCGATATAAGAATTGTTGGATTATATTAATTTCTATTCCTCTCCTGCCCTGTCTTATTCAAACTAAAATATAATAAATTCTGGAGATTGAACACACATTGTCTACTGTTCAATTCTTCCATTGGAATATTTGGTGTGAATCACTAAACTCATAGAGATTTATCACTAAACACTCAATAGCTTGTTCATTTCGCGAAGCGCGTTTCCTTCACCATATTAACATCATCAGTAGATGATTCATCTTTTAAATTAAATCATCTCCTTATTTAATTAATAATCTTTTTGAATTTCTTATTTACTATTATCATTTTCCGCCGGTGCTGCTGCAAAACATCATCTAATTCTTCCAGTTTTTAACAGCACACTTTCCTATTTTGAACATTTCATTCCATTGTAAAAGCTCTAACTGGACAATTCCATTTTAATCCACCACATTGACGTCATTACCTTCTTTTGATGAATATCAGCATTATAGGTCGTTTAGGCTGGCTCATCATGTTGTTTAATGATCTCTTGTGTATTCTGTTCATTTTATTTATTTTATGTATTACTCGTGAATTGATTTATTTCCGGTTCAAAACTATCTTAAATGAATTAGACCTCCATTAGGAATTAGTTTCAATGAAATAGACTTCCAATAAGTTCATGTATATTAATGCGATAATCACTGTCAATTAACATCTCTAATGTACTGCCATCTATTCAATGTATTAGATCAGAGCATGTTCTGAAACCGAAAAAAAAAAAATATGGAAACGTTTTATAGCAAGTCAATGCACTGTTGTGGCAGAAATTAATACATTAGATTTCGATTTGCTACCACACTTACCTTATTTACCAGACTTGACACCAGACACATTGATTCTGATGACGCTAAAGAGCGTCAACTTCAGCGTAAAATTATCTATTAATTAAACAACCAACAACAATCTTATATAAATGAAATATTTTATTTATGTTAAGGCATCTATAAACAAGATAAAAACTAACTTTCTTAACTCACTGATATACTCGTCAATATATTAAAAATAAAAACTTCACCCTTTTTATAGACTTACCGAATGCCTCCTCTTAAGAGCTCGTGCTCAAGACCTATCTGTCAGTATTTACTGACACACGACACTATTTTGGATCTGCTTTCCTTCCCTTATTGTCTTCTTTTTTCTCTTTTTTCGTCGTACTTTCGTCGTGAGGGTTGAAATCGCCCTCAAACAATTATATTTTATGGGGTTAATTTTGGGCGTGAAGGAAAACAGTCGTCGCTATCCCTTGCAAAATACGCGAAAGGTAGAAAGGGGCCCATGTAAGAGTAATTGAAATCGATTTTTGCCTCAAGGAGTAATTTTTCTCGTAGAGGCCAGTGAATTAATTAAAATGTTATACTATACCTATAAGTCAATTTCTAATGAAGTTTCAAGGTATTTCAACTATATATACGCCCACGGTCAAAAAGTAAGGTGAGTTTTTAAATAAAACACGAAATATTTATTTATTCAAGTAATCCCCCTCACTGTAATCCAGCATTTTTCCCAATCTTTGAAACAGTTTTTATACATATTATATGTTAGTTATGGCGGATATCAGCGTTACTTATGAACCAATGACTGAACTTTAGACTGAAATCTTTCCAAAATTGCGAAGTTTGTTTTGGTAACGCTACTCTAGAACTCAATGCCATCCATATTGGTTTTATGATGGAGTTATATGCCAACAGCTTATTTCTGATGCTGAGTTGAGATTTGTGACATAAGAGCCAATAATGCTTATGGAAAATTGAGTCCAGCTGTTTTTGTTTTTTTCCAAATATCCGTTCTCCATGCCAAGCGCTTATAGAGCTGAATTCCTAAGTATCTGATGCTATCTACAGTAGGGAGAACGGTGTTATTGATGGGTGTCGATTCACACCCATTTTTAGTCCATTTAACGACATCATCTAGATTTTTCTGAAGAGCACGGCTAGCTCTTGTGGGATCTTGATAAATTGAGAGGATTGTCGTGACGTCTGCGAAAGTGGCCATATGGGTATTATTGTGTGTAAGTATATCTTGAGTGATGATTAAAAACGCTGCTTTGAGGGACTCCCGCTGTTAAGGGGTGTAGATCCGTAATTTAATCTTCGTATCTTAGTCGAAAGTGTCTTTCATTCAAATAGGAGTGTAAGACTGAGTACATTTTATCTAAAAGGTGTTTTTTCAGTTTATAGAACAGACCTTGGTATCAAACTTTATCGAAAGCTTGGCTTACGTCCAGAAATACTGTCGAGCAGTTCTTTTATTCTTCAAAGGTGTCCTGTATTAATTCAACAGCACGGGAAACCTGTTCAACAAGGGAATGCTTTTTTAACCAAACACTAAAGAAAACAATTAACATAAACTTTGATTTTCAACCGGTTTTGACCTGTTTTTTTTTTAAACTTTGGTTCATTTTACTACTTCCCTAATTATTGGGCTATGTCTGAGTCATAAGCATTAAGCATATATATATATATATATATATATATATATATATATATATATATATATATATTATATATATATATATATATATATATATTATATATATATATATATATATATATATATATATATATATATATATATATATATAATTATCAACAAGACGATGTTTTTCAAAAAAAATCGTGTTTTTGGAACAAAATAATAAGACACACCAGACAAGCCTAAATTATTCTTCAAAATTAATTGAATTTATCTACATAATATACCAGTAATATCTACAATGTCTCTAATACTTAATTAACTATTACTCAGTACAAGATTTTTGATATTGGTAATGTTTTCTTCATTAGTTGACGCGTGGAATGTCTTGCTGAACCAGGTTCATCTTCAACTGCTTCTCAATCGTCACTAAAGTTCTTGTACCACTTGTAAATATTTTTTTGTAGATGGTTTTATCACTCTAAAACACACTTAACATTTTTAGTGCATCAGTACATGAAAGACGTCTTTTTATGCAAAATGTAATGTCAATTCTTTACACCATAACTGTATCTATTTAAAACAATCGCAAACAAAACTTTTTAAAAATACAAAAAACATTATATTTAACTTAACGATCAAAATGATATGAAACTTCTGTCAGATGTCAAAGACAATCATACCAACTTAAAAAACTAGTGATCGTATCGATACGTAAAACGCGCGAATTATATTAAACAAAAGTGACTTTTGTTTTAATAGTTTTATTTGGAAAAATGTAAAAGACGAAACGTAGGTAGTTTTGTCGGTCCAGTCCATATCCTAACTAAATTAAATCGCCATTGTAAACAGGACAGAGGGAGACGACACCCTCTTGTCCACCATCCGCTCGGAGATGCATCCGCAATTTATTTAGGTCTTTTACCTCGCTGCCCACTCCCTTCGCCCCCATCCAGAATCGAATCAACAATCTTCAAAGGGAAACCCGTTTTCTTCTGTCTGTGAAAATAGCTCCCATTTTACTTTTATTTAACCGGGGGAGAGTTTTTATCGGCTGCGAATCGCGGTATCAGGTCCGCTCGACAGCCTTGACTACTAACTTTCGGGAAATTGAAGATTAAAGAGCGGGGCCAGTTGCTTTTATAGATTTTTTCTCCTGGTCTGGTGTCGTTTCAAAGTGCAGCAACCGAACGCTGCTCTACGGAAATTCGCGCCTTTAAAAACGATTCCTTTTAGTTATTTTTTAACCAACCCTTCGGCGCTTAACATTTCCTTAACTATAATCTAAAATATTATTGTTGATATACAGAAATATTACTTTAGAAGGGGAAATTGGAATACCCTGTAATATTTTATCATAAAACGAAAACTTGTTAAGGAATCCATAAAAATACATGGCATGTAATAAAAGTAAACAATTAAATATCAAGGGAGTGGTAACATAGTACAATAATGTAACATAGATACAAGGGTCGTCCAAAATATTCTCGACTTAACCACCTTGTAATTCAGTGCTTTTACACAAACTATGTGCACCGACATTTTAATATCCTCAGTATAATGCGAGTTGTCCTACTCTGCAAACTAATCAGTGTTCAGTTTTGACCTTAATTCATCATTTAAAGTGAATTTTTATTTAACGAACTATTTCTTCACGTTTGGTAAGAGAAAGTAATTGTAGCGTAGTAGGCAAGGGAATACGATATAGATCATAGAGTTTTGCACTATAACCCGACTTATGAGACTGAATTGTCTATGAGCACCACACCACTAAAATTCCCGAAAACCGTAGACATCACTTTTCTTGCGAATGGAACTGTTTTTAACCTTCACCTGTTTCCATCCACTATTCGGACTACTGCTTCATCTCTGAATCAATTTATCATCTTTTTTATTAGCATTTACATTAACATTTACCTGAATCCACTATAAAGCATCAAAGAAACTTAATAGAATTGCATTTAAATAAGTCTAAACACTCTTGAAAACTGTAAGAACAGTTCTGATTTAACTGTTCAATCGTCTTTGGTCAAATGTAAACAAATAAGAAACGGAAAGTTTTGACAAATATCATATTCATTTGATTATACTTGCCCCATTTCTGTGTCAAGCCAAAAACTTCAACAGCAACCATCTTATTTCCAAAACAATAATAATAAATGAGCTGGAATATACATAGTTATTATTCCTTTAACTATAATAAATAAAAATGAAACAATTATATATATCATCATCAGCCCATGTTGGTCCACTGCAGGATGAAGGCCTTTTCAGCTGGCTTTAAACTTTCACGGTCCTGGGCTTTCCTTTGCCACTTCGGGTTTAATATACTTAACGATGTCATCAGTCCATCGTGCTTTCGGTCTTCTTCGTGGACGTTTGCAATCAAGCGGTATCCACTCCAGGATTGCCTTAGTCCATCTGCCGTCCCATCGCCTCGCTATATCGCCTGCCTATCTCAATTTCAATTGCTTTTCTCTTCAAATGATATCACACACTTTCGTTTGTTCTCTGATCCATGTGCAGGGCTTTCTGTCTCGTGTTGTAATGCCAAGAATACATATTTCCATCCTCTCTTTCACTTCCCTTATGTCATAACGGGCAGTACGCATTGATCGAAGACTTTTCTTTTCAAGCAAAGTGGGAGTTTGCTCTTAAACACTATATTGAGCCTGCCAAATGCCTGCTAGCCACATTTAACACGCCGTTCCACCTCCTGGGCGGTATCTCCCTCCATTGAAATCCTCTGCCCAAGATATATAAAGCGGTCCACAATCTTCAAATATCTTCCTAAAACTGAAATTCTTCTGTCCTCAGCAAATTTATTGAACATAACCTGACTCTTTTTCAGGTTTATTTTTAAGCCAAATTATTCGCTAGCCCTTTGCAGCTCTTGTATGCGTCTTTGCAGCTCCTCTAGGTCTTGTGAATAGAGGACGATATCATCTGCAAATCTAAGATGATTTAAGTTTGCACCATGGTGTTTTTTACACCATCCTGTTCCCAATCTAGATTACGGAATACTTGTTCAAGGCAGGCAGAGAAAAAGATGGGCGATATTGCGTCACCTTGCCGTACACCTCACTTTACAATATATAAATTGAATTTGTCGATAATTTGACGAATACATCACGTGCTCTATAAGTTTAGCGCACAGAACACTGATTTTGATACTTAATTTCAACAATTTGCAAGTGTTGCTCTGATGTTAAACGTTCCATGATGATTTGCCACGCTATTGAGACATAGATTTACTGACTTACACGTAAACTCATAGTTTGTTTGACGGCGCCCTCTATGAGAATTTCGGACACATCACCACATATACAATGTTTCACAGATAAGAATGCACCCTACAGGGATCTTGGAAATCATATGATATACAGAGATGATTAAATTAGAAAAAAGTTGTACCTCACTGAACTCTGCAACATCACGTTTACAGATTTTAAAAATTCCGAATATTTCCGAAGATATGTGGGAAAAACTTGCATTTTCGCTATTTCGATTTTATTCGTTTCTGTTCTATTTGAACAGATATATCAAAATAAATTTAATATTTTCATGGCCACTTTTTCTCCTCTACAAGATGGTGTAATAAGATTTTTGATCCGACGTATCGGCTTTTCTCGACCATCATCAACTTTATTTTTTTAAATAGTCGAAAATTTTATTTTATGTTTAGTAAATTTTACTTTTATTTTGAATCCAACGACATGTCACACTTAATATTTATTACAGTTTCCGACTAAGAACCTCATCATGAATGCAAATAAGCCTATTTAAAAAAATATTTTTATTGTTACTTTACATTATTGAAAATAATATTAAATTTATTGCAGAAATAGAAACTAACAATAAAATGTTATGAATGTATGAACAATTCTGAAATCAGAGAAAGTTTTCTAAAAAATTCAACTTTTCTAAATTATTCAAGTAATAATTAATTTTATTTAGAACAAACAATTTATTAGTACAAATTTATTTTTATAATATAAAATTATTTTTTATTTTCAAATATTCCACCCTCATTCTCCAAACATAAATAACATCGGTAAACAATTTTTTTCATAACATTGTTTAACGTTTCTAAAGTTATTTATCTTAATGCAGCTCGAACCTCAGCTTTCAGCTCAACATTATTTTTAAAGGTCTTCCAGTAAACTTCATCATTAAAGAATCCCCAATCCCCCAAGTCCATTGGTGTAAAGTCTGGGGATCCCGAAGGCCACTCTATGGAACCATGAGAAGCAACTAAATTATTTTGAAAGTGGCCCCTCAAATATTCCACACTATTTCTGGAATTATGAGGAGGACCTCCATCTTGTTGCAACCACATATTATTGGTTACCGCTAAAGCAAGATTGTCCAGAATATCTTCGATATCGTTTCTTAAAAAGAGTACGTATCTTTCAGAGCTTAGTGTTCCTTTATAAATTAAGGGTCCAATAACTCGGGTTCCCAAAATACCGCACCACACGTTGAAACCAAAACGGTGTTGATGTCTCGATGTTCGAACACGATTTTCATTTTGTGTTGATCAATAATGACGATTTTTTCGGTTGAAAATGTTATTACAAAACCATTGTTACAAAAATAACTTTCGTCCGTCCCGAGATTTGGAAAATGACGATTTTCATAATATTGCCTAGTAAACAATTCGCAAAAAGGTATTCTGAACTCATAATCGCCAGGAAGCAAAGTATGACATATTCGGAATTTATAAGGATGGTATCAATCTTGACTAAGTATTCATTGAGCGACTGATTTAGGAACACCATGTTCCTTTTCAATACTACGAAGTCCTACAGTATCAGTTCCTTCTACAGCAAGCAAAACGGCCATTACCCGGTTCAGGGGGGAATTTTTTTTGCAATGTAACACTGATTTGTTAAACGCACCATTTTCCCTTAATCTTGTAACTAATCTTTGAAAAATGGATCGATTGGTTAATGCTTTTCGGGATATTTTTGAAAATATTGCATCTCTGCCTGTCTACAATTTTTATGACTCTCGATGAAGCAGCAAATTATAACAATTTTTCTTCGTTAAAATAATTATTAACCATTATTAACTGACATACTGTCAAATGTCACATCTAAACAGATTATTGAAAGAATTGCAAACTAATGTAAATGACCTCCTTTAGTCGAAAATTATTATTATTATTATTATTGTCATCCCTTAGTCGGAAACGTTGGAACTATCGTTGGATTCAGAATAAAAAGTAGAATGTATTAAACATAAAATAACATTTTTCGACTATTTAAAAACAAAATTTAAAAACACTACCTTGTAAAGGAGAAAAGGTGGCCATGAAAATGTTAAATTTATTTTGACATATCTCTTCAAATAGAATCAGAAACGAATAAAAACGAAATCGCAAAAATTTGGTTTTTCTTACATATCTTCGGAAATATTCGGAATTTTTAAAATTTGAAAACGTGACGTTGCAGAGTTCAGTGAGGTGTAACTTTTTTCTAATTTAATCATCTCTGTATCGAGATGTAGTAGAGAGAGAGAGAGAGAGAGATCCCTGTAAAGTTCATTCTTATCTGGGATACTGTGTATATATATTCAAATCTTCCATCATTTCATTATTTACTAAATGATATATTAAGTATCTGTTATCACAAATCATTTTTACCAGTCTACATGGAATAAAAAATCCTATATGAGTCATAATATCAGAAACCAAAAATAATCAGTAGGAAAACAAAAGCTACCGACTGATTCAAGCACCGCATCCTGTTGCCAAATTGTGTACACACATACACACGTACATTTCGCAGAAATAAGAGAAAGAGATGGCCGGGGTGGGGGATGTGGATTGGCGGCTGTGCTAAGTAGGGGTCGCCTCTAATCAATAACCCTCCCCCCGCGCGTTACCCCACCCCTCTTCCGTCTGACGAAATCACGCAGCTTCACGGTGGAAGTGCCACAACAAATAATTTTCAGCGAGTTGTGAGGTTCTTAACCTTGTCGTCTTGAAAAAACTTTATGTCCAGTTTGTATGTAGTAAAATTTGACCTTCCTCACAGAAAAAAAAACTTCTTATCGATTTTCTTCGGAATTGTTTTCCTAAGGGATCAAAATAGATAATAATTAATCATAAAAAAGGAATAGCGTTAATACTCTTGAAGAAATCAGTTATAATATAATTATTGGTCCGTAAATAGTAGCGTAAAAAAGACACCAGTTGCCTAAAATAAAGTCAACTTTTAGGAGTCTAGGAAGCATTCTACAACAAATAATTTTATAAAGAATTGTCAGAGTAGGGGTTTTGACGACGTAGCTTCAAAATTTTCGCTTTCTTCGCTCGTACAAGCTTGCCTGACTTCGGATATACTACATTTTGTATCTGAAAGATTAGACAGGCCACGAAAAGTTGGAACAGGAACGTCTTCTGAATGAGAAACAAGTATTTTAGCAGATACCTGATCGGGATAGGTAATTTTTTTTCGGTTAATATCATGTACCTTGACTAAGCAAAAATAAAAGTCATCGTAGTGATTTTTTAGGTCCCTCCAAATCATAGGCACACCAGACTTCAATTGACTTTTTTTACCATTCGTCCATTGCCTTAAACGTTCACTACACATTTTGCAAACATTGTCTGAAATCTATGGTTTATCAACGTCTTTGATTTTCAAGTTAAAGTAATCGAAATACTCATTTTGCACAAATTCAGATATATGTTTTCGAACATATATCTCAATGAATGAATGAAATTGAATATGTATACTCGCCACAAACGTAACAAAAAGTGTTCGGGTCATCTTCCAGGTTTTATTTACTTACTTTTTTAATTGAACAAACAAGTTAAATCGCTACTGAGAAGAAAATATTATCAATTTGAGTAGATAAAAAACTGTACGTACTTTTGCTAGAGTGACGCTGTAGTAGACGCTATAATTTAAAAGTAGTCTCGGAGGCACTAATTATTTTTATTTTGTAGACCTATGTAATCCTTAACATATTGAGTACCATACAAATAAATTCATACAAAGGACAGTACTATACTCTTCGGGACTCCTCTATAACTGGACTATATAAGTTATGGAAATGGGTGATCATCGCTCCATGAAAAAAAATCATAGACCCGGAGGTCCCTAGGGCAAAGGCCTTTGATGAGCTGTCAAAACATAGAGAACAAGAACAATCTAATTCGATGAGATTTGTTTGAGATTATTGTATACGTTAAATTCCAATGAGGAATTGTGAAATAAATTTTGATGAATAAATTCGTACTTTTATTGGATTTTATTGGATCAGGCCTGGTACTTTCTAAGTAATATATTATCATTTATACATGATATTACTTATACCGTTAGAAATATCATCATGCAAAGTTTCTTCTCGCTTTCCTGTACAAAAGACCTCTGACGTTATTTCAAAGTTAATGTATCCAAAAACCAAATTATACTGAACTCCGACAAAAAACTTAAAATATTACCGTTAATATCTCGAGACACATGATGGCATTCGAAATGTCTCCAGACCTTGAGAATCAAAAAAATGACCACTTTGGATCCTAATGGCTGTCTTACAAAAAAACCTTGTATACATAAGAGGTATTATTATTGAGATAATTAGCTTTAGGCTACTGTAGACGTGAATATATATTTTTTCTCTGAACCAATTACCCTTCTTTTTTTTGACGTATCCGAAGATATTTAGAAACAACAGAAATTTATACTTTTACACTTATTTCTTGACAAAGAGACATTAAAATGATTTTTTATTAAAACTTCTATAGAACGTTTTAGCACAAAAATAAATCTATTAATAAAATAAAAAATATTTAAATCCTTGATTCGAAAACCATAATACAAATTGTCAAGTACGATCCCGTGCCGGAAAATGTCTGTCTTTAGAGGTAAAAACCTTACCACATTTTAGTTCAACTTTATCCACTCAAAATGATTATTGAACACAAAATCCAAAATTCAAATGGCTATAGGTCCAGATGTTAAGGATGGTGGAAGCAATTGCAATTTTCTAGCCGCAGAACAATCCGCTTTTTGTTCGCCAACACTACCGTTTATTCAGCCGAGTTGCATACAAGACATGTTTAAAAATTAAACTTCATGTCAGACATGGTCATTGCAAAAGCGAAATCACTAACAGAAAATAGATATTATGATTAAAAAGTGTAGTAAATAAAACAAAAAGTATTTATTTATTCATCCAAATTTATTTTATCTGCTTCAAACTAATTCCCTTTTTCTACAATGTATTTAGAACAACTTTTTCCCCAGCCTTTGAAACAGTTTTTATATTCGTCTTTTCTAAACTGACCAGCGAACTCCCTTGAACAGATTCTATGGACTGAAAACGGCATCCACCAAGTGATCTTTTCGATCGAGGGAACAGAAAAAGTCACGCGATGCCATATCTAGAGAATATGGTGATGGTGGAAAGGTGTTTATTTGATTTTTAGCGAAAAATTGATGTATTGCAGTGCATTTGTGTATTGCATATTTCAACGCCAAGATAAAAAAAAATTCAATGTTTTCAGAAACAAGACGAAAAGACACACAAGACAAGCCAAAATTGTTCTAAATGAATTGATCTAAATGACTTTCTAGTTATATCTACAATATCCCTAATACTTAATTAATGCTTACTCAGTAGAAGATCTTTGATTTTGTTTTTCTTTATTGATTGACGTGGAAAGTTTTCCTGAACGACGCTCATCTTCAACTCTGTTTTTATACCATTGCTAAACTCCTTATAGCACTTATCAGTGGCGGCTAGTGAGGGAGGTTGTTGGGGCGCCGCCCCTCCAGCATTTATGACAGTAAACAATTTTTCAGAGCAAAACACCTTTTTATATTTCCGTTCAGTTTCCTGTATAGGGTTTCAATAGCACGAAGAGTAAAAAGGAGGAAGGGGAAAGCAAAAAAAATCTTCAACAGTACTATTTTCTTCTGCGTCCTCCCACTTTAAGGAGGAAAACGAGTTGAAGGAAAAAAACAGAACGGAAATAAAATATGGTGTTTTGCTCTGAAAAATAAATTGTCGCTGATAAATTGTGACCATTTTCAATTTAATTGTTTTTGCAGTTGATAAAATAGATAATGGGTCTTTACAAAAGAAAATTGACTAGAAATGCTTAGAACTCAGTTTGGAATAGACACTTCCACTTTGAGGTTTCGACAGATACTGAAATGAGTCTATGTTCGCGCCTTAGCCCTTTGACCGTACAATCACGTCGTAAAAAAAGGACACATATCTCTTGTACTTTCGAAAAAAACACGTACACTATGTTCTGTCACAGATTGTATATCTGTTATTTTCTCACTACTTTTGTTACTTTAGAAGTAATGCTTTCAGTATTAATACAATAGCACTTAAATGTCACAATGTCACACATATATTTGCCATTGATTATCAATATGTAAAATAAGATACAAAACAGCAACTCAAGAAACATAAAATGGTACAATTTACAAATAAATTGAATGCTTTAATTAAAATCATGGATTGGTTTGAAAATATACAAAAAAAAGCTCGCACTTATGGATCGTCCTAATATATGTCCTGAAATTAGAAAACTACATAATGCTTAACTTGTAATCGTTATAGTCGTTATCATCATAAAATGAAGCTATAAGAAAACAACACTCTGTAATTACAAGTAATAAGCAACTTACACTGTAATGAAATAATTATAGAGAAGCATCTTGTAGGGAGCTTTTTTCTTATATTCAGATATGTTATTAGTTATTCGAGCCACTCAATTCCTGCATCGTAATTTTCTAAACGAATAATGGTTCTATTTTAATTTGAATATTCTTTTTCCTTTCAGGTAAACTATGGTTGAATGATCCTGACACACCGTGGAGATCGGAAGCACCATCTGTGGACGAATCGAAGGCGGCGTTGCAGTGTAGGCTAGGGTTGTCACCAAGTAAGTGTGAATAAAATAGACCTAATAATTCGGCTTCTTTTTTATAACATTTTTTTATCAATTTATTCATACAAAAATAATTATAAACTTTTCATTTCAAATAAACCCCAGTATTTTCATAAGTATCCCTTGATAAAGAACTGACGAATAAATATATTAAGGAAATAACTTCCTACAAATATATACACATTCTGTCAAAAAAAGTACCGGGAATTGAATTGAATAAAAGCCCGCTTAAAAGGACTGTCACAACAAAGTTGGCACAACTGTCCTCTATACCGACGCGGAGTTTGAACGTCATCTGTCATTTAGTTTGTTAAATTTGCCACTGTGTTTTTCAATTTTTACAATGGATAAAAACATCGAACAAAGAATTTCTCTTAAATTTTACATTGCAAATGGAATTTCGTTGTTGAAAAATGTTGTAGAAGGTTTACAGTGAATCGATTTGCGACGAATCGACTTGCGGCGAATCGACTCGAAAAACACGTGCATGTGAGTGGCACAATGCATTCAAAAGCGGTCGAGATGTGGTGGAAGATTTGTCTCGCTCTGGTCGGCTATCAACGTCTTCAACTGAAGTTAACATCGCTAAGGTGAAGGAAATGGTAACTGAAATTTGCTATGAAAGTTTGAGAGAGATAGCCGCTGATCTTTCTGTGTCTCACGAGTCAATTCGTGCCATTTTAAACGATTGTTTTGACATGAAACGCGTTGCCGCTCGGCTAGTGCGGAAAGACCTGAATTTTCTTCAGAAACTCAATCGTATAAAGGTCGCTGAAGACATGCTAGAACGAGTCAATTCCGACCCTACATTCATAAAACGCATTGTAACTGGTGACGAGACATGGGTATACGAGTTTGACATGACATACAAACCAGTCAACAAACTTCGGAATGGCGCCTTACAGCTGAGCCGAAACCGAAAAATCCACGTCAAAGTCGATCAAAAGTTAAGATGATGTTGATTGTTTTATTTGATTATCGCGGTATTGCACTCGGAAGGTGATGCACTCGGAATTCTTGCCAGAAGGTCAGATAATAAAAAAAGAATATTATATGACCGTTATCCGGCGTTTCAGAGAGCAAATTCGTTGAAAAAGGCCAGATTTGTGGAAAGAAAACTCTTGTATTTTGCATCACGACGACGCACTATCGCACAAGGCTATCATTGTGAATGAATCTCTGGGCAAAAACTCAACAAACACCATCAAACAACCACCGTATTTACCTGGTATGGCTCCGGCCGACTTCTTTCTCTTTCCAAAACTCAAAATACCACTTCGAGGCACTCGTTTTCAGTCGATAGAAGACATAAAAGAGAATTCGCGGCGAGAACTGAAGTCGATTCAAAAAATGCTTTTAAAAAATATTTTGACAATTGGATTATCCGTTGGCATAAGTGTATTATTTCGGAATGGGCCTACTTTGAAGATGTCCCGAAACTCAACGTCAAGCGGGTGCCCAGCGAAAGGCCAGGTTATACTACCTCTGGCAAAAATAAGAAAAAAAAAACCATGTCACCGTGTTAAGTGATAATAGGCATATTTTTGAAAATCTTGAAATTCGACACCCTAAGCTATATCTTTAGGCACTGTGATCAAAATTTCCCAATTTTTCAGTGTTTTTTTTTTATAACGTGATCCTAACTAACCATGCTGTTAAACGCAGTCACAAAATCAAACAATGAACGTTGTTAATTTAGTTAAAAAAAAGTTTCATTGAGTCGTGGTTAAAAAAATTGTCAGCTAACTTTGACATTTATTGACACGTTTAAAAAAATGTATTACACTACCTTGGGCAAGTTATTTCAAAAGATGGTCCACTCCCCAAGATATCAAAGTTGTACAAACATTGGCACTTTTCTGTCCACAAAAAACATATAGCTTATTTTTTTTGCAAAAGGACCACATTTCAAAAAATTCATACCATGATAAAAAATTTTGTGTGCTCAAAAATAGACTTCGCCAGTGTAAGTGAGATGGACATATGTGATAGAGTGAGATAGATAGAGACGCTGTTTGTTACGTCGTGACTACACTCCCAGAATCGATTTTTGCAGTGGTGATGAGAAACTGGATGATCAATGGATAATTAAAGGATAGAGTACCGAATATGGAAATATCCAAGAGGAACAAGTTATTGGACTGCACAAGATTACTGAATGGAGAACACGATATAAGGTTACCCGAAACAGAGGACCTCTTCTAGCAAGATGGCATGACATTTTAGGAGGCATTCATTCTAACTGAATCCGAACTTTACAAAATAACGAAGCAATGAAGCTCATCCAGAATTTTATGAGAGGCAGAGCTTTCCTGCTTTAGTGTGAATTAATAAATTTAGATTAAGGTTGATTTGAGATTCAGATCAGACACCTTTTGTATGCCTAAGAAATCCTATAAAATGTAATAGACATAGTCTGTCGATATGTTTACAATGGCCACAAACTCACATACCTTTATTTGGCAATCACTTAACTAATACTTTTAATGAATTTGTCCATCGTAGCATCAACTTCAATAGACGTACGTTTAAATTCAGCAGCTATCTTTTTTCTTTTCAAAGAAGAAGTGGAATTTAATTCTTTTTATATCACAATCGGGCTTAAACACCCTAAAAAAGCCCCTGATTTTATCAATATCTCGAGGAATGTCAAAAGTTGTTTTATTTCCTCTATCACCACAGAAAACTAAACGCGCTCATCTCAAACTATACAGTACCCCATAATTAAAATATATCATAGCCATTTCACTAGTGTTGAGCCGTCTCTGTGTCAGACTACGAACTTTTCAAACGACCCTTCGTATTCATTTTTTGTAGGATTTAAAACTGTCATATATTACTTGCCCTTTTAGGAAATCAAACCAAACTAACCTTGGCCTGACTCTCCTGAAGTATCAGATGAAGATTAATCACGCATATCCTGATGGTTTTGAAGAAAATTAGTCCTAATAAATAATCAATATCAAATTATATCATCAATATAGACAATTATCGAAAACTTTCAGAGGAATCCCCACGTCCCAAACCCTAAATTCGCCATCGAAGTTCTTTAAAAAGTTCAAAACTTCCCCTAGTAAATAAGGGGGACCTTTTAACTCGAGTGTAATTCAATTTAAATAAGAGAAAGTGTCGTGGAGGGCGGAGGTTCGCGCAAGAAGGGCAATCCGGTACCGAAATCGAAGGGACAAATGGATGGCCATACGTGCCAACACGATAAAGATTGACTGTTTTACTATCCCACTTCGAAAGGTTTAAATCGGAGGGCCCTTCGCATCGACAAAAAAAAGGTTTTCGCATGAGGGTGTGCGAAATATGTTTTGTGCGTTGATTCAGACTTGATGAAATATTCTTTATTCAGTGAAACTTTCCGATTCACATAAATCATGATAATCTTTAGAACATCAACAAATCAAACAAGACACAATGAAATTTTTGATGAAATATATTTAAAAAATCAACATGTTCAGATCATTATCTAAACTTAACATTCATTATCTAAACGTGTTCACTTCATATATTACAGGTTTTACTCCATGAACTCCATAAATAACTAATCATAAATTAACATCGAAACATACGGTGCCCATCTAAAGCCCCTTTTAACTTTTGAACTGAAAAACATAAAACAACGAAAGTTGGCATACATAAATTAAAGCGTAAAAAAATGTTTTAGTTAATAGGCAATGATATAATTGTCAAAGATGGCGTTGTGGCGACATTTTGATAATTATTTTAAATAGCAATTGTGTGCTAGTAATACCTCATTTCAAAGCTGTTTCAAGTATCTATTCAAAAGATGTTTTTATTTTGACATCTGTCAAAAAAATCGATTAAATTTAATATTAGCATGTCATCAAACTTTTTTAAGCAGGCTCTCCCTGTAAAAGATCAATAAATATTAGTTTTTTTTCTGATAGAAATCGAGTCCACGATTCGAGTAAAATGGCGCTATACTGCACAATAAACGAGCATACGCTCGCTAAATTTGCTAGTCGCGGGCCGGATTGATGACTCTGGCGGGCCATAGTTTGGAGACCTTTGCATTAGACCAACGACATTCTAACTTTATAATACCTTCGGTATAATGCAATACGTCCAACTCTGCAAAAAAAGCGGATGTCTCGTTGACATCATCATTTGTAGTGTATATTTGCCCAACAAACTATTTCTTCAGGTTTCAGGAGTAAACGAGGAAATCGCTGGACACCAAATTTGGTAAATCCTGGAAATCTGGCTGGCTTCAAAGCGTAAGCAATGAAGTTTTTCAGCATGAACTCGAGATGGATGAGCAGGTGCATTATAGTAATTAAAGAGCACTCTTTTTTAGAGAGAACTGGATGTTTAGCCTGAATAGTACCCTTCATTTGGTCCAGTAATGAAAAACGTAATACTTCCAGTGATGGTCAAGATCTTGAAGTTGAGGTCGAAAGGTTGTTTATTACAATGCATCACGAGAATCACAGAAAATCGTCTTCTTCAGCAGATAGTACAGTTTTCTCTTTCTTTGACGGCCTTTAATCTGCTGGGCAGAAATAAACTCGGCATAATCGCCTTTAAATAGATCTAAACACTCTTGAGAATTGTTAATTCGAATGGGTCTTTGGTCGACTATTAATAAATTTGGCTCCCATGGAGAGAAAAACTTTACATTTATAATTCTTCTATTGGAACCTTTGGTGTGAACCGCTAAACTTGAAGAGATTCACCACTAAACACCAAATCACTTTTTTTAACTTCTCGACACACGTTTCGCTAACCATGTTAGCATCATCAGAAGATGATTTAATCTCCAAGAATGGTGACAGAGGATTGCCCATTGCCGTTCCTTCTTGTTGTTCGTAAAACATGTTATTAAGCTGAAAACAATTTTAATTCATACAGAATCTTGTTAAGGAAATATATTCAGAAACAATCTTGTTGTTAAAACTGTTTAACTCGAGTAACTCTCTCAGGTATTTCAAGATATGTGGAATCAGGATACTCGGAAACAACGATGAAACGTCAAAGGAAACCAAAACCTCACCTTCCTGTAGATATGTGTTTTTGACTTTTTCTTTGAATTTGGTTGAGTTTATCACAGAATAGGAAGGTAGTTGGTAGATTTTCAAATTCCTTCCTTAACCACTTTGCCAAGTTGTATGTTGGAGAATCAATGGCTGATAGAATTGGTCTCATTGATTTTCCTGGTTTATGAATTTTTGGTAGAGCATACAATCTTGGCATTTGCGGATTAGAAACATGTATTGTGTTTTTCAGAGAAGGAGAAATAAGGTTGTTACAAGATTTCAATGTGATTCATGATTTCAATGGATTCCTAGGTAATTGTCTATAGGGACCGTCTTGAATTAATTTTTCAACGCGTTTAAAATAATCAGGTTTGTCCATTACTACAACCTTATTTCCCTTATCAGCTTTTAAATAAAAACAATCCTTCTTTCGCAGACGCTTGATAATCTTAGAAATATTGGGTATTTTTTGACTCTTATTTGAAATATTTTTTGCAATTTTACTTTTACATGACTCTCTGACGAAAGCTTTGGAAGACTCCGGTAAGTGTTTAATACCAGTTTCAATGCCGGCTACCATATCCTCCAAAGCACTGCGAAATTCCAGCAAAGAAAAATTGGGGCCTTTATTTAAAAGATCTAGTTCTGGATTGTCGAACGCCTGAGTTGAAAGATTTTCTACTATGTTGATGCTCTTTTCTGGAATATGTTCTTTTGACGGCCCAATTTTGAGTTTTTAATTTTTTTATTTAAAGATGATATTTTTTTAATGAATTTATTATTTACTGCTGTGAACATATTCCTTTGAAAATTGCACCAACATTTATGTTCTACATTTGTTAATTTAAAAGTTAATTTCTTGTAAAGATTGTAGGTCTGAATTTCAAGCATACTCCTTTTACTATACAACTGTTTGATTTCTAACTCAAACCAAAAGTAAGTAATTAAGTTTGCCTGTTTTGCAAAACTAGTTATTTTGTCACATATTTTGGAAGATTTTGAAATATTAACTTTAATAAAATTGGGATATAATTTATTACTCTTGCATGACTTAATAAACCAAATATCTGCTCCGATAAGCCCAATTTTAATAGTGTACTTACGATAAAGATTTAGTTCCGCTAACCGTGTAGCCATCGTAGATCAATTCTTCTATTGGAACCTTTGGTGTGAAACACTAAACTTGAAGAGATTCACCACTAAACACCAAATCACATTTTTGAACTTCTCGACGCACGACGCATGATTTAATCTACAGATTAAATCGTTTCCTGATGATGATAACATTGTTAGTGAAACGTGCGTCGAGAAGTTCAAAAAAGTTATTTGGTGTTTAGTGGTGAATCTTTTCAAGTTTAGTATTACATTTTTACATTAAAGATATATCGGAGGTACGATCAGAGGCTAAACTACTGAAAATCGTAAATTCGTTAATATATTTCCTTTGCAGAATATATAAAAGGAAAATTAATAAAGATAATGCTAGAAAATAAGTATACTTAAAAAAAGAAAGAGCAAATTTCACTTCTAATCTATTTCCCTCCATTGAAATCCTCTGCACAAGATGTATAAAGCTGTCCACAATCTCCAAATCCCTTCCTAAAACTGAAATTCTTCTATCCTGAGCGAAGTTATTGAACATAACCTGACTCTTTTTCAGGTTTATTTTCAAGCCAAATGGTTCGCCAACCCTTTGCAGTTCTTGTATGCGTCTTTGCAGCTCCTCTGGGTCTTGTGAAATGAGAACAATATCATCTGCAAATCTAAGATGATTTAAGTTTGCCCCATTGATCTTTACACTATCCTGTTCAAAATCCAGTTTACGGAATACTTATTCAAGGCCAGCCGAGAAAAGAATAGACTATATAGCGTCACCCTGCCGTACACCTCGTTCTACATTAATTCCCACTTCAAGATCATTAAGGTGAATTGTGGCTGCAGCTCCATCATATATCGAGTCTAATAGGTTTATATTGGCTCTCTCTACACCTTGGCTAAGCAGTGCATCCATTATCGCGTGCTTTGAGATGGAATCAGATGCTTTTTCGTAGTCGATAAAAGCCATGCACAGTGGCATGGTGTATTCGTTGTGCCTTTCTATGGCCTACTGTACGGTACCTTTTTGTTCTTTGAGGCATTTTGAGTATAATTTTGCCAGTGTTTTATATAACGTCCGACCACCAGCTTTTAGCATATCAACAGTTACACTGTTCTTTCCTGGAGCCTTGCCGTTTTTCATCGATTCTATAGCATTTGTTACTTCCTCCACTAGGATATCTGACATTTGTTCTTCCGTGGATATTGTTGTCTTTGATTGGTTCTGATCTTCATATAACTGGAAATCAAATTTTCTGACAATCTCTAACATTTGGGTGCGCGCCCTGCACACTGTGGCGTCCTCACGCTTTAAGGCATATATTTGCGTTCTTTTGTTTCTCAGCTTCTGTTTAGCTTTGTTAATTCCTTTGTTTTCTTCCAGGGTTGTTTGCACTAGCTGCATGTTGAATCGGCGCGTGTCCTCTCTGATACGTTTTCTTATAGTTTTGCAGAGCTCAGTGTATTCGACCCTGCCAAAAGGACTCACTGCATTTCTCATTGCTCGCCGTTTCTTCATTAAATCAATGGTCTCACAGGAGATTTTTGTTTCTTTGAGACGTTTTTCTTCTGGTGCTATAGAAGCAGCCGTTTGAAGTACATTGTTGACGATTTCTTCATATTGAACTGATATTGCTACCTCATCTGGATCTTGTAACGCAGCAAACCGGTTTGATAAAGCAATCTCAAAATCGCTTCCTCTCTCCAGCAATTTTCCAGAATCCACCTTGTCCTTCTTTGATCTTGCCATTCTTTCGCGCTCTTTTCAACAGTCAATCCGAATCTTTGCTCGTACCATTCGGTGGTCACGTCCAAGATTAAAATTGTTAAGGACAGTACAATTGGTAAGTATTGTTTTATCGTTGGTCATGATGTAGTCAATTTCGCTGTGAGCCCAGATGGACTTTTCCATGTCCATTTTCTGGTGATATTTTTCTTATAGACTGAATTCATAATATATAGTTCTTGTCCTTCAGCAAAATCAACCAATCTGTCACCTCTATTGTCTCGCTCACCAGTTCCATATGGGCCAGTTACATTTTCGTCAGTTGTTGTTGTTCCAATTCTGGCATTAAAATCACCCATCAGGATTTTGTACCTACATTTCTTCTTGTATAAAAGCTGGGCTACATCATCATAAAATTCCTCAATTTCCTCATCTCTATGGCTTATAGTTGATGCATAAGCTTGAACGATTTGAAGCCTAAACTTTTTATTCAACTGAATGACGCATTGGGCTAGTCGGTCGGATGTACTTTCAAATTTTACCACACTGTCCTTCAGCTTTCGGTTGATAAAGAATCCAATTCCGCCATATCGGCCATTTTCGATACCTCGAGTGTAGAGTACGTGTCCAGTTGGTTCCAGTTTGATTAACTCTTCACCCTTTCTTCGTGTTTCACAGAGCCCAATAATATCCCAATGTATGTTGTCAAGTTCGATTAACAGTTCTTGCAATCGGGCCTCTGTTTTCATAGTCCGTATATTTAACGTTGCAATGTCAAAAGTCCAATGGCAGCCTGATCTAACCCGGTGATTCTTAGCACCCTCTGCCTTGGGGCAGGTCTTCCCGCTGCCGTAGGTAGTTGTCCCTTGGCCTCCGGGGAATGAGGGCCGTGTTTGAGGTTGTACTGTCATATTTCAACATATTGAAATACCATGCTGAAGGTATGGACCGTAATCTGCTACGCTAGTCCAATGCGGGTTGGCAGATTTTGGATCATGTTAGTCTGAGGCCTCTGCCTTGACTGCCTTGACTGTCCGCCAGGGGCAACCCTCCCACGAGCATAGACTCCAGACGGCATAGTTCAAAGCTCAAACCCCTTTACCACGTCAAGGTCTGATCCACAAAGGGGATATATATATATATATATATATATATATATATATATATATATATATATATATATATATATATATATATATATATATATATATATATATATATATATATATATATATATATATATATATATATATATATATATATATATATATATATATATAATAACGGATGAAAAAATAACGGATCTTCTTAAATTTAAAAAACACCATTTATTGAAACAATATATCTGAATATCTGAAACCTGTATATCTGCACTATCATATATAGACGCAACATCATTAGAATTGATCAACGGATTGTCAAGTTATAGCACTTATAGTGACGGTACTTTTTGTCACCTCGTAACAAAAACACAATGGAAGAAAGAGCTAATATTTTGTTTCGTAATAGGTATACCTTTTACAGAAACATATGAATTGATGAAAAAAGTTTATGAGGTTAATTGCTTATTCCGTACAAGTGTGTTCGAGTTGTATAAGCGATTCCAGGACAGTCGTGATGCTTTACCAAATTTTGCAAAAAAACCGACATTATTAATCGAAACATCAATTATTAAAAAGTGTTAAATGTATTGAATAACAAGATGTTGAAAAATAAAAAAATCTCAAAAATATTTTGCTTTCTTTGCTAGGTCGAGAACATTTCGAACGGTCTTCGTATATCTAAATATATTGGTCAATAATATACAATACATTTTTGTAAACTGAAAATAATAGGTATAGGGTAAAAATTACACTTAAAGAAAAATGATCCTAATATGATCACTGCGTGTCAGTTTTCTCATTTCTTTTCTAAATTGAGCGCAGCATGTCACACTAACTAGAACGGTTGAGTCAGCAAAATACAACCCCTAATAACGTGTCAAGAAGATCACAAATACACCCACAAAGGCCTGATATTATTATTAAGAAAACCGTTTAAAAAAGGACCAAAGTATCGCGTCGATATCTCAAAGAATTTTATTTATTCCAATGAAATAAAGGAGCTTCGCCCTAAAATAACACTCTAAAATACATTGGCGCCCTTTAAAGGTGTATAAATTGGGGGTTGTAAGGGGATCACTTGGTCTAAAGTATTTCTTCACCTAGAAAATCGTGCCCTAAATATTTAAATTTATTGAAATTGAATTCTTTAGCTCCACTGACATACTTTCAATGAGGTGTAAAAAGATTTTCAATAAGTTGCTTGTGGATTTTAGTATATATTCAACTATGATCAAGAAGTAAGGCAACTTTTTAAATAAAACACAAAGTATTTCTTTATTCATCTATATTTATTTTGTTTCGTTCTTCAAATAAACCCCTCCCACAGGTATACACTTATTCTAAAGTTTTTTTCCAGTCTTCCAAATAATTTTTATATCCAATTCCTGGTAATTCCGAAAAATTACATTCTTCTATAGACCCAAAACGACGTTCACGAAGTGGTTTCTTCAAACGAGGAAGCAGGAAAGTCACTTGGTACCATATCTGGTGAATATGGTGCTTGGGGAACGATGTTTTTTACAGCACGTTACTCCCTTGATTACTGAGCTGTTTCTAAGTTATAAGCAAAGATCCATGTCTCGTTACCGGTTAGTTATTCATTTATATATGACAATGTTTTTCAAAACTTTTAGTGTTTTCGGAACAAGATGAGAAGACACACGAGGCAAGCCAAAATTGTTCTCTATTATCTTCTCTACCATGACTAAATTCCTTGTGGCACGAATAAACATTTAGTATTTTCTCAATTTTTTTTTAATGCATCAGCGAAATTTCGTTTTTAGAGAAAATTTTATGCAAATTCTTTACTAGATAAATGTAACGCTATAATTTGTAACTTAACAAATGAAATGATGATAATGTTAAGAAAAGTCATGCCAACTTAAAAAACAAATCATTATATAGATAAAAAACAAAAATCATCTTAATTTTTAATCATAAATAAATTCAATCATTCAGTCAAAAATTCCGTGATTTTTTGCCTCAGTTAAACTGACACATTCTGCTATCATCCTCTGTAAGGTTCCAATGAGGTGACTTAAAACTTCTGATGAAGTGCTCAAGCAACTTGAAGGCCGTCATATAATTATTCCAAATTCATTGGGGGGTTAGGGAGTAAACCAACCCATCGACATGTTCTGTCTAAATGTCTGTATAAATTCTATGGGTAATAGATCGGAAAATCTTGCATATCAAAATATAGTGTTAATGTCAACCACTTGCAAGAATCGCGATGTAAGCAATGCATATGGGAACGGGCATGATCATGTCATTATCAGCCTTTCTTTTAATACATTTACATCAACTGATTATAAGTGCTATAATCAACTGATATTTAAGGTGTTAGTTCGGTTTTTCATTCGATAACAGTAGGGCAGTGCAATTATTTATTAATCTGTTTCATATGTTAACAGGCCTATTCAAACCTTTGTTTGGAATTTGACTACGACCAACATTAAAATCACAGCATGAAAGAAAGTGACAACACATTTAAAAACCGGACTAAATAAAAAGAAAATTTTTGGCATTATAACTGCAACTCACTCTGGAAAGCAGTTAAAAAAATAAACAATGGACAACTTCACAACTCTATTAGTGCATAAAACAACTAGTTAAGAGAAGAGTTAGAACTTAATCAAATATTTCGCCAACGTCTTTCATTTATTTATAATTAATATCTTAAATAATATAGGTTGTCAGTGAGGGCTCGTGAGGGAGGATATTGGGGCGCCGTCCCTCCAGCATTTATCACAATAAACAATTTTTCCGAGCAAAACACCATATTTTATTTCCGTTCAGTTTCTTTCCTTT
Organism: Cosmopolites sordidus; assembly: GCA_031761425.1. Lineage (NCBI taxonomy): Eukaryota > Metazoa > Arthropoda > Insecta > Coleoptera > Curculionidae > Cosmopolites > Cosmopolites sordidus. Next base: position 412,567 of record JARFXV010000866.1, on the reverse strand, counting down.
AACTCATTTTCCTGGTTCACCTCCTGTATAGGGTTTCAATAGCACGAAAAGCAAATAGGAGGAAGGGGGAAGCAAACAAAATTTTCAACAGCACTATTTTCTTCTACGCTCTCCCACTTTAAACACCCACGAGCCGCCACTGGTAAACATCCAAAAATATATTTTAATAACTACCTCTAAGGCTGACTTGATATATACTGCATTGTCTGCATTGACACTATTTACGAACAATCGAAGGAAAATGTAAGAAGGAGTTGACTTGGGACTGGCTGCGGAGAGGCACAGTTACAAAAGAAACTGAAAGTCTACTGGTCGCAGCCCAGGACCAGGTTCTCCCAACATACTACTCCCAAGATCCAAGAGACTCAGGATAACAGTATATGCCGTCTGTGTAACAACATAAAGGAGTGCTCGATGCATATGGAAGTGCTCGATCATTGCAAATACACAGTACAAGACACGGTAATAATGTTACTCGAATAATTCACTGGTCATTGTGCTGGAAAGTTGGTATTACAATTGTAGAAAGATTTTGCAAGCACAGGTCGGAAAAAATCGTCGAAACAACAATCGTTGAAAAGAATAAGATCTTGCTAATTGATGCGACGATACCAGGAGGCGGAAGAATTCCAGAAAGGAGAAGGAAAAATTGAACAAAAACTGAGATTTCCTGCCTTTGGAAAAGCCTGCGATAGTTGTCCCTATTATTATGGGAGCACTAGGCACTATCTCACCCAAATTTATGGAGTACTTGCGCAGCCTGCAACTCGAGGACATTTCCATCACCGGTTGTGATTGAAACTGCATCAATTCTACCACGGTATCTATCGACTCCCATCTCTGTAGTTTAGGGGCGAGTTGATGGGACAGTGCCAGCATGTCCAGAATTCCTTTGATCCACCTGTCATCACATCAGCTCGCCATATGACTTGTACACTTCCATTTCAACTGCTTTACTCTTCCAATGATGTCACATTATTTTGTTTATCCTCTAATCCATGTGCAGGACTTTCTGGTCCGCCTTGTAATACCAAGCCCACTTATTTCCATTCCCTTTTATGCTACTCGAACTTTTCACTTCCATATGTCATGATAGGCAGTTATAAAAGGCTTCTCTTTGGACAAACTGGGAGTTTGATCTTAGACATTATGTTGAGCCTGCCAACAACATTTAACACGTGTTTCCATCTCTCGGGCATTATCCTTCTCCATTGAAATCCTTTATATATATATATATATATATATATATATATATATATATATATATATATATATATATATATATATATATATATATATATATATCATAATGGCTTTTTATACAAAATAACCCCCTCTTGTTATTTTACGATCAGAATAGATAATATAAAAGGACATATTTAAAGGACAACTTCATTTAAATATAAATAAAGAGTAATTTAAAAAAAGCACAAATAACACATTATGCTTCTGAAAGTTCAAAACCATAACCTGATTACCAAACAAACTACCCCTTTCAAATCTTGTTATATAAATTTCATCCCCTACTATAGGTGACACGCGACTAGCATTATCGACAACTTAAAAAACCCCTTCAGGTAAAAGTCTAATGTATTTAAATTCACCCTTTTATTCAAGGAGCCCTTTTTTACATATGTATATCATCCTCTCACCATATCATATTATAATCTGGTTTGAAAGAGTTTAATGTGTGTGTAATAGGTATGTAAACGTTCCATGTAAAAAAGGCGATGGATATTAGATGGTTTAAAATGGATCCACAGGTGAAATAGGGTTGACAAGTGTGCTTGAATAAAATTTGTAACGATTATAAAAGGGAGGGGTAGATAAAGGGCATGATTTGTGAATATACATAAACTTAATATAAATATAAGTATTAGAAAACAATATTAAATGAAGATATATAAACTTATACTTGTAAACAAAGTTTTTAAATATTGGGTTGATGCAAAAATTCATAAAAACAAAAATTTTATTTATATTCCGCTTATTTTTGACAATTTCTAAAGCTTGACATAATTTGTATAAGACAACCAAATAAGACAATTTTTATCCCAAGTATTGGCTGAAATTCGTTCTCATGTTAAACAACATCAAAACTTTACACCTGTAAAGTGGATAACAAACGGTTTTGCGTTGTAATGCCATCTAGCACCAAAGACGGGAGGAACTTTTGCATCAAGTCAATACATGCTGATGATGTAACATAATTGGTCAAATAATTTAAACATCAAGGAAGTCATCTTATTTTTTGTATATTAAATATAAACGTAACATCTGTTGTTCCTGAAAGAAAAACGTAATACAATCTAATCGCTTCGCAAATGTTCATTATTTCCTCAGAAAAATAAGCTCTGTTTTGAGTAGATGAAATCATATGGTATTATTTCAGTTGAATATCCGTCACAGTCACCATTCAAGTATTGAAAGTGTATTAACGTACACCAAGTATAGGCTTATATAAAATTCCAACAAATATCCAAAGCATGGTTTCTTACTTGTTGCATTTGATTCCATCGTCACATGATTTATTTTTGTTTACTAAACATTTTAATATCAACAAGTTATGTATGTACCTTAAAATCCTTAAATAGGTATTCAATAACATTAGAAATAAATTATTAAATATTATAATATTATAGCTCATACAATAAATAAATAAAAAAAGTCTAAATATATAAATTTTCATCTGACGGTATAAATTCCGTTCTGTTTATGTCTCTTATAAAAAATTGTTAACCAGTATCCTTGTAGGGAATATTCGATAGGGACCGGAGCTTCGGCCTTCCAAAGTAAAACACATGTATATATCTTCAAGCCTTTAGGGACTGCGAATGGTCACTTTGGTGGCATATTGCATTGATAGCCCTTATTGATATATGGTCAGGTGACGCTATATATTTTAGGGTGGATATACATGGCTTATTGATATTGAAATATTATTTAACTCCAGTCTCTTTATATTGATATTAACTAGGTCAACATAAAATTATATATATTTTTACAAATATGCGAACCAACATATAAAAAGTTAACTCTCCATACACTATCTGGACAAATAAATATTATTAAGAATTAATATATATTAATCCTTAATAACTTAACCTTAATTATATTATTAAAGCCGCTTTTTGATACTGTACAAAGTTTAATTTTGTTTAAGAGTGAATATAGTTTTAATTCACAATATCATCTCCATCGTTATTGACAATCTTCACTTTTAATAGACTTTCAATTTTTTTTTTTTTGGAAAATGAGGGTGATTTTGAAGTTAAATAATCTTCAAGTGCAGTTTAAATTGTTTATATTGGGCAAACAAAAATATCCATCTTGACAATATATAAAGAACATATTGCTCACATTAGATATGGGAGAAATGAAAAATCTTGTGTTGCCCAACATGCAATCGAACATGACCACAGTATAGATATTAGTAATTTAAGACTAATTAAAAGTGTTAATAATAATAGGGCTATGGATGCACATGAAAGCATTCAAATAGAAAAATATAACAAAATCGTGAACCGAGATAAAGGACCGATTCCTTTCAGTCAAGTTTTTCAATTATTGATGTAAGGCTTAGTACAACTCACGGTTCATGATTTTTACACGCTTCGTTGGTATGGTTTTCATATAAATAGAACATAGTTTAGTTTTAGAATTAGATTAAATCATCTCCTGATGATGCTAACATGGTTAGCGAAACGTGCGTCGAGCAGTTCAAAAAAGTGTTTTGGTGTTTAGTGGTAAATCTCTTCAAGTTTAGTGTTTCACACCAAAGGTTCCAATAGAAGAATTGATCAGTTTAAAATTGTTTAGGATTTTTTTTCCACGAAGAAAATGTTCCCATAGATCTGAAAAGATAGTAATCAGATGGTGCAACATTAGGAGAATACGGTGGGCGAGGAAGTACTTCCCAGCCTAACTTTTTGATTTTTTCTTGAATGATTCTGGTACTATGAGGTCTAGAATTATCATGCTGCAGAATGGCATCTTTTCGATTAATCAATCTTGGACGTTTTTATTAATTAATACCATATGTAGCCTATCAAGCTGAACATAATAATATTCAGTATTTATGGTTTTATTAGGATTCGGAACCTCATAGTGAATAATTCCTGTACGATTCGTTTTTACTGACAGTAACACTTTTTCAGGGTGACGACTTGGTTTTAAAATGAGCAAAGAGGGTGGTCCTGGTGTTAACCATTGTTTTTTTTTCCAATTTTCTCATCTTCAGTATCAATTTGTTGAAAAAAAAGGAGCTCCCCTAACCTGAAAAAAAAATGAATTGCATATGGTTACACGCTGAATTTTGTCTTTAACTGAAAGTTTATATGATTTAATTAACAGTCATCCTCGAAACGCTCCTACTTGTAACTACAATAAAAGTGTCAGCCAGTTCCCTGGATATTTTCATGTTATTCATGAAGTCGTCATTTATCACATATTTAGATACTTCCTGATCGTGGATAATAAAAACTAATATTTCACGTGACAGAAACATTTTTTGAAACTGTTTACCGTATATATTGCAACTACCTACAGAAGCAAAAAAATACACAAGCAAAAAGTGTATCGCTTCTTGTCTTCAATATATGCTAAACAGTGAGTGTATTTTCAGTTTTATTTATACTAGGGTTGCTATTTAGGTATTCGGAAAAATAATTAAAAAAAAATTTATTATTGAAAATGGTTTTATTGTTTTTCAAAATATTCTCCATGATGATCGATACACTTTTTAAAAACGTGCTATGAAGCAATTTTCATAGCACTTTTTTCATTCCATCTTCTGGTGTCGAAAATCGTTGACCACGCAGTTTATTCTTCACGGGAGATAATATAACAAAAAGAAATTTTGTTAAATTGGGTGCCAAATTAGGACTGCGGATGACCCATGAATTCGATGTTTTGACCGGTCAAATATTGAGTTGTCCGGTCCGATGTGTGTGAAAGCTCGCGTTGTCATTGTGAAGAATGATACTGCGCCGCTGGTTATTTTTTATCATTTCTTCAGACTTCTGGCAAACAAATGGTTGTGTAGCATTCACCATTTGCTTCTTGCGCGAACAACTTTTGTTGGATTTGGCTCATTTTAAAAGACCCGTACAGTCTGTTGTATGCTGTCGAGCTCATATGCATGAATCCAAGATTCCTCACATGTGTAAATGTTATACAGGGATTTAACGTACCACGATTGTATTTTTTGAACATTTCTATGCACCAATCGACACAAGCCTTTTTTTGCCCGATTGTCAAATTATGCGGAATCCAAGGCGCCTAAATCTTTTTCGCGGCTAAATGTTCATGTTAAATTTTATGTATGCTTATTATATCTTATTGAGGGATGCCTCAATCTCACGGTATGTCAGATGATCATTTTGTTTTATCAGTTCGCGCACAGTATCGATGTTTTCCGACACAATATCCGATTTTGGACGACTTTCTTTAAATTCGTCCGTGAGTGATATACAATGGTTTTAGACATTCATCGCCAAAAGTCGAAGTGAGTTGATCGATGCACTGTTGTTGAGATAATCCACGTCGAAAGTCGTAGTAAATCATCGCACGAAACGTTTTTGATTAAGATGAAATTTCCAAGTCGCGAAACATCACAAATAGCATCCGTACAACAAAAAGTTCTAAGTACGTATACAATCAACAATGTCAAACTTTACGATGTATATGTCAGATGGTGCCTATCAACACCATTGTTGCCAATTTCGAATACATAAATAGCAACCCTCGTATATATAAACTGGGTGTTGTACTTTTTGGTTTTCTAGTATATATACTGTTCATATTTATATTAGCATACAAAAGGTAATAATCTGAACGAGTAATATCAGGAGAAAGAGATGAGTGAGTAGAAATTTCTTATTCTGTTTTTTAGTGATTACTTAGTGACTTACTTTAGTGATACAGTTCAAATATTAAGTCCATTTCATCATTAAGTTATACAGAGCCTTCATTTAATCCTATAAGACACGTGACTAGTGATTTATATAAACTTAGGATTTTTTTTATTAAACTTCATTTTTTATGTTAAATTATTTAAAGGTGGTATCATTTGTCACCAAAAATATTATTAACATTTCTGTTATTAATTTTCGTTGTTTGCCTTTCATCAACAATATTTTCCTTAATCTACGAATCGACTCCAATGTAGTTAGTATAACATTTTTTTTTTCTTTAGGGTGATTTCGTATTAGTAATTTCGGTTTGAAAACTGCAAAATGAATATAAAAAAAATTACAAAAAAGTCGGTTTCGGCAGCATTCGGCTGAAAAGTTAAGTGTTTTCATATTTCGATCCCATTTGCTCAGGAACTACTAAAGCTATTGTAATGCGGTTTTCACCTAACTATTCAGCAGTGTTTAGTGCTTGTTTTGGCTTGGTTTTTTTAGGTCCAAAAGAATATTAGGAAAAAAGAAAAAATTTCAAAGTGAAAAAAAAATCGAAATTTTGATGGCTTATCAAACTTTTGCGATATTCGAAATTGAATAATAAAAATTCAAATTAAACTACTAGTAAAGATTAAAAAGCTGAAAAAATCAAGTCGCTAGCTACATCGTTTTTGAGAAAAAGATCCTCAAAGTTGGCGACTTCCCCATATGGATAAGCCAGCCATCGGGTTCCCTTAAAAGAATGTTTTTACCCATATTTTATTCATGTTCACCAAATCTACCACAAATGTTTCTTCGCTGATACTAATTTTGTTGACCTTGGATATTTAATAGTGCATTCACCATGATGTCCAGATATCGCATCAGATATGTTCATATTTTTTCATAACGTTTAAAATAAAGTTATCATTGTTACTGTTTTCTTTTTGATTTCTAAACGATAATAGAGAAAAATCTTATCGGAATATGAGAAAATCGTTTTCGAAATTTCCAACGTTATAAAATTATTAACAACTGCAACTCGTCAAATTACAGACATTAACTATTCAAAATCCATGGGGTGTGTTTATATATGTGGAAAATTGCCTGCATGGGGTAGGAAAAATAAAATATGCAGGAACAAAGGAACTAGTCGTAAATTCCGGGAAATCCACTAGGTAAAATGGCTGCTTCCACTAAAGTCTTTTGTTTTCAAAGGGATATGTGACAATAACCCACAATTAACAACTTACATCAAATAAATACGAACAAAAGGAATAAGTAGAAATAACGGTGGATTAAATCAAACGTATTAATATCGTAATTATTCAGGAAGGCAGTTTTTTTTCGCCTCATTACGCAAACTAAATTGCATGTTTCTAGTAAAACAGTTGTTTTTTCTTCTGTTGGTGGTTTTCTGACGCGTACGCAACTGCAGCGAAGGCGTTTAATTAAAGGAATAATTGGGGGTGAGGTCCAATTTATGTCCTCGGCTTCGGGAAAGGACTTGGCATAATTGGTAAGTCATGGTTATTTATTAGAATAAGGGGAAAACGTTGTTCTTTAAGGAGCATGGAAAAGAAGCATCCATTTCCGATTGGCTTCAATATACTTAATTGGAAAAATGGATAAGGATGGTGAAAATGGCATCGATTAGGATAATCTATGTGTCCGAAATTTATCACACGCATGAATTTGACACCATTTAGTTTTCTAAGCAACAAAAAAATAAAAAGGATATATTGGAGTTCAGATATTTTAATCGTGATAAAATCACGTCAATTTTTTTATGGCTTTCGTTTCTTATCGAACACTTGCTATCCATCAAAGTAGAAGTATGACAATTGAACCAATATGTATTTAACAACCAAATTTTTTTCATCTTGATATTTTGAAAAATTTAAAGATGAAAAAATATCAAGAAAAAAAATAGTTGTCTTATAAAGATTATATCATATAAGGTGATTTTTTTAGCGCGTCCGAAGTGTAATTCAAATAAAACAACAACCAAATTAGAAGCTTTGAAACTATTTATTTTAGGTGAAATAACATTCAATGGCATTAATGTTTGAGAACAATTTCGGACAAATGTCCGCCACGACTATTTCTAACAAAGCGCGATTGCGGTCAGAAATTGGACTGACAGATTTGTCAGTCCAATTTCTGACCACTTTCTCAAGCAATTAGGACCTTATGTCCGTAATTGCCCAGTTTATGTTGGTTTCCCAACCGTCAATAGTTTTTCACCATACCAAAGATTTAACATAACCCCAGTGAAAATAATCTGAAAGCGTTAAATCACATGTCTTTGGTGGCCAATTAACAGGTCCGTTCCTGGTAACCGAATTGTTCCCTCCCGAAATGGATTTTTGCGTTGGCTGTATGACATGTGGAGACGTCCTGTTGGAACCCCAGATCAATACCAATATATTCAAATTCGGGATTAAATAATCCACATAGTCGAATAACAAAGCCCAACTGCGAATGACGATATAAATCGAATGGCGAATGAAATGATAAATTTGGATTTTCATCAATACTGTCAGCAACAACGATGATATTTTATTCGCAATGCACTGTTTTTTGCATTGTTTTTGTTTTAATATTGTACAGTGTGAAAGACGTTTGGAATTTGTCGACAATTTGGCTAATACGTCACGAAGTTTAAATTCACGAAGTGGTCTATAAGCTTGGCGCACAAAACACTGATTTTGATAATAAATTTCGACAATTTGCAAGCGTTGCTCTGATGTTAAACGTTTCATGATGATTTTCCAGACTATTGAGATACATATTTATAAACCCACAGTTCGTTTGACATCGACCCCTTTCGGAAGTTCGCACATACTAAAAAATTACTCTTTATTATACAAAAAAACACGTAATTTGTGTAACTTTATTATGAAATTATGGATCTATGACAAATATGTTTCGCCTTTAAATGTGATGTACTTGATTTAATAAATTTGCATATGCTGAAAAACGGAATTTAACTGTTTAGGTTACTATTTGAAAATCCACCATTTTGTCTATTGTGCTAAGATTATTTTACAAATATATAGTGGTCAGTTTCACATCTTATTAAGAAGATGAATTGAATGAAACTGAATCTACATTAAATTGAAGTAGATATAGATACCGAAAATAAACACTGGAAAGGGAAGAATAACAACAATAATGCAAGTAAATATTTAGAGGACTCCACCATTTTGTCGTACTACTATGAACAAAAGATAAAGTGACTGAACTTTTATAATATATTTTACAAACTTATTTTGTCTCCTTCAAAATAATTCCTGCTCTTCACTTATTCCATTATTTTTTTTCCCAGTCTTCGAAACAGTTTTTATACTCGACTACTTGTATTTCTTTTAAAATGGCCAGCGAACTCCCTTGATAGCCTCCATCGACTCAAAAGTGCATTCACGAAGGGGTTTTTTCAATCCAGGAGACAGGAAAATCTCACACAGTACCATATCTAGTAAGTGTAATGTTCTTGTGAAAAGGTATTTGTTTGATTTTTAGCGAAAAATGTTCGAATAATTATTTCGATGTGCGATAGTCCGTTATCGTGATACAAAAACTATTCATTATTTTACCTCAAATCTGTATGTTTTTTCCAATGGACTCTTAATACTTAATCGGCGATAACCCAGTATAAGATCCTTAATTGTAGCAATTTTTTCTTAATTGCTTCATGTGGAAAATGTTCCTAAACGAGGTTAATCTTCAACTGGTTCAGGTTCAACTTTAACTTAAATATTTTTCTTATACATAGCTTCATTGCTGCAACTGTCTTGTTCCCTCTCTCCACAGGTATAGATCCCGTAATCTTGAATGATAAATTATATTGAAATGGTGATATAATTGGTGATTATGTGGTTATAAGTCCAAGTATATGCAGAAAAGGAAGATCACACTTTTTTACTACTTTTTATACTTCAAAACGTAACTGACGAAACTGACTGAAATATTGAAGTAAACTTTGTTAAATGATTATTGTGCAATTTTTCCAAGTATTTCCAAAATTTGACAACAACGCATCATGTTAAGAGCGGGGCAAGAAGAGGGTGGTTGAACGAAAACTTAACTGTATTTACACAGCATAAGTAGGAGCACCCTTTAGAAAATGCAGCTGACCATAGAAGCCCCTTGAATGGCGGAATATATTCAGAGAAACGAATATTGAGCGCCTTTTGAGGTCCAAGAGACGCGTTATTCGAAGGGAAAAAGGCAAAATTTACTTCTCTTAATGCATAGAATATTCGCCGTTCCTTTTAGAGCACACGGTCAAAGGTTTCTCTCTTTTAGGACCGACCACTTACTTATGTATAGAAAATTCGTTTTAAAGTGAAAACTGTCAAGATAAATGTTGAAAAAAATGGTCTTGTTTTATTCATGTCGATATTTAAATATTCAATTTAACGATCCCAGAGAGGCGCAGCATTTCATTTTACGACCAGAACTAACTTTTATCTTATCTAATTGAAGTATTTTCCTTGAAATTATTCCTCGCACCTGTCAATCGTTCATAGACCATGAATTTAAGTCAACATTAGTGCTATAAATTCACAACATTAAAAAAATATAAATGACTGTTTTTACGATATACAGAACTAGGAATATAAGATGTTATTGAAACCCAGATATTTGTGTATTAAGGTTTTCAACAATACACTACATCAATTGTGTGAAATATTCTCGACGTTTTTCTAATCATGTGTAACCTGTGGGCCATTGCCTATTACATTTTTCTGTATTAAAAAAAACATCATTTTATTGCAGATAATAGGCTTCTCTTGATGATGGTAATGCAATTACCAAAACGAGTGAAAAACTATACAGTAAAAAATCCGATAGTTTTCTGGTAGATAGCGGTGCGATCGCAGAGGTGATTACATTTCTGAAAAGTAGCTTCATTTTTAGTAAGGCCACATGAATTTCAAGTCGTATGGCATTTAGTTTGATTTTGACAGTGTTCGAAAGCAAAAAAAATCGAAATGTTTGATATCATAGAAAAAAATGATTTCGTGTGTTGATTAAATACTACTTTTCATGAAAAACCCATCAAACAAACCAAAGAAAAGTTGAAAAATGACTATAGAAACTCGTGATCCATAAATGGTTTATTATGTTTCGACGTAGACGAATCAGGACGTCCCGTTGAGGTCGTTACTGAGGAAATAGTCAACAAAATCCATGACATCGTGTTAACCGATAGCAAAGTGAAGGTTACAGAGATTGGTGAGATGATAAATATTTCGCACTAATGTGTACGAAACATCCTACACGAACATTTGGGCATGAGAAAGCCATCAACGCTATAATAATCGTGTTTACTCAATGCGACGCAAAAAGAAATTAGTAACCAATCTACAACGATGATTAGACATGTGTAGGAGCAATTGGAAGGAGTTTCTATGGCGATTTGTGAATAGTCAATGAAACTTGGATTCTTCACTATAAACCAGAAACTAAGAAACACCCAAAACACTGACTTTTACCTGTCAAACACGCCTCGCAGAAGGTGAAGACGGAAAGGGCATGGACAGAGTTTTCTGTGATTCTCAAAGTTTTATCTTCATCGCAGAGTTAAAAAAAATGGCCCTTACTTGCCAAGAAAAAAGTGCTGTTTCGTTATTACAACGCACCCGCCAATACATCCGCCATTGCAACTTTGAAATTGGTCAATTTACGCTACGAAACGATGCTGCATCTACCCTGTTCTTCGGACTTGGCCCCCTCCGACTTCATATTCTTCCCAATGAAGAAATGATAAGAAATTTACCAGGTGTGATGGTTGATAATTTTTAATTTTTTAAAAGATGGCGCTGGAAATAAGGGTCGGTTCACAATCTAATATCTTATGTTTTTTTTCGTTACGACAGTACCTTTCAAAGTGCTATTGATGTTTACATGATTTCCAGTTAGCGCCATATTTTTGGTATGGTAAACAAGTCGAGTTTCGATCCAAATAAAGAGCATTTGCTTTTACGGCTTTTATTGTTCAGTTCAAAGAAAACCCGCCATACTCACCAGACTTGGCCCCTTCCGACTACCACTTGTTTTCATGGATGTCGTCTCGCACTGCCCATGAAACACTTCAACAATTCCGGAGATGTCAAAAAATGGCTTGATGACTAGACCACCTCAAAAGATGTACAGTTCTTCTGGGAAGGCATCCACAAATTGCCAGAGAGATAGGAAAAATGTGCAACTAGCGATGGCGCATAATTTGAATAAACCATGTTTTACCTTTCTCCCAAATTAAACGTATTTTATTACGAAAAAATAAGAATTATTAACCGCCACACCTGGTACATCAAATGAAAGATCATCGCTGAAACAGAGAATTATATTGCAGAGTTCGGCAAGTAGTACCCTTTGGAAGACATATAAAAGAAATAGAATGAACAAAAAAAAAAGAAAATTATCGGCCGAAATGTATCAAGCAATACTACGGTAAAAAATTTTGGATCAACAAAAAAATTAATTTTGGATCAACAAACAATATTTCATTTAAAAATCATCTCACTTTTCGCTCTGGAATTCTTCTTCTTGGCTCAATCGGTCACGCAAGTAATCTGACTCGATAAGTTCAGAAATCTTCTGACAGGTCTTCACATAACTGACAGGTCTACTAATCTTCTGATAGGTCTACTATGACTCGGTAGTCTTTTCAAGAATTTAAAGATTCCGATAAGCCGTTAAGCTGTAGATCGAGTTACTACAAACTTCATTTTTGACTCGACTCTTATTTTAAGAAATTCTAAAGTATTAAATAAAATATTATAAATAACGGTTAAGTAAAAATTCTATGAAGAAACGTATGGGGTCGGAACAGCGCACTACGTCGCGGTCAGTACCTGGAGGGGTGACTCGTAACACAGGCAACCCAACAAACTAAGCTATGGGCCAGCTGTGCTCGAAGAGGGTAAACATTGCTTACTAAGAAACGTATAAATATGAATGTTCAAATTTGGAAAATGAAGACGAAAAGGAAATGATAGTACGCATATAGATGATGAATAATTAGAAAACACTCGCAGGATTTAGTACGATTAACGTTAGGCTTTAAAATATTGATGATACTAGGTAAACATCACTATGGCAATATCTAAATCGTTCATTCAATGAGTCAAAAAAATCCACGTATTTACTTATGAAAGGCGTTTATTGGTTTATCATAATTTATATTATTAAACATAAATATTTAAGGCAAATATTGAGCTATTAAGAATTTCTTCGATATCTTTACGGTGTCTTTTATCGAATTATTATACATACATGCTATAAATAACGTTATAAAATAATGTTAATAAATTTTATTTGGAATACTAAATGTATTTAAAATATTTTCAGCATTGCGCAATAATTATTGTATCATTCTACGTTATTAATTAAGGTAGATTTAGATAAAAAATAAATAAATTATATTACGTGCAATTTTTTTATACTAATTTACAATAATGGATCCGTATTACTTAAAAGATCATTTTACAAAATACTGAAATATTTTGTCGAATAGTCATAAATGGAAAAGCATATCGTAGTAGTACTCGTTGCTTATCATAACTGAACCATAAATTATAAACTAAACTATCTTCCTCTTCCTTATTTTTTCCTTACTCTTCTTGTTTGTCTTCTTCTTTCATTCTTCATTTTGTAGTTCTTCTATTTCTGTTCTTTTCTGTTGTCTGGAAGATCCACATCACTGTGGTCGTCCTTCAAGCTGATGTCGAGGAAATAAAGGCCATAATAGCCGCACACTATAGTCCATGAAATAGTACCATAGATAAGTTAAATATTGGCAAATCGACCGTTTTTGGCCATCTTCGAGGGCTGTAAATATTAATCCGGAATTTGCCCATGGGGGACCCTAGCTGGGAGTGCAATTTCCGTCAAACCGCGTCATTTGCCCCATTTCCTTGTTGACATCTGACAGAGATTTTCAACTCACAATAATACAAGTTTCATACAACAGCATAGTTCGTAATAACGTAGAACATGTCGAATTTTGTGCTTGGAAACTACGATTTGCGGACAGCATTGATTTTCTGTTACCATTTCAAGAAAACTGCTGCAGAATCGCATCGAATTCTTGTCGAAGCTTACGGTGAGCATGCTCTTGGTAAATCACACGGCTTTGAGTGGTTTCAAAAATTCGAATGTGACGATTTGGACGTGAGAAACGAAGGACGCGAAAGAAAACCGAAAAAGTTTGAAGGGAGCAAATTGTAAGCATTATTGAATGAGGATGACGCTCAAACGCAACAACAACTCGCGGATCAATTAAATGTGACATGAGAAACCGTCTCTATACGTTTGAAAGCTATGGGAAAGATCCAGAAAATGAAAAAATGGGTTCCACATGAACTGAGTAAAAGACAGCAGGAAAACCGAAAAACCGCTTGCAAAATGCTCTCGTCAGGTCAAAAGAAAGGTCATTTCTCCATCGAGTTGTGGCTGGCAATGAAAAGTGAATATATTTTGAGAATCAGAAGGGTCTGATCTATTATAAGCAGCTAAAACCTGGCGAAACCGTATAATGAACGGTACCGACAACAAATGATCAATTTGAATCAAGCTTTGCGTGAAAAACGACCAGAATATCATCATCACATACAGCAAACAGGAAAGACATCATGTCTCATTATGACAATATAATACCACATATTTCACTCAGGATCCAGCAAAAAATACTGAGCTTCAATTGGAGTATTTTATCACCTCTATCTTACTCACCGGATATCGCACCAGCTATTCTGTTCACTCCAAAATTGTTTGAATAGGAAATCTTTTAAAATGGATAAAGAGTTGAAAAACAACCTGTTAACATTTTTCGCCAATAAAGTAAAAAGTTGTAAATAATAATAGTAATTACATAATAAACTAAGCAAGTATTTACATAAAGTATTAGCTTTTCTCTTTCTCTTAAAAACATTCTTACGAACTTTCCAAACAACCCGATATTATTAGATTACTATTTAATTTCTATTCTTTCTAAGCAAGCTTATTAATTTATTCATGTTTTAAGCAAAATATTACTATTTTTTTCAGTTGAACATATGTAATCTGTCTACGGATATAAAAATAAATGATGTTATATTATAATATATACATTTTTAAGAAACTGTAAATATTAAATGTATAAAAGTAAAATGGCGCAAAAGGTGATGATTTGTGTATGGTGGAGAGCAAATAATTTTACCCAGTACAATGTTACCCAGTCTCAATAGAAATCAAACCTTCAAACAAAAATCTACTCTATGTGACTGGAACATGTAAAGAAAGATTCAAAACCAGCCAAGAGCGACTCAAATGTTGAAATGCAGGTTCACTTGTTGTGGTTAATACTTGGATGGATTTCCGTTTGAAGAAAAACCAGGTTTATGTACTGCATTTCAAGGAACAAGAGCTCAACAAAAGCTCGACAGAGCTCAACAAAAACTCGACAAGAGCACTCTACATCACTTCTCCGCATCCATCAACAAGTTCAGTCAGTTCTTAGCTGAGTATGGATGCATTCTGATAGATATTCTACGTGTCCTCATCATCTTTTTCTAAAAATTTGCATACATTTATTTTTGTTAGTTCCTCTTCTTTTTCTTGTTCATTTTCCTCTATTTCATTATTATCTCAATAAAAATTAAGACCATTTAATATGCCGATGAAACAGTGACAGCTTATGAAATATGTGACAGCAGTGATATTCTGAGTGACAGCTTACTAGGCCTTCAACAGCTTTTTAATTGTAACTATATGAAATGACAAGAGATGGGTATAAATATCAAAGAGGCCTCGACTCAGAAACAGACGTGTGTCATTCGCAACCATTCTTTTGTAATGAGAATTTAAATACCTCTCAACTTCGTCAAAGAATGATCACATATTACACTTGATGCATATTGTAATATCAGGTTGAAATCTGAGATCATAAAGTTGTTACAATCAACTGGCTGCAGGTATTTGAGATGTGGCTACGCATATGGGCATATTCTGTCGATCGGAAGTAATGAGTGGTGAGTAATAGAACAACTATTCAAAATAGCAAAAGAAGAAGAAATATATGAACACATAAAAAGGAAATATATAAAAGACAGAATGGAATATAGAAACACTATAGAGGCAATTAGGAAGGCAATTAGGAATTATAGAGGAAAGTATGCGGGGTGATCTACCGCAATAAAAAGATCCGAATAACCTTCAATCTTCAAGGTCATCTATTTATCAGTCCTACCTCGTATAAAATTAATTAACAGATGATATATATCCAAAACTCTGTTTTTCGTCTAAATTTCGCAAAGACGTTGGAGAATATAAAGGTTATAATCCAATACCGTGATAAATAACAAGAATTAATAAAGATGGACGTCTCATAAAGAGAAAGAAAAGTATATAATCTAATATTAAGGCACTAAATAATGGCGAATGTACAGTAAACGTCTGAAAGTTTGATAATTAAATTAATAAATGTTTCAAAGTTTCACATTTGCCCCTTTATGGAAGGTTTTAATGTCTTTTTGATAAATTGGCACTTATTAATATAGATAGGAACAGAGGAAGACCGCTATCTGATAATTATTTCAGTCGTTCAGAAAGTTATTACGCTTAGTACTGGTTATACAAACAAAAAAAACAAAAACATTTTGCTTTTGAATTGAATATTATTTAAAAGAATTCATAATCAAGTATGCATAATAATATTCAATTATATCTTTGATGTTTGATTCTAAATTGAATAATTTCGTGATTGACCCAAATTTTCAGTAGCCAAAATGTTGAAGAACTCAGCGTCAGCATTTATGGGAAACACAAACGTTTGTACGTTATAAACACTGAAGGATTGCGCAGAAATGGTAGAAAACTTGCAAATTTGGATCCTACATCCATGAAACGTATCATAACGAGTGACGAGACATGTGTTTATAATATTGACATGAAAAACATCTAACAAATTTCGAAATGGCGTTTCGGTAACAAGCCGAAACAAGAAAAAAACCAAAATGAAAGCCGAATCTAAAACAAAATTGCTCGAAAATCAAAATCAAGTATTTTCTTCTATAGTCAAGTGACTATCTTTGACACTATGACTATAGTGATTTGATGTTTAGTTGTAAATCTCTTCGGGTATAGTCTTTCACACCATAGGTTCCAATACAAAAATTGATCTATCGTGGTATTGTCCACTTGGAATTCTGTTTCGAGGTGCAAACTATCAAGAAATAATATTATACGAACGTTTGAAGTATTCGACAGAAAATATTCGGCGAAAAATTCCTGATATGTGGGAGAATATTTTTGCATTTTACACCACGATGATGCTCATTGACCTTTGTACATGAATTTTTGACTAAAAGCTCAATGAATGTCATTAACCAAGT
This sequence comes from Cosmopolites sordidus, assembly GCA_031761425.1. NCBI lineage: Eukaryota > Metazoa > Arthropoda > Insecta > Coleoptera > Curculionidae > Cosmopolites > Cosmopolites sordidus. The sequence goes on along the minus strand of JARFXV010000866.1, from coordinate 395,298 downwards.
GTAGACCCGTGTGACTTTTTATTCCTCAAACTTAAATTTCCACTACGTGAAAGACATTTTAAATCCACTGAAGTCATAAAACAAAATTCATAGAAAGAGCAAGCTATACGTCACAGCAGAAAATGCTTTTAAGAAACATTAGGTCATCAACTTAATTCCCGGCGTTTTTTGACTACTTTTGACAGTTATTTATGAAAGGAGTAAAATAAACTTAAACTTGGAAGTAATCTTCCTCACCCTCTATACATTTTCACCAACTATCATGTAACTGTCGAATTTCAGATCGAAAAAATCTTGGTGGTTTTGATGTAATTGAGGTTTTTTCGATTTTCTCAATGTACGTGAAGCGGCTATCAACTAGGTGATGAATATCCGAAAGTATGGAGAATACGCCGGTTGAGAAAAAACTCCTAGCCCAACTTGATGATCTTTTCAAGAATCCTTTTTTTGCTTATGTCACCATGATTTCCCTTCTTCCCTTGCCAATATACGGCCTTTATCCCTCCAGTGCATCAGTGACACAAATTAGTTACTGTTGATAACGATTAGCTGTAGACGTTTGACCAAGTTGGAGCGACTTAAAGTCCTTATGACTTATCGTAAGCAATTACATAACTACAAGAAAGCGTCTACTCCAAAATAACGGATCCAACTACTCTCCTTTTCAATTTTCCTTAGCTTGTGTCAACAGTTAGAAATAACTTGCAGTGTTACACCAAGTTCATGTCTAAGCTCTAGCAGTCTACGACAAGGATTTTCTTCCAGCAGTGCCTCCATTTCTTCATAATTCCTTTCTGGCTGTCCCCGATATGTATCATTTAAGTCGAAATTTCTAGTTCAAAATGAAACCACTTTTTTAGGTATTGTTCGAAACAGAATTATCTCCCAAAGTCGCACAAATTATGTTCTGAGCTTCCTCAGCATGTTTTTTCAGTTAAAAGGCGAAAAGAAGGCAGTGCCCCAAATATTGCTTTTCGAACGACGTTGCGTCTACAACTGATTTTTCTAATTATTTTCACAGAAAAAAACATTATTACACGTCGTTTTGAAACTGAAAGATGGCGCTTTAAAATAACTATTCGGCGGGGAAGGATTTTGATTCGAATAGGTACCAGTTTTTTAGTCAATGAAATGTAGGGGCCCAGAATTAAGTAGAGCACCTGATATTTTAATATCTGGATTATTGGCTATATATAAGTATAGCGCATCAAAAAAGGCCTACTTTGAAAGTGAATACGAAATCTGTATAATTAAACTAATATTTTATGTTTGAATAAATATAGTAGAGGTTTAGGAGTAGCAGCAACCCCACTAATATGTTAATACATGTAAGGAATTTAATAAAATTAGACGTAATTTATCGAACATATCTAAAATCCTTAATAAATAACTACTATCTTATTATCTTAATACATTTATAATATTATTAATACATTAATATAATTTATAATATATTATTGAAAAGTCGTACCTTGTCAAGAACATCGGGAAAAAAGTAATCTTAAAATATCTTTATGGAACGATATTTACATAGTATTAATACATGTTTCAAAACAGATAACACAGGTGTTTATATTAAAAGTAAATATGCTTGATCTGAATTGATAATTTTATTTATATTTCATCAGTCATTTCATCACATGTCAAAGAAATTGAAAAAAAAATCATTTATAAATATACATACTGCATAGGTATAATTTTATTTAAGGATTATATATTTTGAATGATGGGATTTTTTTTCAAAATTAGCGATCGTGGTTGGTGAAAGTAAATATGAATCATTGTTGTTTCAGGATTTGCTTTAGTTTTTTCCGTGGTGAAGTGTTGAAGAAGCTTGAATTTATGACAGTATCTATTTGGCTTAGGAACCGTTCTATTTTACATTTAGTTAATGCCACGGCATTAAAACGTTTGTGAATTGAGTAAATGTCAAGGAAATAAAGGCCATAATATTGCAGATCCACGCACAACAGCCCATGCTGCTTGGGCTCCATTTCTAAAGCGGATGTGGTCATAAGGATTGCCAGGGTCAATAATGAGGATTGACAGGTAAAATCATGGGGATTGCCAGGGTCACGGTTTTAAGTACAGTGATAGACGACCTTCGTTCGAAGAAAATTTGGTGCAGTTGGAACCCATACACTTTGAGCTTCTTCCACAAAACCAAATCACAGACATCTAATATTCACAACTAGATCAGTTAAAGGCAGCAATTGAAGAAAGCCGTCCAGAATTAACAAACTGGAAAGGCGTCGTGTTTCATTATGACAATGCACGACCGCACGTTTCAATCAGGACCGAGCAAAAATTGTTGAGCTTCAATTGAGATGTTTTGCCCTATCCACCTTACCCACCACCTTACCCACCACCTTACTCCACCTTACTCACCAGACCACTATCTATTTCACTGCCTCCAATATTGTTTAAATTGGAAATATTTTAAAACGGAAGAATATGTGAAAAACAGCCTGTTAAAATTTTTTAACAATAGAGTTGCAAATTTTTGACGAAAAGGCATTATGCACGTAATACTACGTTGGCAAAAAGCTGTAAATAATAATAGTAATTACATAACAGACCAAATAAATATTTACATAATCTGTTAGCGTTTTTCTTTCTCTTAAAAAAATCCATATGAACTTTCTGGACAACCCGTTATAATATGTAACAAAATATGTAAAAAATATTAAATAAACATACAATTAATAATTAATAAATTATAACAAAAATATTATTATTTTCTTTAACAAAAAGATTTGAGCTATTTCATATTAATAAACTTCTTTTACCTAACCTTCTTAAAATTGTATTATATAAACTAACAACAGAAATATTCTAATTTCAAAATAATTTTGAATGTTCTCATAAAATTATTTTTATATATTTCAAATATAATTAATTCTCTTCATGTTTATTCAAAAATATAAAACAATATTGTTTTTATTTTTAGTATCCTCACAAAACAAAACCCACTTAAAGATGTTTTATCTTATTTTATAAATAAAACACTAATTAAATCATCTTATTTTTTGTACGTTGTTATAACACTTCCTAAAACGTTTAATTTTAGAAAAGGGTCTCGGAGAAGCTAATGCTTTAGATTAGGTTATAATTTCTCCTATTGATTATAGAAATATATCAGTTTCCTGCATCCTATTGTATCGGGAGGCGATATGGTTTCGATTCCTAACCTCTACCCTAACCATAGCAATCCAACTAGTTTCATTAAAGATTTAGAAATGACGAATGCATGATCAAAAATTTTTATAGATTTATTTGGAGTGGGTGAACGGGGGAGTAAAATGAAAGGGTCAGAACTAGGCTGACGTACTTGGGTTATTCTACGGAAATAAACAAGCATGCTCCAATATGATAATATTTCCTGCTGATTGAAATGACATGGTCTTTTCCGGTTCTGGTTACCGTATAAAATAAAATTATACCTCATCTGTAAAACAAACAAACGCATATAATTCAGAGAAAAAGATTATTTATAAAACCCGAAAAAAGTCAATAAACATATGTCGTTGTTTAATTTTGTTAATCATTACCAACTTGTCTAGTTGGTCGTCCACATTTATATGTCATTTGGATTTTGGGATTAAATCAACTCTGTATATATAACCGTTAAAATTTCCGAAAACATATTATATTTCACTTCTTTAAGGCTTTATTTATGTTAGTTTGTTTGTTATTTAAATTCTTTAAGTTTTAACTTAAAACATTCTGAACTGATATTCCTGGTTGCATGTTTTAAATAATATTTATTTGAAGAATGTTTACCTAACCTTAAAACATTTAAATTAATATTGACAAATTAAAAGGTGAGAGATAAAAATATTCTTTTATCTATCTACATTAAAAAAAATCTTAAAATAGTTCATAAGTAACAGAGTAATAATTTCACACACAGGCATATATATATATATATATATATATATATATATATATATATATATATATATATATATATATATATATATATATATATATATATATATATATATATATATATATATATATATATATATAATATATATATATATATATATATATATATATATATATATATATATATATATATATATATATATATATATATATATATATATATCATCAGTCCATCGTGCTTTCGGTCTTCTTCGCGGACGTTTGCGATCAAGCGGTATCCACTCCAGGATTGCCTTGGTCCGTCTATCGTCCCATCGCCTCGCTATATGGCCTGCCCATCCCCATTTCAATTGCTTTGCGCTTCCAATGATGTCACACACTTTCGTTTGTTCCCTGATCCATGCGCAGGGCTTTCTGTCTCGTCTTGTAATGCCAAGCATACATCTTTCCATTCCCCTCTGTGCTACCCTATGTTTTTCAATTGATTGCGATGTGAGCGTCCAGGTTTCACTTCCGTAAGTCATAACGAGTAGAACGCACTGATCGAAGACTTTTCTTTTCAAGCAAAGTGGGATTCTGCTATTAAACATTATATTGAGCCTGCCAAATGCCTGCCAGCCACATTTAACATGTCGTTCCACCTCCCGGATGGTATCCCCCTCCCTTCAAATTATCTGCCCAAGATATATATATATATATATATATAAATATATATAGTTCATAATCTCTTCCTAAAACTGAAATTCTTTTGTCCTGAGCGAATTTATTGTACATCACCTGACTCTTTTTCAGGTTTATTTTCAAGCCAAATGATTCGCCAGCCCTTTGCAATTCTTGTATGTCTTTGCAGCTTCTCTGGGTCTTGAAAAATGAGAACGATATCATCTACAAATCTAAGACGATTTAAATTTGCACTATTAATCTTTACACCATCCTGTTCCCAATCCAGTTTACGGACTACTTCTTCAAGGGCAGCCGAGAAAAGAATAGGCGATATTGCGTCACCCTGCCGTACACCTCGCTCTACATTAATTCCCACTTCAAGATCATCAAGGTGAATTGTCGCTGTAGCTCCATCATATATCGATCATAATAGGTTTACATATGCTTTGTCTACCCCCTGGCTCAGCATTCATCATGGCCTGCTTTGAGATTAAGTCAAATGCTTTATTGAGATTAAGTCAAAAGCCAATCACAGTGGCATAGTGTATTCGTTGTGCTATTCTATGGCCTACTGTGTACAACCTGGATGTGATCCATTGTACTGAATCCACTTCTGAATCCTGCTTGCTCTCTTGGTTGTGCGTCATTCAGTTCTTTTAGTATTCTTTCAGATATTATCTTAGTGAAAACATTGTATATTACTGATAGGAGGCTTATTGGACGATAGTTATTTAAATCTTCCTGTGCTCCTTTTTTATGTAAAATGATGAGTTCTGCATTTTTTCATAAGTCAGGTACTTTTTGTTCTTTGGGGCATTTTGAGCATAATTTTGCGAGTGTTTTGTGCAACGTTCGACCAGCAGATTTTAGATTATGTTAGTCTGAGGCCTCTGCCTTGGCCTGCCCACCAGGGGTGACCCACCCAGGAGCATAGGCTCCAGACGGCATAACTCAAAGCTTCATTGCCCTACTCTACTACACAAAGGGTAGGTATACCTACCTGTACCTACCTGATTTATAGCTAAAACAGACTTTTTTAAGTGAAATATTATTTTAGAAAAAAAATTATAAACGAAAAAATCAACAACACTCAACTGTTTCTAGGAATTTATTTGAAGGAATACTGAATGCAGGTTGGATCTAAAACTTGATCAAATATGTTAGAAAATGCCATGCTAGTATTGCCACTTATACGAGGGTTGCTATTATGTATCCAGAATTGGCAACAATAGTGTTGCTAGGCGCCATTGTATGCTAGGCGCCACTGTATACGTACTGAGAACGTATACAGTGTCGTACGGATGCTATTTGTGTTGTCTAGTGAAGTGAAAATTTCATCTCAGTCAAAAAATGGAATTAACTCGTCATTAACAACCATTAAAAATGGATTTACTACAACTTATTGTATTGTGGATTTTCTCAACAACAGTGCATCGATCAACTCACTTCGACTTTTGGCGACGAAGCACCATCGAAAACCACTATATATCACTGGTTTAGTGAATTCAATCGTAGCCGTCGTTCGCTCACGGACGAATTTTATAGAAGAAAGTCGTCCAAAATCAGTTGTTATGCCAGAAAACATCGATACTATGCACAAACTGATAAACCAAGATAATATGTAACAGACTGTGATATTTAGGCATCCACAATATTTTGCATGAACATTTATTCGTGAAAAAGATTTGTGCGCATTGGATTCCACATAATTTGACAATCGCTCAAAAGAAATGCTCAAAAAATCCAATCGTGATGCGTCCAAAGCCATGTATAACATCTACACAGGTAACGATTCTTGAATCTATGCGTAAGAGCCCGAAAGGAAACAGCAGTCGGCTGTATGTGTTTTTCAAAATGAGTCAAAGCCAACTAGTCGCCTGATTTTTTAGAATATATGTGCATGTGACTACATTACCACTAGAGAATCATATAATGGTCAATTCTAAATAGTACACAACCATTTATCAAAAGTCTTTGAAGAAATAAAAAAAAACAACTAGCGAAGCAGGATCATTCTTCGTGAGTCATGCGAGTTTGATCGGTCAAAACATCGAATTGATGGGTCATCCGCCGTACAGTCCTGATTTGCTACCCAATGATTTCTTTTTGCTTCCATCCTTGATTTTCGACGCCAAAAGAGTGGTTGATGCGTTCAAAATGCATGTTTTGGAGACACCTTCATCGGAATCGAAAAGTGTTATGAAAATTGGTTCAAAAGTATGCAAAAAAGTATATCGATCATCGCAGAGAATATTTTGAAAAACGAAAAACCATTTTCAATGATAAATATTTATTTTTATTTATAATTCTAGATACATAAACCCTCGTATAGAAACCATGGAGTTTTTTCAGACTACTTTCAAATATATATATATATATATATATATATATATATATATATATATATATATATATATATATATATATATATATATATATATATATATTAATTTTTCGGAATAGGGAGATTTACAAAACTAGTGTGACTACTAACTAGTATTTTGGAGAATGGCCCATTTCCATTGTGGGTGTCAGATGTATAGGGTGCATGACATTAAAACTGAAATTGTGAAGAAATGTTTGGCCATCGGCTATTTTCCGATCAGTTTTCTAAGTAACTCGATCGAGATCACAGGGTAGATAATTTCTGAAATATTTTTAATTCCCCAGTTAGAGATAGTAAATTAAAAAGCTCCAAATCATATTGTTTTAAAGACTTCATCCTACCTTATTAATCATTGAGAATATGTTCAGAAATATTATCCTGTTAAGTATAGTAATAGTATGTGTGAGTGCCCTTTTTGATAAATTCATAACAACAATATTATTGTATATAATATAATGTTGGAAATAGAAGTCATTATTCTTATATCAACAATATACTCTACAGGTATGCCCAATAATTATTAATAGTTTTTTTTGAAAGATCATATTAATCAATTCTTCTTTATGAAACACTAAACTCGAAAAGTTTTAACAGTCAGACCAAAACAGTTTCTTTTAACTTCTTGACGCGCGTTTCGCTAACCGTATTAGCATCATCAGGAGATGATTCAATCTGACGATTGATTCAACCTCTCACAAATTGAATCATTAAATTACCTAATACCTAATAATAACCGAATACTACCATACCTAATTAATAATTGAGATTATGTTTAGAAATATTGTCCTGTTAAGTATAGTAATAGTATATGTGAGTGCCCTTTTGGATAAATTTATAACAACAATATTATTGTATATAATATAATGTTGGAAAATGGAAGTCATTATTCTTATATCAGCAATATACTCCACAGGTATGCTCAACAATTATTTAAAATTTTATTTGCAAGATTACATTGATCAATTCTTCTGTGTGAAACACTAAACTCGAAGAGATTTACCAGTAAACACCAAAACAGTTTCTTTTAACTTCTCGACGCGCGTTTAGCTAACCGTATTAGCAACATCAGGAAATGATACAATCTGACGATTGATTCACCCTCTCACAAATTATTAAAATCATTAAATTTCCCAGTTAGAGATAGTAAATTAAAAAGCCCCAAATTATATTGTTTTAAAAAATTTCATCCTACCTTAGTAATAATTGAGAATATGTTCAGAAGTATTATCCTATTAAATATAGTAATAGTATGTGTCATTACCCTTTTTGATAAATATTATTATAAACAATATTATTGTATATAATATAATGTTGGAAGTAGAAGTCATTATTCTTATATCAGCAATATACTCTACAAGTATGCCCAACAATTATTTATAATTTGTTTACAAGTTTATATTGATCAATTCTTCTGTGTGAAACACTAAACTCGAAGAGATTTACCATAAACACCAAAAAACAGTACAGTAAACACCAAAACAGTTCCTTTTAACTTCTCGACTCGCGTTTCGCTAACCGTATTACCATCATCAGGAGATGATCCAATCTGACTATTGATTCACACTCTCACAAATTGAATCATTAAACTCAAAAAGATTTACCACTGAACACCAAAACAGTTTCTTTTAACTTCTCGACGCGTGTTTCGCTAACCATGATAGCACCATCAGAAGATAATTCAATCTAATATTAAAACTAAAATATGTATATGACAACCCTACCTAATGAAGCGTGTAAAAATCATGTAGCATAAAGTTAACGAAGCGTTACGCTAATAATTCAAAAAGTTTAGTAAAAGGAATGGTCTTTATCCCGGTTCATGATTTTCTTACCTTTTCCTATTTGAATTTCACACCCATCCAGTTTCGATAGTATGCTTATTATTATTTACGATTTTAACAACATTTTCATTACTAATATCTATATTATGGTCATAGTCAATTTTTTTCCCATATCTAATTTAGGCAATGTAAACAATAACCAAACAGAAAACCTTCACCTGTATATTTTTTGTTAATATGTCACTGTCATTAAAACCTATTATTGTCACTGTAAGTATCATTGACATATACATAAAATATACTTACTTCCTATCTTTTCAGTATATATAGAAATTAATATAACTTATTTTTTAGTTTCGTTTTGCAAACGGAAGAAGACCTCCCGAAACTTTAACGTTGAAAAGTTTATATTTATTTTAGAAAATTTTTGTTTTTTTTTTTAAATTTTGTTCGTTAGGCAAATTTATTATAGAAAAAGAATCACTGAGAAATTTGTCTTCGTTCTGTTTTTTGTTTTTTTACCCAGTGATTCTTTATTTACATAAGAACAGATATTTTTGATATTTTTTGAGTTTTAGATCGTGGCGAAAAACCAAATATATATATATATATATATATATATATATATATATATATATATATATATATATATATATATATATATATATATATATATATATATATATATATATATATATGAACACGCCACAATCATTCAGATAATACTTAAAACATATTTTTGGTGGAAATAAGACATTAAATTTCTTATAAATGGAAATATGATATTAAAATATGAAAGTTTATATTTTTGTCTCCACCTGTACTGCGTTGTAGGTTAAATATGTTACCTTTAGCTCTGATCTCTTATCAATATTCTCAAAATTGTTTAATTATCTACCTATCGATAACACACATATAGTAAATATCTTTATTTAAAATATTCAGTTTTAAGATTATCTTCAGTACATCAATATGACATCAATGTTGTCGAATGGTATGCCTTATAAAAATTATTATAATTCACTGGGTTTCGATAGTATGCCTGTGCCGAATTTTACTACATTCCCTTTCGGTAAGTAAACAAGGACATATACACATATATTTTTTTTGTCGGTCATCATGAGATGTTTGAAGATGTACTTTAAAAATGAATGATGATAACTTTTTTTTGTCCTTTTAATCGAGTGGCAGGGTATTTTTAGTAACCGGACTTTTTAAATAGAAAACAAATGAAATAAAATGATTCTGATACCTATAGTATGCACTTTAGATTTTTTAATATATACCTTATCTTTTATTATTGCTTTAATATCATTGATATTCAATTTAAATATAACTCATTCTTTTTTTCTGGAAATTTCGTACAACGTAACATATACAGGCAGGTATTATCATGTGTAATGATTATTTCTTCAAATCTATTTTTATTCGATAATTTAGATTATTTGGAAATTATGTTTCTAATAATGTTAATCTTTGAAGGTGTGTCGTGTAAAAATCCAACGATTAAAATAAATTTTGTGACTTTGATTCCCACAGATAATTTTTGTTATAATGTATTAAAAATACTTGTTTCATTCTAATATCTTTATTTTTTATTTTCAGTTTTATTTTTTCATTAGATCTCCCCTAAGAATAGGTTCTTATTTTTGTTGTCGTTTTACTTGGTATAATCTCTTCGTATGTTCGTTGTTTTTGCATAAATTATACTCATTATTCAATGTACTTTTGGCATGCAACACTAAAATTACTACCAACCACGAAATAACTTGTTTTTAATTTCTCCACGCGCATTTCACTAACCTTGTTAGCATCATCAGGAAACGATTCAATCTAGATCAGAAAAGTGCGTTGTGAAATTAAAAACACGTACGTGATTTGATGTTTAGTGGTAAATTTCTTTGAGTTTTGTCATAATTTCTGCTTTTGAATCTCTAAAAACAAAATGTTTCCTTGAAACTTGTATCCAAAATTCCACCATTTCCGCGGAAAACATTATTTTATTTACCTAACAATCGGCAACTTCGCCAACTGTAAGAAAAATTTAGTTTTTTGTTTCATTGCCCTCTAAAGGAATGATTTGAAAATTAGACATAACATTTTTATAGCCATTTATTCCATACAGTTCTGCCAGTGGCGGTTCGTGGGTTTTTAAAGTGGGAGGGCGTAGAAGAAAATAGTACTGTTGAAAATTTTTTTGCTTTCCCCTTCCTCCTTTTTACTTTTCGTACTTTTGAAACCCTATACAGGAAGTGAACCAGGAAAATGAGTTAAAGGAAAAAACTAAACGGAAATAAATTATGGTGTTTTGGTCTGAAAAATTGTTTACTGTGATAAATGCTGGAGGGTCGGCGACCCAACGCCCTCCCTTACGAGCCGCCACTAAGTTCTGCATAAATTTAGTTTGTTTTTTTACAAAAAAAAAGGAAAACTTACCCATTGTAATTTAATATCATAGTTGAAATTACTAAAACTCATTTTTCACGCCATAACATTAAGAAACACATGATTAATCGTTTTATAAAATTAAATGTTCAAAATGTTAACCATTTGAGTCTTCACAACTTATTTTCTGGAATACGTTGAAAAAGTTCTGATACATTTCTAATCTAGTTGGCACTTCTCCGTATATAAGAAGTACAATACTCCATATGTTCTTTCTGGTACAGCTTGTTCATCATAAAATCCAGACATTAGTTGATGTGTTTCAACAAAACAAATTATTGACGCAACCACCACAAGTGATTTATATCTCCATATAAATATGGATTAACGACGGTATAATGACAGAACTGTCTCTACCAAGTGACAAACCGCTTAGAGATGTGATCCAATCATCCAGAATGGCCGAAAACCTAACAGAGGAAAAATTATTTCAATTATGACGACGATTTAATTGCAACGATGCTGCATTTGATACGATCGGTAAGTTATTGGACCAATCCATCGTCGCAATCCAATTATCGGATATTATTGCTTCTGTTTGAAACAATTAATTTTTTACCATTGCTGTGGCCCCGTACGTCCTACCCTCTCTTAATTGCAATTATTATTAATTGCCGAAATTTATTTTTGGTCAGACGATTTGGTTGATTACTCTCAATTTGAGACTGTTCTTTGTCTTTGTCTTTGTGCCGATTAATAATATCAGTTCCGCTCTTTGGGCCAATAACTTCATCTAAGTTCGGCCCATATCACGGTTTTATTGGTTGCCTAGTCGAGAAAAATCTTACATTTTCATGTTTTAACATCCATAATTTGAGAAAACATATTACCTTTCATTTATTCTAGAATGATATTCGTGGTTGCCTGTTTTAGATAATTTATATTTGAAGAATATGTATCTAACCTTTAACCACGTAAATTAATTTTGATAAACTACAGGATGCCAGATAAAATTGTTTTTTATCTACTTACATTGGAGAAAGAAAGAATCTGAAAATAGTACATAGGTGAATGATTAAGAGGTTTCCTATATTTTTATTTAATATTAATCATATTATATTTATAAAATCTTGTTTTTCAAACGGTTGTTGGTATTGCTAGTTGTCTAATAATGTAAATACAGTAATGCTTTATTTTTTCTATCATTTTAGAATATATTTATTTCTTGCTTCCTTTAATAAACGTTTAAGAGGCAAATATTTTCAGACGTATTTCCTATACACAGAAAAAGAAAAATAGAAATATTAAATAGAAAATAAGTAGTCGGAAGGCGAAATAAAACCTGCATATCCATTAGGACCTTTCAAAGTAAAATTTACCGATGAAGGCGAGAAAATAAGGACATGTATAAAGTAGGATATATGCAAAAGCCAGGGTTCTGAGGGGAGGAAAATAATAGCCTGGGGTCAGTATTCCGCTGGGAGCCGTAAGGAGTAAACTACCCGGAACGCCTGGAGATGGACATTTCTCCCGCAAATGGTTCTTCCTATGTCCCCACATCCATAAATAAAACACCATTCAATGTGCATAGTTTTAAATAGAACTTATCCGATAATGTTCGATATTTTCATTCATTTAATACTTGATGAATTTAGAATATATTAATACATTTAAATTATGTCGTTTTTATTATTCAGTATAGTCAATTTTGAGTTTCTCTATTAGAAACAATTACGATTGCTATTTATGTATTCGGAATTGGCAACAATGGTGTTGCTAGGCGCCATCTGACATATACATCGTAAAGCTTAACATTGTTGACTTTATACGTACTCGTCATATACTTTGTTATACGGGCGCTATTTGTCAGAAATGTCAAAAATGGAATTAACTCGTGAGAATTTTCTTGAGATGATTTACTACGACTTTCGACGTGGACTATTTCAACAACAGTGCATCGAGCAACTCACTTTTTGCGATGAAGCGCCATCTAAAGCGACTGTATCTCACTGGTTTAGAGAATTCAATCGTGGCCGTTATTCGCTCATGAACGAATTTAAAGAAGGTCGTCCAAAATCAGTTGTTGTGTCAGAAAACATCGATACTGTGCGCGAACTGTTAAAGCAAGATCGTCATGTGATATACCGTGATATTGAGGCATCGCTTGGAATTAGTATAACAAGCATACACAAGATTTTACATGAACATTTAGCCATGAAAAAGATTTGTGCGCATTGGTTTCCACATATATTGACAGTCGGTTAATAAAGGCTCGTGTCAATAGGGCAAAGAAATGCTCAAAAAATACAATAGTGATGCTTCAAAAGCCGTGTATAACATTACACACAAGAAGTAATGGGCATGTGGCTACAGTGCCACTAGAGAATGGTAAAACGCTCAGTTCTGTATAGAACCCTACCATTTATTTGCCAGAAGTCTTTGAAGATATAAGAAAAATCAACTAGCGATACAGGATCATTCTTCACCATGACAACACGAACTCTCACACATCGGACCGAACAACTCAATATTTGACCGGTCAAAACATCGAATTGATGGGTCATCCGCCGTACAGCCCTGATTTGGTACCCTACGATTTCTTTTTGTTCTCGCCCGTGAAGAATAAACTATGTGGTTAACAATTTTCGACGCCAGAAGGACCGCGTTGATGTGTGCAAAATGCATGTTTCGAAGATAGCTATCAAAATTAATTCAAACGTATATATATCATCGCGCAGAATATTATTAAAAATTATTGTGTTTTTTATTTATTATTCCAGGTACGTAAATAGCAACCCTCATATTCTAATGTCTATATTGGTGAACTGATTGATAAATTTTGAACGAAATACATGAACCCTATAAGAATAGAAGATCAAAGTATGGATAAGTTCCATATTAGTCGTTTGATACTTCATGAGTTAGAAAGCATTACAATGCCACAAATGCCGTTAATGCGCTTTTATCCTGATGCCTTGGTTAACAGAACATATTAGTTTAAGGTTTAAAACATTTAAGAATGGTGATTTCAATCTTCTCCATGGAATAATATCTGGAAGACATGTTGAATTTGATAAGAACTAGGTCTTTATCCTAAAAAAGTGTTACAGTCAGTGTGGTAGGATTTTACAGGAATAATTCAGTGTAGGATTCTGAATCCTGACTAACTGATTAATCGAAAAGCTGTTATTCCACAAAATGGCAATGCAATGCAATGACTTCATAGTGCCAGAATCATATCAGAAAAAATCAATTTCCTACTATCACAGCTATCAAAAGTCCTTCACCTGAGGATTATTAAATTTTAAAATCACCCCCATCCAATAAAAAAGAATTAGAAAGTTTATCACACACCACAATTATTATTCGTCAATTTTTCATCTAAAACAAAACAAATACTTTTCTACAAGCCCCGCATTATCCTGATATGGTACCGCGTGACTTTTTCTTATTCCCCAGACTGAAGAAACCACTCTAAATATGCCGTTTTGAGTCCATAGAAGCCATTCAAGAGAGTTCGCTGGCCGCTTTGATGGAAACATCAAAAGTCGAGTATAAATACTATAAATATTGGAATAATATTATCGCATTGATAGGGGATTATTTTGAAGGAAACAAAATAAATCTAGATGAAGAAATAAATACTTTGTATTTAATTTAAAAATCACCTTACTTTTTGATCATAGTAGTATGTGTAACAATAACAAATAGTTCTCTTATTCATTCTATTGATATTTTTAATTGTTTTTTTCCTCATTAATAAAAAAGCTTGATATTTGCATGTTAAAAAGTTGCGTGATGATATGAAGAGAAAGGAAACAAATTCAATATTAAAATCAACAACCAAACCAGCTTTTAATATAATAGGAAACCGCATGATTATTGAAAGGTTCGAGAGAATGTAAGCGAACGACGGAAATATTCAATCTAATAAACTAATAAGTCATAAATATTACTAATATCTGATAATATTACCGGTAAGTGTTTAAACCCGGATTAAAATATGGAATATTTTCTATCATCAAAAGCATCCGACTGAAAATATGTTTACAAAGTATTATCGCCAACGTTTATCTTAACTTATTCTGAACAAAACTAAAATGTTATTTTATTGCTTGCATAGTAAAAACTTAGAGGAAATATAAAATTTTAATTATCATTTTTAATTTCAGCTGAACCAAAACATTTACTGAAAATTGACAAGCCCCCAACTCCATTATCAAATGATGGTAAGTACATTTGCTACTCAATTCTTTTATTGGGAATACATTTAAGATTGGCTTGAATGGTAAAATATCTTCATATCTATATGAATATCTTCCGATAAGATCTTAATCTTTACTCAAGATCAGTCTAATTATATTAGCATCATCAGAAGATAATGAAATCTAATCATTAATCAATCATATAAAACAATATGTTTAAGAAGCAGATAACGAAGTTAAACGAGACTGTCGATATCGATCTGAAAGAGTGACCGTAATATAGGCAACCCAATATACTGACACTTGGCGGTATAAGAATATCAAAAGCCAAGGGCTTTCAAGTCCTGTAGCGCTGAATAATAATGGTGTTTGAGAGGTATTTAAAACAACATATTGTCTTTAAAACCACCTTGTCCCAGCTCTCACATTGGGCTGCGAAAGCTGGGTCCTGTCATAAAGTAGCACTTCAAAATTCAAAAGCACAGAAATTTAGTTCCTGTGCAAAGTGCCTAGGTATCACAAGAAAATATTAGAAACACGTCAACCTGGGTACACCCCCAAGTCCGGCCATTACTTAAAAGAATAGAAGATTGTCAGCTGAGGCGGTTCAGACATCTTAGAAGAATGAAAACAAATAGAATAGTTAAAAGAGTGTGGGAAGCAAGAAGACATGATAAAAGAACAAGAGGAAGACTTTGGTCAACATACTCGCAGACACAGAGAGAGATAGAGGCAGACGCAAAAAAGCCATAAGAACTAGATACATTACAATACCTTACACCCTTTGGGTGTAATAACGATAAATAAGGTGTAACAAAAGTATTTGGAAATTTTCCTGTTCATAAAGAAAGAATTATACTTCACTGCTCAGATCGGTTTTTTACTGCTCGGTTTAATCCGATTTCAACTTATTGCTCCCTGACAAATAAACATTCCTTCTTCAATATTAAAGTAATTCCACTGCGAAATATTTAATCGGCGATTTTTAACAAAAAAGTTAAAATGAGTGAAATAAATCAAAAACTTAAGGCAATTTTAAAACATTATTTTTTAATAAAAGGTTTCAAAGCGACCGACGTCACTCGTGAGATTTGCGAAGTAGAGGTGGAAGGTGCCGTATCAATTCAGATCTTTCAGCTCTAGTTCAAAAAGTTCCGGGAGAGAGACATAAGTCTTGAAGATAGAGAAAGTTCAGGTCGACTACAGTCTCTAATTGCCGATGTTCGCTGTAACTGCAGATCCTAGAACAAGCACGAGGAAATTTTCAGGGGAATTAGGAGTATCCTACAGTGTGACAAAGAGTGACAGTGTGACAAAAAGCTGTAGAAGCATTCCTCATGCACTGTCTCCGTAGCAAAAATGCAAATATGTTTATTTAAAAAACAAGTAGTACTTAAAAACAAGAGTACTCACTTTCGAAGTGAGTATACTACAGATTGAGTCACACCAATACATAGCTTTACCAACTGCAGAGCAAAAAGATCGTCACGTGCATGATAATTAATAGAATTATTTAATGGTGGTAACGACGAGACGTGATGAAACATATAGCTCTTGTTACAGATACGGCAAGAAATTACAATATGCACAAAATAAATAATATGCACAATATGCACAAAAGGAAAAGGGAGGAAGGGTGGAGCTAATAATGCTAAAAAATCTTAATGCTCCATCACGAAAACTCGTCTTCGTTTTTCAAAGAAAAATTAAAGAAGCTTAATTTCTTCTTTAATTTAATTATTTTATTTCATTTGGTAGAGATTACTATTAGTTAAAGTACGACATATGTGTTTCTTTCAGTTTTCCTAAATAATCATTCTCTTTGAATTATATAGACAGTTTAGCATTAATATCGAAAATTTACATAACATTTGACTAGTCCTACATACTACACTAAAACTAAAACAAAAACTAAAAAACTAATTTATTTCAATCGAAATTGACAGATCTAAGGGAAATGTTAGTAATATTTTTGGTGACAAATAACACCGCCATTAAATAATTCAACCTAAAAAATGAAAATTTCTAGGTTTAAATAAATCACAAATCACGTGGGTTGTAAGATTAAATGAAGACTCTGTATATCAGAGTTATCAAACACCGTTTATACTCACCTGATCTAGTAACGTGTTGCTTCTGATTATTCTTTAACAACACTAGAGGAAACTATACAAAAACTGAAGGAGTACAAAAGGTTAAATGCTTTATTTCATGCCAAGGTATATTACTGGTTGCCGATATTAGGAAGATGTTTTCGCACTATCAAAATTTTTTAGGCAGTTTTTGTATATATATATATATATATATATATATATATATATATATATATATATATATATATATATATATATATATATATACAAAATATATATATATATAATAATATATTTATATATATATATATATATATATATATATATATATATATATATATATATATATATATATATATATATATATATATATATATATATATATATATATATATATATATGATATATGCAACCCCTGATGATATGTACCTTTTAATCAGTCATATTTGTCTTGTTATCACGCTAAGTTATCCCAAGGGGGAGTCAGAATTCAAAAACCGCCACGTCATTAAAGAGATTGATGACGTAAGTTCCCCTCGCCTCCTTCCTCACTGCCAGACATTGTTAACGTCACTGTAAACGGGGAGTTAACCCTAATCTGTATAAAAAGGTAACCGCGTGCGCCAATGGTGATTTCTCTTAATCAAAAATCAAGCATAGCATCCCTTTATGGGGGTCCAACCCCTTCCGTTCTGGATGCCACGCGCCATTTTGACTATTTTTTAAAACGAATAGAAAAATTTAAAGCAAACAAATTGTAATATTTCTAGATTTAATTAATTTAATAATTAACCTGTTAATTATAAATTGTGTGGAATTATGCTTAAGAGAATTTTACGACTTATAGTTTCAACATAATCTTCTGAAGAACTGTAATATATACAATAACAGGACTTTTCCATTTGATTACAGCAAATATCCAGATAAACAATCCGATTCTTCTAGAAAAATAAATCCTGTCAAATCACAAATGATGGTTATGGTTAATCTCTGTTACCTACATTTAATCTGTTCTTGTCAATTTTTTTGAATACTGTGATGCTACAGCCCGTCAGTGAGCCGTTACCTCCAGAATCCCTCACCACCGATTGGATAGCTCTAAAACAGCTCCTTGCCAGTTTTCGATATGCAGTAGTTTTTTAGCATCTGTTCTTACACTGCCTTGCCATCGTGCCTTTGATCTACCTCTCTCTGGTTACCTATTATTCGTCTCTCCATGAGTCTCCTTGGTATTATTACCTCCCCGGCCTATCTAAGTCGCTAAACAGTCTAAAATGCTGAATAGTCTAAAATATCCAGATTTTTTATTAAGTTCGAAGTTATACCTGATCCTCCAATATCCATTATTAGTCACAGCACCAAGAATTCTTCTAAACTCTCCTCTTTCAAATACTGCAAACATTTCTTATTTTTGCTTTTTAAGGATTTATGAACTCGCAGCAATATGTGAGTATTCATCAAATGAGTGTTCTATAGACCTTAATTTTGTATAAATTTAAATCTTAGGATATACTAGAGAGGATATGTAGTTTTGTTGACATTCATAATACGGTTTCCGATTTCTCCTGCAATGTTTTTTGTCTTGTTTGCTTCCCACATAAGCAAATTAATTCACAACTTCAATATTGTCATTGCTGATTATCCAGTTCTATTCTGCTCGTCGATTCATTTCGTTCGACATTTTCATCATATTGGTTTTGTTGATATTTATTTTCTGACCTTATTTCAAGTCCCTTAATGATCTTTTTTGAAAACTATCATGTTTTTTTTTGCTTTGCTGATGATATGAACGAACTCCAAGTGAAATCAAGCACTAATTTAATTTGCATTAAGAAAATGTGATTCAAGAAGAAATTATTTGAAGTACCAAATAACAAAGCGATCATAATTAAATTTTACTCCTCCTTACTTACTCCTACTAAATGTGCTCCTTGGACATCAAAACATTTGTAAATAAATTTTCATAATTTCAAAATTATGAAATAATAGAAGAATAATGAAATAGTTTTAATTAATTCAATCATTTTATTCATTAATTTAACTAACAAAGACATACTGTGGTGGCCAGAGAAATAGAGCCGTTACAATAAATGACACTGTTTGCCAAATATAACTACAATAGAATACATAATTAGTACAATAGCTGTATAATATAAATATATAACAAAAAAGGGAAAACATAATATCAAACTTAGTTTAAAAATATAATATAAACATAATATTTTACAATAATTTAGAAAAAAAATATGAAAATGTCATAAAAACAGAACCAACCAAGAAATAAGCACAGTACATACTATTTAACAGTTAACAAAAGTACTAAATAGCACAAACATTTTATAACATTTAATACTTAGTTTAATGACCTTTGCGTTTTATTATTTCGGCGTATTTTTTAGGCATAGAGTTTACAAGTCTTTAATACATTTCTAATGGTATAGCTTCCCATTCTTTTTTAATCTTGAGGTAAGCCCACAAGTTCTCAATGAGATTGAGATCCGGCAATTAAGAAGGCCACGGCAGCAAATCCGTTTTATTGTCACTAAAAAATTGTTTTGTTATCCTAGTAGTATGTTTCGGATCATTATCGTGTTAATATTTCAATACCAGCGGTATATTTTCTTCTGCAGAAGGCTGCATGACTCCCTGAAGAATGTGGACGTACTCATTTTGGTCCATGTATTTTTCTTAATCTAGAAAATTGGTCCTACAATATACCATGAAAAACCTGCCCACACCTTATATAACCGCCTTCATGTTTACAGTTTTAACCCTCAAGAGAAACATTGGATAAGGGATACCTAAGGGTGAATCAACGACCGTAATCAGCCTATGGGTATACGCCACCCAGTGCTGTTGTTGTGTCAGTGTTTTTTCAATTTCAATTTATTTAAATAACCTTTTTGCACAAATAGTGTATTTTTTTCGATCTTGACACAGTTTGTGGTAAGTAAATCATAAATATTATATTTTCTATATTTTTATTGAAAACTTTAATTTTTATTTTTTTTAACATTTATTTATCGGTTTCTTTCATTTTCTATTTAGCTCAAAATGAACACGCGTTCTCGTACTCGCTGTGCGTCTGAAGTAGAAGCGTTATATCAGGTAGCTGATATTTCATATCAGTGAACTTTACCTAACTCAATAAAAATATTTTTTAAAATAAAGCTATTATGTAATACGTATCTGAAAGTACATTAAGTCCCCTTTTAAATGGCATTGGAAGAAAGTTTTTATCTATTAATTTCGCCTAAATATGATAGTTTGAATAGAATACCTCAATTTAACATTTTTTTATAATTTTAAATATTGCGCCATTTCTTGATTCCCTTTTCACCATACCAATTTAACTAATTTTGAGCAAACTTTAAAGGTTGTTTTACATTCTTGACGAATAACAAAGGGACTTTTCTGACTGCTCTACCATGTAAGTTATTTGCCTGAAGCCATCTTTGAATTGTTCTTAAACTTATTTCTTACCCCAGTTTATTTTTAATTTCGGCTGATTTAAATGGGTCATTTTTTACAATTCGGACAATCTGCCTTTCAGTGTGAGGTGTAATTTTTCTTCTAGCTCCACGGTTTTGTAAACTGTTTCCTTATGGCGTTATTTCGGCAATGTTAAAATCTGCACTCCTTCAGCAGCTGTACAATGGACAGACGCTACGACCCATTTTTAACAAACTTATTATTCGCCCAAGTTTGTTTTCATTTTTTTTTTAATTTTAAAGCTTGAAATAAACAAAAGGTGTCGATAAATTAACAGCAAAACGTAAGGACAATATTTATTGCTTTATAAATTTTATGGCTCTATTTTATGACCACATTTTCATGTTCTTTTTTCTAAATGTTTGTTAAGTATTTTTATATTATGTTTACAGTATTTTTTAAATTAAGTTTGATATTATGTTTTTTGTTTTTTGTTATATATTTATATTATATCATTATTGTTTACGATATGTATAATTACGAATGCCATTACAACGTTTTTCGCCAAACAGTGTCCTTTATTGTAACGGCTCTGTTTCTCTTACCACCACTGTATGTATATGACCCAACTTTTTCTGGTGCGAATTGCAATATATAGACTTGGATATTATGTGATTTCAACAGGATGATGCCACATTTTACATGCCTAAACTTGTTGCTTCCTTATAAGGAAACAAAGACTGACCATCTCTAGCTATGTTGCAGAAGATGTAACAGAATATCCCTTAAATGATTTAAAAGCTAAAAAAACATCGAGTCGTCGGTGCGATATAACTAAAATTATTTGAAAAAATGAGTAATAAGTTTAACAAAAAGTCACTGGTTGCCAAGCAGCCAGAGGTGGACACTTATACGTACGGACACACACGTATTTTCAAAACATAAATAACAATTACGCAATATCATCTGATTATATATGATAACAGTCAAAAAAGTACATTGTTTTATTATAAAAATACTTCGAAATAAAAAATTAAACTAAAAGAATGTAGTGGCTAATATAAAATTATTATCTCATATTTATCCCTACTAGAACTGGCCCAGTACAATGTAAATACCCTGTATATCCAAAATTATTAAAGTTACTATTTGAAAAACACTTTCTTTGAGCTCGTTGCAGTTTTGCAATGGTGTTGTTTCATTTTTTTTGTGGGAAATCGATGAAAATGAACACAATAACTCGGAAAATATGTGTAGTAATTTTCCGCTTGGGCTTCCTTAAGCATGTTAAGTCTTGCATGGGCCTTGATAAAGCAAATAACGACGTGATAAGCCCCCCTGACATCCCAGAGTGAAAATTTCACACCAACTGGATTTTTACATTTAGAGGGTTCGGAGCTGCGGGGATTTTTCCACATATGACCCGATCAGAATGGCAAGAAGGGAACTAATAATTCTTCACAGTATATAATGACGCAAAAATATTTTTATACACCTTGCTTTTCCTGTTACATAATTATCTGTTTTATAAAAAAAATTATGTTAACATCTGGTATTATACACAGTGCGTCCATTAAGTATCAGTACTTAAGATATATCTCAGCAACCAGTCACGCCATCTATTGATGAGTGGCGTCGTTTCAAAGCTTGGACATTCCTGGATGTTGTGGCCCATATGACTTTTCCTTATTGCCAAAGTTGAAAGGTTGTTTTTTTAAAGACATTCAGACCATCCAAACAGCTTCGACGCCTACTTTGGGGCTATTCCACAAAGTGAGCTGAAGCAAGCATTTGAATCACTATTGAATCGATGTAACAAATGTATTGAAACGAGAGGAGAATACTTCGAATAATAATTCATAAAAAATGCCATGTATTTCGTTTTAATCACATTTTCAGTATTGATACTTAGAGCACGCACTGTGAAGAAAATGCTCAGGAATATTAAATCCATGTATTTAATTCATATTCACTCTTCATTACAATAATTGCGAAGGAATGATCGTTAACCACAATTATGCTTAATCTCATACATCAGAAGCCACCAAAAGAAAACTGAACAAGCTGGAATGAAACGTTCTTCTTCACACCTCTTAAATACTAACGACTATATATAATATTTCCATTAATAGATTGTTGTGTTCAGAACATTATATCTTTAATATTGAACATTGTCACTTTATCAATTCTTCTATTGGAACCTTTGGTGTGAAACACTAAACTTGAAGAGATTTACCCCTAAACACCAAAATACTTTAACTTAACTTTAAAGTGTTTTGGTGTTTAGTGGTAAATCTCTTTAAGTTTATTGTCACTTTAGATTAACTGCAGGATTTGGGCCCATGAGAATCCTCAAGTGATGCAGATGTTACCTCTTCATTTTCAGAAAGTCACTGTTTGGTGCGGTTTTTAGGCTGAAGGGCTGATAAAAACTTATTTTTTTGAAGACAATAATGAAAATCAAGTTAGTGCTAATGATAGACGCTATACAAATATGCTAACAGAATATATTTTGCCCGAACTGATAAATATAAATATAAACAATGTTTTCTTTAAACAAGACAGTATAGCTTATCACAGATCTCGCTACACAATCGATTTATTGCAAGAAAAGTTTCGTGGACGCGTTATTTTGTGAAATGGTAATGTCAACTGGTCATCAAGATCATGCGATCTCACGCCATTGAATTATTTTTTGGTGGGTTATGAAATAAAGCTCGAACAATTATCGGCCTTATACGAAACATTCAGCCCTCCAATTGCCTTACGATATGTGTGAAAGAGTAATCGAAAATTGGGACTTCAGAATGCGTTCGACCAGATGAAGCCGAGGGGAGACATTTGAACGATATTATTTTCAAAACATAGTGCCATTAGTTATTCTTCATCTTAAAGTTCTGTCACTTATTAGATAACAATATGTACCGAAATCATTCCGGAAGTCGATCCGTTCGAGACCAAGTTAGACTTTTCACTCGAAGCGGACAACGCTTGAAAATGCCAAATGAGATTTTGGCGAAACGTCGTGACTCTTCACAGAATGAACCGATCAATACCCGGAATGATTTCGGAACATTATCTACCATTCGTGAAAATTGTAGATGTAAGATATATATCATCATCATCACCATCATCATCACCATCATCATGTCAATCCACTGGATGAAGACCTCCCCAGCATGCCTCCTACTCTCGATATCCTTAATGATGGCATCAGTCCATCGCGTTTTTGGTCTTCTCCATGGAAGTTTGCGATCAAGCGGTATCCAGTCCAGGACAGTCTTGGTGCATCTTTCGTCCCATCGCCTCGCTACATGGCCTTTCCACCTCCATTTCAATTCCTTCATTCTTCCTATGATGTCAATCATTTTCGTTAGTTCTCTGATCCATGGCCAGGTCTTCCTATCCCGTTTAGTAATGCCAATACATCTTTCCATTCGCCTCTGTGCTACTCGAAGTTTTTGTTCTTAAACACTACTTCGATTTGTTCTTAAACACTATGTGGAGCCTGCCAAATGTCTGCCAGCCACATTTAAGCGTTGTTCCATCTTCCAGACGGTATTCCCTTCCATTGAAATTCTCTACCCAAGATAAATATAGTGATCCATAACTTCCTTTTATATATATATATATATATATATATATATATATATATATATATATATATATATATATATATATATATATATATATATATATATATATAAGAATGAATCGCAAAGTTCGAATGAATCGCAAACATTCACCGTAGGATGGCGCGAGTTGCATGGAGATTGCGACCCGCCATCGATATGACCAGTTGACTTGGTCTTCCTCTGTTCGTTTCGATTCAGCTGTTTCCCTGCGTTGGGCTCGAGCCCAGCTGACGACAGCTGTGAGGCCAGAAACCGGTCCTGGGAGGTACTTGTCTCGACGTGGAGGCAGCGACTGATTGAGACGAGCAGTGGTACGTGGAAGTACGGATGAAAAAAAAAAACCTGTTTTATATATATATATATATATATATATATATATATATATATATATATATATATATATATATATATATTTATTAGAATTTTATACGTGTCTCGAATTGTAATATTATTTGAATCAGTATGGGGGATATTAGGGCACGCTAACAGCCTAATTCTTATCTTATAAGAATTACAAAATTCTTATAAGCAAAGGATTTTCACCCATACCACGCATTCATCTACTTTATCCATCAGCTAGATCAACATGAAAAATTCAAGATTTACGAAATTATTTGTCTATTGTAATCGAGGTATATTGGGTAAAGTAAAAGATCCATATTAACCAGATATGAAGAACAGAGATATAGGTGATAATATTAGATATAACATTTGTTAAAAGTGTAAATAATAATAAGGCTTTGGAGGCATATGAAAGTATTTAAATAAATGTAAGAAAACCATAAACTGGGATAATGGATCTGTTCCTTTTAGGCAACTTTTTGAATTATTAATGTAACGCTTGATTAACTTTGCGCTTTATATATAGTTTAATTTTAGAATTAGATTGATTCATGTCCTGATGGTGCTAACATGTTTAGCGAAACGCACATCGAAAAATTAATTGTGTTTTCGTTAATAATGCCGATTTTACTAAAAGATGGCGTTACTAATACATTTGTTGGTACAGACCAGGGGTCGCAAACCTTTTCAATGTGTTGAGCTACTTTAATGATGTTCAAATAGAGAGAGCTATCTAAACTTTTTTAAAGCAATAATGGAAACACATTTTCGACGTGCAAGATACCTAAATTGGTATACCAAGCCACCAAAATTGTCCACGCGAGCTACCGGTCGCTCGCGATCGACGGGTTGGCAACTCCTGGTATAGACTAATAACGTCTTTGGCGTTTTGGAGTTCGTAAGTAGTAGTAAACCAGTTTGTTATTAATTGTCATTGTACAAAAAACCTAATTTTTCATAACTTTGAATATGTCGAATTATACAACAGAAAAAGATGTTTTGCGGGGAATTTAATAACCTTCTTTCATTTGAAGAAAACGGCTGCTTAAAGTTGTCAACTGTTGATTGAAGCTTATGATGAACATGCTCTAATACAAAAAAGTGGTGAATAATGATTTAAACGCTTTAAAAGTCGTGATTTTTATATTAAAAATGACAATAGGCGTTCATGGCAGCCGAAAAAGTTTGAATATGCAGATTTGCAAGCATGATTGGATAACGACTCAACTGATACGTTGAAACAATTGGCAGAAGCATTGAATGTTGTCCAATCCACCATTTCCGAAGGTCTACATGCATCGGGAAAGATCCAGAAGAAAATGGGTTCCATATGAATTGAAGGAAGGAGACATTGAAAGGTGAAAAACAATTTACAAAATTTTGCTTGAGAGACAGAAAAGAGTAGGTTTGTTACATCGACTAATCGAAAAGTGGATCTTTAACAACCCAAAGCGCAAAAAATCATGGATAGATCCAGGCCAGGCTTCAACATCACAACCAATGCGTAATATACATGGAAAAAAGGCTTAGCTGCGTATTTAGTCGGATAGTAGAGGAGCTCTGTATTATGAACTTCTGAAACCTGGCGAAACGATTACTGGCGATCGATACCGACAACAATTGATAAAATTGAACCGATTATTGAAGGAAAAACGATCAGAATACGCCCGAAGACACGATAAACTCATTTTTCAATATACTCGGCCCCATGTTGCAAAATGTGTAAAAAACTGTTTGGAAAACGTTAAATAGAACGTCCTACCTCACTCGCCGTATTCACCGAACTTAGACCCTTCGGACTACCACTTATTTTGATCGATGCAGCACGTACTTTTAGAAATACATTTACATTCTTACGAAGAAGTGAAAATTTGACTTTATGAATGGTTGGCTTTAAAAAACCAAAAGTTCTTTTGGCACGGAATCCATTCTTTAGCAGAAAGATGGGAAAAAGTAATAGCTAACGATGGCCAATATTTTGATTATTAAGTTAATTTATTTTATTATGAAAATAAAAGCTAAAAAAAAATTGACATTAAAAAAGCGTTAAAGGTTTTTTAATTAAATAAAATACAAAACTACCAAAATTAGAAAAAAACAAAAATAATCATATATCTCTAATTAAAATAATAATTGTTTTTTAATGGCGTAAAAAAAGAAGAGGGGATAATTCTTCCGCCTTTATTATTACCACACCCCCTCTTAAAATCAACCTCCAATAAACGATGATGTTTAATAATTTAAAAGAGCTCGACACGTGGCTAGATTGATCCTCGCACGTGTCTGCCTCCCTCCTTTTTTTATTAAAATAGGTTAGGGTCTTAGTTATCTTCTTCTACTAACTCTCCTATTTTAGCAACAACGTCAGAACCGAACGAAACTGTTGCCAAAATTGTCAGCAAGTCAACCGTTAGAAATAACTTAAAATATCGTTAATCTACAATATAGAATATGATTTTAGGGTGGCTATGTTTTCGCATTTTCCTTTTTTTTGAGTCGGTCTGGCTAGTCAATCAATCATAAAAAAGCGGACATTTCAGCACGATCAAACGGCATTTTAGGGGTTGCGAGGGTGAATTTTTAGCCGATTGTATGGAAGGGGTGTTAAATGTAGACGACATATAAAAAATCTGTGTGCTAATCCATGAAATTCAATCTTAATCGATTCGATATGTAATACGGTGGTTTATTTAAGCAAAATGATCGAAGAACTTACTTAACTTATTGGAAATAGGTATAGATGGCAGTACTAGCTAAAATTAGCTGTATATAGAAAATTATTTTTGAATTTTAATTAAATTTTCTTCTCTCTTAATCGTTATACGCATCTCCGTATTGATCGAATGAGACAGTTAGTGTGATCTTAAGGCAATTAGATATCTCGGGCCTTCCTGTACCTTCTTTATTAATGCTTGGACTGGTTGAAGGAGATTGAGTAAATTTAGACGGACTTTTAACTTCTGTCCATTGAGAGATGATTACGTCATCTTCTCTCGTCGACATCTTCTGTCGATATCCCATAAGTGCTTAACTGGTTAAGATCTGGCCAAGATAATATATAGATTCGGAAAACATCTAGAAGAATTTAATTTACGTATATGTCTGTTTCGCTAACTTTGTTCAATACTATGTTAAACAGGACTCATGCCAACCTATCTCAATGTCACAAACCTCTGATCTCAAATATTACCATGTTGTATTGTTGGATTTTTACTACTGCCTTAGAGTTAAACATTGCCTTCTGGGTAATCCGATAAGCTTAGCTGGTATTCCTATTTCCATCAAGGCCTCTTACACTACTGCTCTTTGTACGTAGCCATATGCATGCCTGAATTTTATGAACATCTGGAAGAAAGAAGTGTCAACATTTGTTGTTGTATCCATTATTTAATGGACTAGGTAAATGTATAATATTTGCTCATTTACATCTGCTGTGCTAGTACGTCTTTTTCGCGTTGTAGTATATGTAGTATAATGATGTACCCTATAATCGCATACCAGTTATTGGGCCTCAATTTAATGAAATACCTAACTCTCTTGATCTACCCACGGTAATTTATCAAATTTAATGGAAATAATTCTTTTTTCTTTTAATGGAAATAATTCTTTATTTTTATTTATTCTTAGAACTAGATTATTATTAGAACTCACCACAAATTCACTGGCCTAACAAGGATAAAAGTTATATTATTTTGTAGTCTTGGCCAGAAAAACCATATGCACAAAAAATTACATTGGTTTGCATATCTTCAAATATACAGAGCGTTTACATTTACATGTCTGTCACTATACTAATAAAGAAATCATTTTTTTCTAAGATACACATTGTATTTTTTATTATAATGCCACATTAAATGCCACATTAAAATATATTTTTTGAATATTTTTGTTCCTCCAATTAAACTCTTTATTTTTCAGATGGTGATCAAAATCAAGACCTTAGTGGTGACGATCAGAGTATCACCAGTGATACACACCCTGACATCCAAGACGATCACTCCCTGGATTCAGAAAAGGATGGAGCTTTAAACTTGGTCAGTATCGATTTTAAATGCTTCTTCACATTTTACTTTAAACAAAAGATATGTTTACTCTGGACACCCCCATATTTTCGCTATTTGTAGGAATACAGATTGGAATTTTTGCACAGTCATACAGATTGATGGGTCACATTTTTTAAGACACTCAACTGAAATCTGAACTTTAAACTCAGCTTACTACGAATGTATTCAAGTATTTCAGTAAAATAAATAGCACTTTCAAAGGAATAATTAATTTATTCTTATGGGAAAACAATTTTTGGCAATTGATTAAATTTACGAAAAAATATACAACAATAATATTCATACTACAAATAATTAACTACCAAATGTGATCTCTCTCTACTACTCCTCCGTCTATTCGAATACATTTTTCGATTATTTTACGATTCTGTTTAGCTACTCGTCTAAGTTCCGGGATGCTGATTTCTTGACGGGCTTGCCTTATTCTGGCCCCAAGTTCATCTCGATTTCTGGTCTTTGTTTTATAAACTTTATTTTTGACTATTCTCGTAGGGTGTTATATCGGGGGACCTCGGAGGCCACAGTCCAAAAGGACTTTTTTTTCCCATCCAGCGCAAGGGAAATTTTTGGTTCAATCATTGACAATTTTTGAACAATCCTTGGATTGTGGATGGGTGCACCATATAGCTGCAGATATAAATTCTGTCGCACGTTAAGAGGAAGATTTTCAATTGTATCCCAAAATTCCCCATCAAAGAAGTTAACTAAACGACTTGCATTTAATGAGTCATTAAAGAAAAAAGGACTAATTATTAGGTTTCCTAAAATGCACACCAGACATTGACTTTCTGGGAATATTGACCTTTACAATTTATAACCTAGTGAGGATTACCTCTGATCCAGTATCTACAGTTTTGAAATGATACAACCCCATTAGTGGTATATGTAGCCTCATCAGTAAACATAAAATTTTTCAGGAAATGCCTCTCATTTAAAAAATTACCTTGGGCCCAATAACAATAGTCTAATCTTTTATCATCACCTTCTTTCAATGTATGTAAGAACTTAGGTTTATAGGGCTTGATTTTGTGATGAACGAAACATCTTCTGATTTTATCCTTGCTAATATTTAGTTGAACTGATAATCTCGAAGGCTTGTGCATGGATTTGCTCAATTTGCCGCCAATATATCGTTATCCCCAGGATGCGGGTGTAGTCAACTAGATTGACCTTTTTGATGGATTTTAATAACACTGCCTTGAAAAGAACCTTTACAGCGGCTGCTTTTCATGAGAAATTGAAGAACGTTGGGAATGTCTCATGTTAAACTCTGCAGCAACTTCTCTGCTACTACGAGCAAAATCACCAAACAACCGGATTATTTCGATTTTTTCTCTTAATGTCAATGGCATTATAATTCTGTGATTACTGACTAGAACTTAACGCAATATACTCAGAGTTTAATCTGACTGACATTTAACAGTAGTGTCAAATTATTACTTTCCATGGCATGCTAATTATTAAAATTAAAAATAAACTTGTAATAATTTTATGTATAGACCAAAATTAGGAAAAAATTAAAAATGCGAATTTTATCATGAAACTCGATATGTGGGATTAAAATAATATTCTAAACAACTTTTTTTACGGTGACGCGAAGCAAAATATCAAGAATTGACCCTGTGTATGAATTCGTAGTAAGCTGAGTTTAAAGTTCAAACTTCAAGTGAGAATTTTTAGAAATGTGACCCATCAACCTGTATAACTGTAAAAATTCATATTCGTATTCCTTCAAATAGTGAAAATGTGGGGTAATTAAGATGATATCTTTATCTTAAAATGCGTCATATATATATATATATATATATATATATATATATATATATATATATATATATATATATATATATATATATATATATATATATATATATATATATATATATATACTGTCAAGTCTCTTCTATTAAAGTTCATAGACTCTTTCCAACCCCACCAATGAGCCAGATACGTGTACCCTGTGGTCTTATGTCGTCCATTCTTTCCACATGTTTGTTCCAACACACATGTATGTTCTTTCTTATATTCATTTTGATATATATTTTCTACGTTGCTCTGTTGCCTTAGATTTTCATTCCTTGCTGTCTTGCCTCCATTCTTGTCTTGCTTTTAATTGTTCTTAGTTTTTCCTTCATCATTAATTGTAAAGTCTTACTGGTATCTGCCCTTATTCCGGTTGCGGGTATCATTATTGGTCTTTTGGTGTTTTGTTGACTTTAACCTTGGCTTCTGGTTTAATCACTTAGTGTTTCGTAAAAAAAATCCTTGAGATACAGTTATCAGACTAAAGATTGTAATGTTAAAGTAGTTACAACGAATTACTGGTACAATATAGAATGACCCCTAATATCAGTCCTATTTAAAAAAATTATCTACTAAAGCGGAACAAGATTTATTAATTACGTGATAGCACACGAAAAAAAAAAGCACTTAAAACATATCTGAAGTTAACGATGCGTATCAAAAATGATTATTATTTGAATATTAGGCCTGCCGACATATGCACTTTCGAAGAAAAAATAATGCTTTGTCATAACTTAATTGTTTCAAAATTGTAAATTTGAGTTTCGTTAGGATGAGCAAGCTTAAAATGAAAGATAAACGTAACAAGCGTTAAATTTAATATAATTGTAACATAATATGCCTGAATAAATGAGCATTCATCATCAGATTCTAGATGAAAGTATCCTATTAGACGTACGAATAATATTATTTTATATTTACTTCCTACTAATATGATCATAAAGTTAGGTTACTGTTTAAATAAAGCACAAAGTATTTCTTTATTTATCCGGATATATTTTGTCTCGTTCAAAGCAATTCCCTTTCACTGCAATATACTTATTCCAATGTTTTTTCCCGAAAAATTCAGTGTTTTCGGAACAAGACGAGAAAAAAAAGAGACAGGCCTAAATTGTTGTTCAAAATTAATTGAATTGGTCCAAATGATATTCTAATGTCTTTAATACTTAATCGGCCATATCTACAACGTCTTTAATAATGAATCGGCGATTACCCAGTACAAGTTCCTTGATTTTGACAGTGCTTTCTTCATTGGTTAAGGTGGAAAGTGTTTCTGAACGATCATGATTAAATTCCTTGTACCACTTGTAAGCAATTTTGGCATAGTTTCATCGCTGTAACATGTTTAATGCATTAGCGTACGTATATCCATTTACAGACAAAATTTAGTTTTTAGTTTTTAGTTTTCAGTGAGAAAGGATTCAATCATTTATAACTTAACAACATAAACGATATGAAACTCTTGTTAGATATCAACGATACTCATGCCAATTTAAAAAGGAATAGTAGAATCGATACGAAAAGCGCGCCAATTTTAAAAACAAAAGTCACCTTGGTTTTGGAATATTACTCAAATTCAGTGGTATATTTAATTCTTGAATAAAACTCAGAATTTACGTTGATTTCAAAAAACTTTTTATTGATAATTGAAGCATATTGTATGGCATTTAAATATGAAAGACAAGATCTGGCAAATGACCATCTATTGCAACTACACAGACGTCCACTCTTTTGTCAAAATTGGATGACATTTTGGCATAACCATGACTCTGTATAAACATTGAGTCAAATAATTTCATCCTTTAGTTCAGGAATTGATTGTGGATTATTTTTTTATCTTGGTGGTCAATTAACATCACCGTTTCTTGTAATAACTCGACCAGGAATATTTTCTCTCAATAAATCAATTATTTCATTAGAAGAGTGAGTATAGCGCCATCCTGTTGGAACCACATATCCTCCAGATCAATATTATTGAGTTCAGTGCACAAAAATGCACTTATCATCTCGCGATATAGAACGTTATTCAAAGTTACAACTTTACCAGCAGCATTCTGACAGAAAGACGGCCATAATACACCTCCTGACCATAATGCACACCAAACAATGACTCGTTTAGGATATTCATAAGGTTTTTCGTGAATCAATCGTGGATTATCTTCACCACAAATGCTGCAATTTTATTTATTAACATAGCCACTAGTTTCAAAACGTGCTTCATCTGAAAGTTGAATGATTGATATGATTATTTGAGAAAAATCATCTTTTTTGATTATTTGAGAAACATCATTTGATATAATTGACAAATGCACGACGTATTGAATGATCCAGTGTTTAGTTCCTGCATTATTTGAACCTTATATGCCTTCATATTGTTATGAACGTTGACTAATGGAAATATCTGAATCTTCAGCAACATTTTCATGTACTAAATCAATATGCTCTTGTGAACCCCCGTTAAAACGATATATTGCTCTTCTTTTATTTTCCACTGAACCAGTTTCTTGACATTTTTGAACAATTCGATTGATAGTGCTTTCAGATGGACGATTATGCAAACCATAAATCTTACGTAATATTCTAGAATCATTTTTCACGCCCATTTTTCAAGCATTTGAACGCCCATTGTCATAAAATAATTCAACAATCTTAATGCGTTGTGGTACTGTGTAACTCCATTTTTATAAATATCATACATTACCCTTCTGAAATGAGATTAGACCTAGGCAAATTTACAGCGCCATCTGTGTTTTATTTAAGATTTAAAAAAACTGCTCAATTTGAAAGACCTGTTACTACGATAGTAGTATGTGCAAATATTCCATAATTTTAAATAAATTATAAACTTTAACAACTACAGTAAACATTCAATATCGCTAAAAACGTCTGATTTCAGGTAGAACCAACTAGTCCATATTAAAAGCCATTTATATAGTGACAGTATTTTTTTTACTACAGTATCAATTGAAAATCTAGTCTTTCCATGAATGTTAAAAATCTTTATAAAAACTATCCTTCAAAACTTTTTGTTATCTCACAAAATCAGTTATTAGTAGGTTCAAAACAGATTCAATAATATTTCGAAAAATTTCGTTTCCTTTATTTCCATAACAAAATAAACTCCCTTAATAATCAAACTATTGGCCATCGTTAGCTATTACTTTTTCCCATCTTTCTCTCAAAGAATGGATTCCGCGCAAACTTTTGGTTTTTTGAGGCCAACCATTTATCAAGCAATATTTTCACTTCATCGTAAGAATGTAAGTGTTGTTCTGAGAGTCCCTGCTGCATCGATCAAAATAAGTGGTAGTCCGAAAATGTTAAGTCCGGAGAATACTGCGGATGGGTTGAGACGCCCCATTTAACGTTTTCTAAATAGTTTTTTACACATTTTGCAACATGAGGCCGAGCATTGTCATGTTGAAAAATGACTTAATTGTGTCTTTGGGCTTTTCCTGGTCGTTTTTCTTTCAATTTTATCAATTGTTAATTCAATCGGTTCAATTTTATTAATTGTCGCCGGTATCGTTCCCCACTAATCGTTTCACGTGGTTTCAGTAGTTCGTAATACCCAGCTTTTCGTAATACCCAGCCCTACTATCCGAACAAACACACAACAAAACCATCTTTCCATGTATATTGTACAGTGGTTGGGATATCCCAACCAGGCTGGCAGACCTTCAAGCCTGGCAGACCCAGGCCAGGCCTGAAGGCTGGCCTGGGTCTACCTATCACTTTAGGTTGTCAAAATAGAACCACTTTTAATCACATATCACAACTCAATGCAAAAAAAAACCTTTTTTTTCTGTCTGACAAGCAAAATTTTACAAGTGGATTTTCGACATTCAATGTCTTTTTCCTTCTGTTCATATGGTACCCATTTTCCTTCCTTCTGTATCTTTCCCAAAGCGTGTAGACATTTGAAAATGGTAGAGTGAGCAACATTCAATGCCTCTGCCAATCGTTTCAATGTATGAGTTAAATTTTCATCCAATAATGCTTGCAAATTTGCATCATCAAACTTTTTCTTGTCTTTTATATCAAAAGTACCACTTTTAAGGCATTTGAACCATCATTCACGAGTTTTTTGGGTTAAACTACCCAACAACCAACTTTCAGCAGCCGTTTTCTTCAAACGAATGGAGATTTTGAAACTTCCCCGCAAAATGTCTTTTTCTGATAATAATTCGACATATTCAAAGCTATAAAAATTATGCTTCTTGTACAATGACAATTAATAACGTGCTGGCTTTTGATGGCGTACATTTACCCTCCAAAACGTCATAGACATCATTAGTCTGTACCAACAAATGTATTAGTAACGCAATTTCTTAGCAAAATCGACATTATTAACCGAAACACCTATTATGAGACATGGACCCAGTTATACACAAATCGGCATATTAGTTCGGGTTTAGCCACTCAGATGGAAGGGACAAGTAGCGAGAATACCACAAAGCCAAATACCAAAGCGAATCATGAAGGGGCTAATAGAAGGTAACAGAAAGATAGGTAGCCCAAAGATATGATGCTGAAGACCTACTGCATATCAAAAACTGGAAACAGGCTACTAGAAATTGATTAGGTTCGAGTCGAAAATTGAAGGAGGTCAAGGCTAACAGACAGTCTGTAGCACTACAGGAAGAAGAAGAACCATAATTCATTATTTATTAATGAATTATTATTCATAATCTAGGTCTCAAATCAATAAAAAATCAATGTCCTGATAACTGTCTTCAAATTTTTTGATTTAGTTTCAATGAGATATATTTTGTTTTGTTTTCGTCAATCACTCGCTGCTCCTTAACCGATTTAAAATGCATTCAATATTTTTGAGTTTTACATTAACATTTTTTCCTTTGTATTCATTCGAATTTTATATTTTCTCTCTATTTATGTTTAATCTATATTTATCACCCAGTTGACTTAGATAAAAGTCAGTTTGTAATCTTAGGACACATTTTCATTAACAATGTATATCAAATCTATAATTGATCAACTCCTCAATCTAGGATACATTGAAAATATTAATTATTTATCGTCTCAAACATTACCATTATTTTTTTATTGTTTCCTTATAACCAATTTATTTATTCCCTTAGTACGTATCAACATAATATCAGTTGATCTAATCAATATATTACAAGTTAAATTTGAGTGTTCATTATTATCTTTAATCTTTAACCAATTCAGAAATTTTTAATCTTTAATTTCTTCACATTGAATCCCTCGGGGGGATCAAAGTCATGAAAATTTCTTCTCAACATAACATACATAGATCTCGCCTGACATTGGGGATATGTTCTTTTCCTGTCGTTTCTTATTCGAAAAGTTTAAATTCAGCAGGGAAATCCTGAACAATAAAAGGACTGCTACGCCTTGGGCTTTGTTTTCAAACTCTTACATGTTTACGAACGTTATTAAAAAGGGGGATTTTATTGTATATCAACATGTACGTATATCAAATTGGACTTATGGTAGATAATGAATATTTCGTTTGATTTTTACTTGCTTTGGAATTCTCTCAAGATATAACTCTATTCTCTCAACACATACATGTAAAGGGTTATCCAATAAGGGTGTCCGAACTTTTAAATAAGGCACAATTCTTAGTTTGTCTTAGAGAAGAAATAATGGCATTATGTTTTGAAGATAATGTCGTTCAAATGTTTCCCTCGGCTTTGTCTGGTGGATGCATCTGGAGACCCAATTTTCAATTAGTCTTTCAAACATATCTCGTGGTATACTTTTAACGGTGGCCGAAATGTGTCATAACCCCACAAAAATATAAGTCTAGGGCGTGAAATCGCATGATCTTGATGGCCTACATGACCATTTCGCGAAATAACGCGCCCAAGAAACTTAATTTGCAATAAATCTATTGTATTGCAAGATGTGTGACAAGTTGCACAGCCCTGTTGAAAGAAAACGTTGTTTATCGACATTTATCAGTTCAGGCCAAAGATATTCACAACCATTAACAGTAACACGATTTCCAACAGTGACTTTCTGATGGTGAAGAAGTAACTCCTGATTATGTTCCAATCCTGCAGTTATATTTGTTCGCAAAAGATAGTTTTTTCCCCAAAACGGAGGTTGTCCTTCAAGTTCCAATTTCTACGCGCTGTTAAATCATGTATCTTTCCTTAGAGAATTGACCCAATGTATTGAACACAACAGCATATGTGACATTGCATTTGACAAACAGTGACATTTACATTTCAAACAATATTGCTGCTATTACATTTCAAAGTTCTGACACTCTTATTGGAAAACTTCTATAATTCACAGAAAAAGAAACCGAATTTTTGGAATTCTAGAAAAGATATATTTATAAATATATTCGTTGCCCAATCATTAATAATGAATGAACTGAAGAATCCCCTCATCGAATTTAAGAACCATTTTTGTTATCGTACTGTGACATGGTCTCTCAAAATTATCTGTGCTCTGTTCAGCAGCACGAGGGTCGTTCCAAAAGTTCTCAACCTAACAAATAAAACAAAATGTTTGTGTTTTACATTTTTTCTTATTTTTCAACGTAGTCACCTTGCAATTCAATATATTTAAACTTACGACGTTTAACTCTTCCAATAACCGATTAGAGCCTCAGCTTTGATCTCATCATTTGAAATATTTTTTCGTCCAGCATTTTATCAGACTTAGATATAGGACGTAATATTTGAGAGTCAAATTCCCGAGACGTATGTGCAGGGACATTATCGTGACGAAAAAGCATTTTTTTACCGAGATGTGGACGTTTAGCTTCAAAAACATCCCTCAATTGGGCTAGTATTACTGGAACGTAATACTATGAGAATTCTGGTAGCCACAACTTTTCCTGCAAGTCGCACCATCTTCGCCTTCGTTGAGGCACTTTCAGCTACTCCTGCTCCCGCCCACTGTTGTGTGGGATATTCCTTTGTCTCTGGGATGTAACGGCAAAACTATTTCATCTTCTATTATAAAACACCGAAGAAACTCAGCCAAATCACGTTTAAATACGTTTTCGAGCATAGAGTTGTTCATACACAAAAAGCTCGGGTAAAATATAGAAAACACAGTCTATAGAGATGTCGACAATTTGGACGGTTGTAGCAATTTTAGCACCACTTTCAATGGATGTGAAACATCGGTCAATAAGTCCCCTGCCTGACATATAGACGGCGTCACTTACAAAAAATCCTTATCAATGGTCGATTGTGTCAACCTTCAAATGTCATGTGTCAAAATGGCATGACAATCTGTCTACTAGTTTCAAAGTTGTTGCACTGTAAGTGACACTACTTTTGTTATTTTAAAAACAATCGAAAAAAAGAATTCCGTGTGTTGAGTAAGTATTGCTTTTTGATGAAGAAAAATACCGTTGAAGCAAAACAAGGCTTGATAAACATTACCGGGACTCGGCTCCAGGAAAAACAATTATAATTGAATGGTATGCTGAATTGAAATATAACCGTACAGAGATGAGTGGATGCAGCCAGTGAAAGGCATTCAAAGCGACCAAAAACACGACCATCGACAGGCATAGTTATGGCTTTTGTATTTTGAGATGCTCATCGGATATTGTTCATTGATTATCTCGAGGAATGGTAGACCATTAATAGCGAATATTGACATTGACAAAAAAAGACCCCAAATGAACAAAACAAGTGTTGTTTCACCAAGATAATGCACCGTGTCACAAATCATTAGCAACAATGGCTAAATTGCATGAATGCACTTCGAATTGCTTCATCATCCACCGTATTCTCCAGATCTAGCCCCAGCGACTATTTCCTGTTCGCAGACGTCAGAAAAGTGCTCGTTAGAAAGAAATTTCGCTGAAATGAAAAGATAATTAATGAAACTGGAGGATATTTTGATATTTTGAAGGCAAAGAGAAATCGTTTTCTAAAAAAGGTGTAGATATATTAAAAAAGCGTTGGAATGATTGTATTATTCTTCAAGGAGAATATATTAATGAATAAAGGCGAAATTTGCAGACCGGGGACTTATTGACCGATGTATTATAAACATGTTTAAATCAACAGTCTACTTTTTTCCCGTTGGAAACGAAAGAGAAGAATAACTGGAATAACTTGTTTTTATGTTTCTCGGCAAGAAATTCCTCAAAACAAACTAATTTACTTTATAACAGTTCACTCATAAACTTGAGTTTATCAATTTTTTAGAAAATATCAAAACTTGTTTCGACATTTTCGTCCTCATGTCATCTAACGAACCATACTTCAAAAATATATCATATAACCACCCTCGTATTTAGCAGCAAGTTAATTGAACTGTTGACTACCAACTTTACACTTTCACAATATTATCTGATATGATTTAATAACATATCAAAACTCAAATCTAAACAGTTCTGGATTAATTACGCCTACTATAATATTGTTTTTTTTTACAGGTTACTAGTCAATCTGATCAACCACGGATACAGTCACCAAATTCTCAACTGAACAACTCTAATTCAGGAATGAGTTCAGCACTGGCGGCTCTAGGCAGCTTAGGTGGCATCTTTGGAAACCCTTTACAGATGCTAAGTAGCCTACAGGCCTTCCAAAATCCACAAAGTCTCCAGCTGGCAATGCTACAACAAGCCGGGCAACCTCTAAATCCTCAAGCGCAGTTCTTCTTGCAAAATCAGGTAAGCACATTTACGAAGGACGAGAAACTTTCTTCGCAGAGTGAAGAAAGCGATATTTGTTTTAAAGTATGGTGTTTTCTGTTTTAAAGGGTTTTCTACAGGGATTTCATAGATCGGGTTTGTCAACTAGAAATCCCCATTCTATACAGGTGTGTTTGATAATTACAATATACTTGTATGTGATGCACCGTTTGTGATCATTTTTCCAATGAAATATTTTTAGATGTAGAGTGCATGCTTTTACGCACATCACACTGAAACATTTTAGGTTTTAAAACCTTATTACGACACGATCATTGATAACAACAAGTACTTATAAAGTGTAAACATGTTTATCAAATATTAATTTTGTATTAGTAATATATGGGTCAATAATATTGTATCGATATTCATATTTATGTCTGATATTTCTAATGAAAATAAAATTTCCTTAATAAAATATTATGAGAAAACCTAACAATATCAAAACAAGCACATTTACTACACCAACAATGTAACATTAGATTTATGTTAGCATGTTCTTTATGTTTAACTTGGAAATAAAGTCCTACTCAAAACGTTTTTTCAGGTTCAACAAATAGCCCAAGCCGCCCAACAACTCCAGCAACTCCAAAAGGCCCAACAGCAACAGCAGAGTCATCATCAACAACATTCGCCTCATCAACAACATTCACCCCATCAATTGAATACGTCCATACCACCCAACACTCAAATTTCCCAAAGTTTGGGGCAAAATCAAACAACACCCCCAAACAACAGTCATAACATCCCCGCCAGCTTATTGACGCCAAGCACACCTAGTTCAGGTGGATTGACGCCTCAACATCTAAAAACACCTTCCAGGTTAATGGAACCCAGTCCAGAAGAGACCACCGACTTAGAGGAATTAGAACAATTCGCAAAAACTTTCAAACAGAGGCGAATAAAATTAGGTTAGTTATCAACACTCAGTATGTTTTTAAATTTGATCGTTGGAAAATCCACATGATTCACAGTAATGAGGAAATTAATCAATATAGTGTAAACAAAGTTAAAATAAAAGTTATCAATGTCGAGTTATTATAATAATCAAGAAGTAACTGCGATGGAGGATCCATTCTAAATATTTTTCTATCATTTCTAATTATTCGTATAGTTATTAAGTCATCAGCTTAATTGTAGGCCAACCTATACATTTGACTACCTCTGATATTTATTTATGAAAAAGTAATACAAACTTAATATTCGAAGGAATCTCGGAAAACGAGTCACTGTTTGGTGTGCATTATGGTGAATTGTAATTGGGTCATATTTTTTTAAGAATGCTTCTGATGAAGCTATAACTGTAAATGGTGTTCGATATCGTGAGATGATAATTGGATTTTTGTGAACTGAATTGAATAATATTGATCCGATGGATATGTGGTTCCAACAGGATGGCACTACACCTCACTCTGCTAATGAAACAATTGATTTATTGAGAGAAAAATTTCCTAGACGAGTTATTGCATGAAACAGTGATGTTACTTGGCTACCAAGATCAAGTGATTTGACACCGTTGGACTATGCCAATTAATAGCAATTATATTAATAGAATAGAATAAATAATAGATCTTATATATAATTATATTATAGAAGCCATTCAAGAGAATATGCTGGCCGCTTGGAAGAAAATACCCAATATAAAAACTACTTCAAAGACTGGAGAAAAGTTGGAATATACAAAAATTGGAACATACACAAGTTGGAATATACACTATAATAAACATATTGCAGCGGAAGAGGATTACTTTGAAGGAAGCAAAATAAATTTAGTTGAATAAATAAATACTTTGTGTTGTATTTAAAACGTCACCTTACTTTCTTATCTTAGCAGTACATTCGGTGAAAATCTTCAAAAAACTCTGAGCCGAAATCACTTTTTCATTCAAATAAAAGCATTAAGTGACTTTAAACTACATTGAATAATAAAATTCTTTTTTTTTTAGGTTTTACTCAAGGAGATGTTGGTCTTGCAATGGGCAAACTCTATGGCAACGATTTCTCCCAAACGACAATCTCCCGATTTGAAGCTCTCAATCTCAGTTTCAAAAACATGTGCAAGCTGAAGCCTCTCCTTCAAAAATGGTTAGAGGATGCGGATAATACTCTGACGAACCCCGGTGCATTAAGCAATCCCCTTACAACCCCAGAAACTATTGGCCGACGACGAAAGAAACGGACATCGATCGAGACCAGCGTCAGAGTGGCCTTGGAAAAAGCATTCATGCAAAATCCCAAGCCAACATCAGAAGAAATCGCCATGCTTGCTGATAGTCTCTGTATGGAAAAGGAAGTGGTGAGAGTTTGGTTTTGTAATCGACGACAAAAGGAAAAGAGAATCAATCCACCACCTGCAGCATTAGGATCGCCATGTTCAGTTGGAAATGGAACTGCTCCCATATACGCCCTGGCAAACAATTTAGCTAGTAGTCCGCTGTCTCTCGTGACGTCCAGTCACCAAAACTTCAATCCAAACGTAATGGTGAAGCAGGAATGACCCCACGTCAATTTTTTCGCTGACCACTTCATGGATTAGTCCTGATGATGGGCGCAGACCTGATCAGGTCAAAATATCAGTGCAATGACGAAGTAATTGTTGATGTTTTGTTCGTTGGAAAGTTGCAGGATCGGTATTGACGAATAGTAGACGTTTGAGGTTACGACACGATACGTCTTCCGTGAAATTGCGAAGAAGAATCCTTAACTAAAGGATTAGCTTGTAGTCATTCTAATTATTATTACATTTCATTCGATTTTTAATAAACAGAAAACCAAATGAGGACTCAAAGATTATTTTGTCTGTTAAGATTACCTTGTCTCATTTTTAAATATTATTTATTACGTGTATATTTATGATAACTATGAGACAGTCTTTCTTTATATTGTAAAATAATTTTATACATATATATCTTATGTACAAATACCTATATTAGTCATAACTTTTTCATACTTCCCTATTTTATATTACGTGTACATTATTATGTATAAAAAATAAATTACAAAGTTTTTTTATATTCTTTCTCTTTTCTTTCTGTGTTGTTTTCCATTTTTTTACTTGTGATATTCTTCATACGTCAGAGTAAAATGTGACAACGGGAATTCAAACTGTTAAAAATTGACAAGCGACATTTATCTGTCAACAGGGTCTCACAATATTAAGTTTTTAGTTTTTGTCACTTGTCGATTTTATTTTTTGAATAAATATAATGTAAATAAGGTGTGAGAACGACTAAAATAGATCGTGTTTATTCGAAAAAATATAATTTGTGCATTTAACGTAGCTCTGGCAGTATTTTTCAAAATCTCTAAAATATTTAAAAAATATTGCCAGACTACCAAGATGAAAAATAGCTGTATATAATTTTAAAGGTCTAATGGGTCTTTTTTTAATCAAAAGAGGACCAATTTAGAAGCATTTTAAAAGTTCCTATAAATTTAATTGTTGATATTAACAGTAACAATAATATCATGAAAAATAGTAGTTATAGAGCAGTATAATTAAGTGTATAAAAAGTTAGAGACTGACATGTAATTTAAATGTTTACTCCAGAAAGAAACATTCAAACTATTTGCGCATGGCAATTGTGATTTTTACTGATTTAAAATCGCACACATATATTTACACGTTTCAATTTAGGGGCAAAGCAAAAACCAACTTTACCTTCAAGAAAAGGTAAAGTTGATTTTTAAAAATGATTGGTTTTCTACAAAAAGAATGATATTTTTTTCTGTAGGAAATTGACGAAGAAATGTAAAAAACCTGTACAAAAAGTACTGTTCACAGATTTCTTTTTTAAACTTGTAAAAATTCCTACATATCTGTAATACTGTAAGATATAGCGTTAGTCTGTGAACATCCTCTACAAACGTCATATCAATGTCTAACGTTAGTGTATTTTAAAGAAAATTAGACAACTGTATGTTGATATTTATTTTGTAATTTTAATTAGACATTTTTTACATCTCCAAAGTTGTAAAAAATCTTCAATGTCAACTTATAGATGATCTAGTAGGTATATGTGTGTAGCATACATACGTGTTAACATAAGACATTAAAACACAAGTATACAAAAAATTAATAATGTATAATGTCTAAATATGTAATAGTTAAAAACAAATCAATTTTTACTTTCAATGAAAATTATTATAAAAAATAAACATTATATCGATCGAAAGTAAACTTTTGTATTGGTATTCGTCGGCGAATTGAGAATGTCGAGTAAAAGACCTTATTTCCAGTGTGTAATATATACAGTGGTCTAGGCAATAACATGTACATTATTTTCATTAAAGAAAAGAATTCGTAAAAAATGCATTTTTATTTCATTTCCTGTGAAAATATGACCCAATGTCGTCTATACAGGGTGTAATAAAAATAATTTTCGTAAATTTAACCAACGATTAACGAAAAAAATTAATACCAATAGGCACTCAGATTAGCAGGAAAAAATACTTAAAAAAATATTCCAAAATTTAAAAAATCACGCTGTGGCGGAAATGAAGGGATGACAGAAAAGCTCTCACCGGGGTATCACACTGTATTTTTTTATTATTAATAATTTTAACAATAGTCGTTATTAATTATAATTATAAAAATATTATTTATTATTAATAAAATGGTTAAAAACAATTTTAAAAAATAATAATTTTACAGTTACATATGAAATTTGTAGAAACATTTTTTTTTGCGTGGAAAAAGATTCAAGTTGTATTTTGTGCACATTACTTTAGTATTTCCGGACTAACCTGGCATTTTCCACCAGTTATTTTAGCTTCCCAATTAGACCAATGATCTGTTTTATCTTTTACGACTGGTAAAGGAGCTCTTGGCGCAGAACATTTTTTTTTGGTGGAATAACATTTTCTACAGACTTTGGCCTTCCTCTCTTAGGTGTCTCCCTAGCACCTATCAAACACAAAGGTTATGCAAGTTCAATCCGGATTGTTTTTTTTATTGTTGGCAGAATGAAGGAGCCAAGCATTCACAACAGCCAAATCTATCATATGATAAAATAATCTGAAGTACCATTTTTTGCTTATCATTCGAATTATATGCCTTCCTATGTGGGAGTCCATTATGTCAACTCCACCTATGTATTGGTCGTACCCTTTTACTACTTTTGGGCAGTTGACCAGTTGGTATCGTTTATTTTTCTTTTCCCACCTCTTTTAATTTTCTTTTCGGGAAACTGCGCACAAAGGTGAGTCAAGATATACGGGGTTATTGTTTACCCATTGAACTAATGATATAGTATGCCCCTCAACGTGGTATACTCATAAACTGATCCCCTATCTTTTTTATCCTTAGTATTCAATGGCAAGTTGTTGATTCTATATTTTCGGAACGTGCCAATTCCTTGTGATTTTAGGTAACTAAATAGTGGAACAGTTGAATATCAGTTATCAAAATATATTTTATAGTTGACATTTCGTAGTCTTTCTCTTTGCCAGTCAAATTACCAAATTGGCACGCATTCCTAGGTTGAGCTCCTCGGCATATATAACCTGCTCTTGGCCTGAAAAAAATTCGAATTTGGGTGATGATCCTTTATCGTTACATAAAACAAATAGTTTATAGCCCCACTTATGCGGCTTCCTCG
This sequence comes from Cosmopolites sordidus, assembly GCA_031761425.1. Classification (NCBI taxonomy): domain Eukaryota; kingdom Metazoa; phylum Arthropoda; class Insecta; order Coleoptera; family Curculionidae; genus Cosmopolites; species Cosmopolites sordidus. The sequence goes on along the minus strand of JARFXV010000866.1, from coordinate 350,353 downwards.
GGCGGTATTGTCTCATGACGTGATGGGTTTTCGTCGCGCATTCGTGTTCATATACCGATAAGGTTTCATTAATTGATTCTGATAAAAAATTAGCATTCAGGCTGTCTATAACTGAACCCAATTTGAACAGCCTGCCGTGTTCCGGATTGTTTCTCGCCTTAATTTTTAAATTATTGTTAAAATGAAGAATTGCGGGACGAAGACTTTCAAACTTATGTAGAGTAATAGTTCCTTTTACTATTGGAATGCCAAGCACTGCGTCCCACATGTCCCTTACATTGGTAGCTCTTGAGACCGAGGAAAACAGCAAGATGCCTATAAACCTATCTATTTATTTACGTGTCACTATACTAGACTTAAAAGGGCCCATCTAAGTTGAGTAATTACTACTTTCTGAAGCAATTTTACTTATTGCAATGATGGTCGTCGTCAAAAAAATATTTGAAAAATTGGTATGGACGAGGTCGGTGATCGCAGAAGGAAACAAGGAGTTTCCCTTGAATTCTATCTCAGCTTTATCAAGTTTCAAATTATTGTGATTCCACTTGAGTTTTAACTTGTTCGATTTACCAGGATTTGGTTTTCGAGTGGAGTTCTTTGGTGAATCACGGACTAGTTCCGAAGTACTTGGTATCTTAAGAAACCGTTTCTGTCTACTCTGAACAATATTTTCTTCCTGAATAGGACCCTGTGTGATTGCCGAAGTTACAGGAAGAGACCCACCTGCTGATACAGAAGGTTCGTTCAAAGTCGAAGGTATTTCGCCACTCTATGAAAGTTCCATTCGAACGGCATTATCCAATCTTTGGAACAACTCCTCATCGTCAGCTACATATTCAAGTTCATCCTCCGTCAACATCAACTGATCTTGCGATTTGGATGTCGAAAAGAGCTACAACCTCCTCTCTTCTCATTTTTACTATATCAATAACAAAGTAGTCTTCTGAATCCATTTCTGTAAAGTAAAACACCAAAAAATTACTAAAAAATCATGAAAACATTCCAATTTAAATACAACCGGTGTTGCATGATGTAACTCATATTATAAGTAAATAAATAAATGCATACTTACTTTGAAAGATTAAAATGACAATAAACATAATAAAAATACAATAAAAAAAAGCCAGAAATATGTTTTCTGCAAAAATAAACACTTGCTAAACATAAAAACAACACATCAAACCAACCCAAAACAACAGACTTTTCATTCAAGAGGTCTTCGCAACAAAATAACCCTTTATATTAAATTAGGTTATACTGTTGGCAAGTTTAATGGGCTGAAGGCTTTTTTTTGCATGTTGACACTGCTCAGTTACATAAATTAGTTTATAAAATGCTCAACAGATGTCTCTTGCAGACCAACACTCGATATGTAACTCAGGAGTGACACTAGGCACTTAAGGATTAACCTTTCATTAGTAGCGTGCTGTCTTACGAACGAACCTGATCAAAATGTTTAAATAAAAGGATGGGGGACCAAATGAAGCGGCATGCGTCCATGTAAGTCTCGATAAACGCTTGTAGGATACTCCGCGTCAGTTACAGTGCGAATAACTTAAATAGTGCACTCGTTTTTTTTCGTTTACGGTCTCAGACACCGCCGCCACTAAAACGATTAGCAAGACTTTGTGTATGCAGGTACATTTTTGTTGAATATTTTGAGTCTGTTTTTAATGTTTTGTTCTTTCTTCGTAATGGCTTAAGAACAGGAATAGCAGCAACTGTTAATATTAATGGAAGAAGTTTTATCTGAATTTGATGATGAAGTTGAAGAGGATGAAGACGTACTAGAAACCAGAGAAGAAGATAATGAAGCGAACAGAAGGTGGAAAGCGACGCATAGCGATATACCAGAGAGGCCGTATATTCTAGAAAAAGATAGTAAAACTAACTTGGAAAAGCATGTTATACAGAAAAGCAACGAACGTTAGAACAAGATCTATTAACATTATCAAACATCTTCAATCAAAGATCCAGCTGCTATTTAGAAATTATTTTTTAGTGAAAATATTATCCAAATAATTATTGAAAATACGAACAAATGTATAGAAAAAGTAAAGAAAATTATACCCGAGAACAAAATGGTAAGCCGACTAATATTCAAGAGATAAAAGCTGTACTTAAAGCCAATATTCGTTTTGATGATAAGGACAATCGTGAGGAAAGACATAAAAGTAATAAGTTCGCGGCGATCAGGGAATTATTTGACTGCTTTGTATTCATTTGTAAGAAGCCTTATTCGTTGTCAGAATTTACAACTATACAAATTACAACTCGAAGCATTAGAGGAAACTGTTGATTTCGACAATACATGCCGTCTAAATCAAATAAATATGGAATGTAAATTTTTGCACTGGTTGGTGCTAAAATGTATTATACCCGTGATATAGAAGTACATGTTGGAACTAAGAATCCTGGTGCATTTCATGTCAAGTCCTTATAAAGTTTACAACGTTTATGTGAACCTATAGCGGGATCGGAACTTAACGTGATAACAGACAATTGGTTCAAAAATGTCGAATTAGCCGATGAACTTAGGATCAGCTATAAATGAAGCCTATTAGGCACTCTTCGTAAAAAGAAAGCTCAAATACCTCCATTACTTATTCAAGGAAAAATTCGGCCAGCGGGATGAAGCATTTTTACTTTTTGAGAAAATTCCACCTTAGTTTCCTATGTCCTAAACCAGGAAGATTTATTCTTCTGTTATTCGATGATGCCTCAGATTAAGAAACCGGAAAACCCGAGATAATTATACATTACAACAAAATAAAAGGTGGTGTGGATACGGTTGATAAATTATCTTCTATGTATAATTGTGCAAGACCTTCAAGACGATGGCCAATGGTGATGTTTTACAGCTTGATGAATATTGCTGTATCAAGACCTTTATAATTCATACCGCATATAATAGGAAGAAAAATGTCACTCGGAAAGATTTTCTTCAGCAGCTAGGGAACAGTTTATTATCTGAACAACTTAGGATTCGAGCAACATTGGAATATATTCCAAGAGCCTTGATAAATTGAATATTAGAGGTATGTGGTTTGGATCAAACCCGCCTAGATGAGTCAAGGGTAGCATTTACAGGACGTTGTGCTATATGTCACTCAAAGAAAAATAGGAAAACACGATTTATTTGTACAATGTGTAAAAAGTTTTTAGATCTAGAGCATATTGGAATAATATGTGAATGTTGTTTTAGAAAGTTAAATATTTAATTTAGCAATAGGATTTAAAATACTTATAGTTGTTGGAGGGAAGTCCCCGAGTACCGAACACTTAAGGAATCTTAACAATCACGGGCGTAGTCAGGATTTAGTTTTGGGGGGGGGGGGGGTTAGTTTGATGTAAATAAAACAACAAAAATATACTTACATGAAATGAAATGACAAGAGATGGCGTTACTGTGCGCAATGTCCACTAGTTCGGATATATATTCAATTCAATTGTAATAATTTAACTCTCTTCACTCCTCGTATTTTTTCGGTATAATATTAGGTAATATTTGGCTTATTTCGGGGGTATATTAGGTATATTAGGTAATATTTGACTTATTTATTTATTCCCTAAAACCAAAAAAACTGATAGTTTAATTTGTTTATTTATGTTAAAATAACTCTCTATTATATTCTTAACCAACATAGATATGTAATCAGTCTCAAATATTACTTTAGATATAGTAGTTACTAAGTAGTAACTTATATAGTTAAGACTGTTCTAGTCTGTTTCTAGACTGTTCCTTTATTATTTGAACTAAAAAAATATTTTAACAAGAAACTCGTAAAATTGTTATTCCAATAAAACTTATCAACCATTAATAAAGCAAATTAAACTTAATCTTAATGAACTTTGGTCAGAACTAGGAACGTTTTCTAAGAAATTTCATAATTTGGGTCGTATAGTTGGTAGAATCACAGATGTAGCTATCTGAGCTATCCAACGTCAGTACACGCTTCATGTGCCCACTGACAAGCTTGCAGTTCCGTCGGCTATATCGTCCTATCCATATACGGTGCAAATGTCTCGAACTGCTCCTATAGATTTTTGACCACGACGAAAGGCAAAATATAGCAAGTGTCGAAAATGAAATTTTTTGCGCCTTGGAATCTCTATTTCAAAAGCTTTAAAGTTAATTTAAATTACATTTTTCAGAAAAATGCTGCCAATAGTTTTGTAGATTAAGAAAAGGGCTTTCAAATGCATATGTGTGTATATATTGGGACAAACAAAAAAAATGGAGGAAAAATCAACAAATTATAAAAATGGCGTGAACTTTGGAATCAATTACATTGAAATTCAAAATAGCAAAAGGTTTCATTTGAATGTAAAATTCCCAAAAACACTATTAACCCTCAAGAGAAGCACAAACACACTCAAGAGTGCTTCCCGATTCACGAGCACATGGGTATGCCATACCGTATGTCTTTGATTATTAATCTTTTGATATATTTTTTTTTAAATTTAAACCTCAATCAGTATAGAAAAAGACTGTACCTATAGAATGTTCCAAAAAATAATAGTATTCCTAATACCATCGAAAAAATCAGCAAAAATAAAAAAAATATGTTAAAATGAGGTGTTCTATTCAAACTATCATATCTAGGTGAAATTAATAGATAAAAACTTTCTTCCAGCGGTATTTAAAGCGGGACTTAATGTACTTTCAGATACCTATTATATAGTTTAGCTTTATTTTAAAAAATATATTTATTTAGTTAGGTAAAGTTCACTAGTATGATGCTCTTCAAAAACCGATTCGGTCTCGCTTTCGAAAATTGCCTCATATAACGCTTCTACTTCAGGCGCACAGCGAGTACGAGAACGCGTGTTCATTTTGAGCAAAATAGAAGATGAAATAAACAGATAAATAAATGTAAAAAAAATTAAAAATCAAAATTTTCAATAAAAATACCATAGAAAACACTATTTGTGCAAAAAGGTTCTATAACGGTTTTTATTTATTGACAAAACACTGACACAACAACAGCACTGGGTAGCGTATACACATAGACTGACTACGGTTGCTTAGATTTTTGTTAATATCCAGATTTTAAGATGGCTATGGTGGGGGTCTGTAGTGCGGATAGTAAAAATTTTTCCCCAACTCAAAGTCATCACCTCAACGTGACCATTTATAAGGTAAAAACACTTTTAATCCACCCCTGTGGATGCCTTATCCAATACTTCTGTTGAGGGTTAATTCAGGAAGCGGTATCAATTGATACCTCTCTGAATAGCAATTAATTTAAGATTATGTATGTATGTGTGTGTGTGCGTAGGTCGATATGGGTCTGCTCCAGATGGGTAATAAGCCAGCTCCACTAATCTAATCAGGTGGCGAAGGTTAATCTAGCTCGAAGCCATAAATTGGTCACTGAATTATACAATAGCAGTTTATTCTATTAAACTATATAATAGCAATTTATTCTATAATAAAAATTTCACTGGAACCATCAGATTTTGAGATTAGTGAATTTTTTAGATTAATGATTTTATCTTTGAAATTGTCTATGATTGAAAGGGCACTATTTGAGGCTGTTCATGATTATTAACGAGGTGGCTGTTGAGTAGACTGAGGAATTTCCAAGATAGAGGTTGGTTCGTCAAGATCAGCATATGTGGGTCTGTCGTTTGGAAAGTACAGCATATTTTTAATTTACTTTTTATCAAAATAGGGTGCTAGGAGAGGACCTGATTTGTTTTCCACAGTTTGTAGAACACTAGTATAACTTATTTTCGATCTTGCTACGTCAATTGTGTGTCTGCGTTCATTAATAGGGACTGCGTTGCCTCCTGTGGATGTAGAGTGTGATATTCGGGAAAATGGTCTCAATCATCAGTCATCAGTCTTTTTATGTTACGTTGTCTGGAAAATTCTTGACTTTTTTTTAAGTAGATTTATGGCCCGTAGATATTATGCCCCGTAATGGGTACATTTGGTAGAACATGAAGGGGATGAAGCTCTAATAGAAGAGAGAAATTGATCATTAATCATTAATTGAACTTTTCAAAGGCGAGTAGCATTTACTATTTTATACGGCGAGGAAGCATCCTCAACAATTTCATTCATAGAGAAAGATTTGGGAATATGTCTGATTATTCCTTTGTCCGCTACAAAATTGTATGGGATGAAGCAGTCAAAAGCTTTTTCAATTAATTTATTATTTAGAAAAATGATTAAGTCTGCCTGAAATGTTTTCTGATAAGGGAGATTCCACAAATACCGTAAACGGACCGGTGCTATTACTATTTATTTTTGTACAATGAGACTGGTTTAATTTGTTTTTTTTTTGTTAACATTAATATGAGGAGTAGAAGACAAATCACTATTGTTTGAAAAGTTAGAATTACCTCGCAGGAAAGGAGGATTTCTATCGACATCTGGAGAAAGGTTTACACGGATTTTCGACAATACTGCATGTTCGCTAATATCACTTCTCTTATTGCTGATGCCAATAATCCTTTTAAAATTATCAATATCCATATTGTCATTTTTTTATTTCATTTTTTTTGGGACGGTGTACCTATCACCCTTTCTTATTTAATTTGAGGTTATGTCACAATACAACTTTCAAAATAGAGTTTTTATTCTTCTTATACTGATAATGGATTGAAATGGAAATTTTCTATGGTATCACGAAATCTTAAAAACCACTTAAGAACATTCTCAAAGTACATTGATTCATAAAAAAAACAGCTTCAATCATTACAAAAGTCTCTGTAGCATTAATACAAAACAAACTTCAAACTGATTTTTTTCTATCAGCGCTCAAAAGGCACTTTTTTCATATTTCTTTTATATAGAATTCAGCCATGCCGCGCCATCTATTCACAATTCTTCAAACTAAACCAGTTAATTAATAGAATATATTTTTATCAGCACTAAAATTTATCTATTCATCAATTGATGTGGCAATATTTAAACATATAAATATGTAATAATTTTAATGATAATCTTGGAAAAATTACTAAATATCATTAAAATATATTAATACAATAGATATTTAAAAAAAACATAATTTTTAAAACTCAACAAAAATGAATAATTTCGAAATTTTAAATTTTGATATGGCACCATCTGTAGACAGCTTTTCGTAACTACAAACACGATAGTACAGAACAATGCTTTTGAGCTCTGTCGTGTTTATAATATTGAAACATAGAGGACCGAGAACGTTTGTGTATTATATTATGTTGCCTAGCTTAACAACGTTAAATATTTTTGAAATATTTAAAACAATTAATTTATTACATTGCTATAAATAATAGATTTAATTGAAATTACCATTTGAAAAATAATATAAAATGTATTTGTACAAAAACCCTTGAATTGTAGTAAGTATAATTGGAAAGGATTGCACCTTGTGTGTAAGTAAATTTAAAAAATCAAAATAATTATTTAAGCTTTTCGTAGTAGTAAAATTTTAAAAAGGTTTTCACACAGACCAATGTTAAGCAAGTCGCTAATAAATTTAGTTTCATTACTGGCCCCGTGCGCAGAATAACATTAAACTTTATTGGCAAATATTTCTAAGAACTTTTCTCAACCTCACATAATTTCTAATCATTTTAATTTTACCTGCCAGTACAAATTAATCATCTATTCTCGTGGTAATAGTTTGTCGAAATGTTTTTCTTTTATCGAATACCAAGTATTTCAGTTTTACATTCTGGGTTGCGATCAAAGCAACAATGGTCTTTTGATTTACAAGACAACATACAATTTTCAAAGCAAAAGTTTAAAGTAATCAGAACTAGATCAATTCTTCTATTGGAACCTTTGGTGTGAAACACTAAACTTGAAGAGATTTACCACTAAACACCAAAACACTGCTTTGAACTGCTCGATGCATGTTTCGCTAACCATGTTAGTATCATCAGGAGATGATTTAATCTCCTGATTAAATCATAAAGATAATAAGAATTACCTAAACAATAAGAATTACCTAATAGAGTGAACTAATTATTTCTACACATATTTAATATGAAAATGTTGGGATTTCTAAAAAATGGGAGGATTTCAGGGCATTCATTTTCTATTATAGAATCAAAAAGTACTATTAGAACGACATTTATTCTAAATTCGAATTGAGTTTAAATAATAACTAAAAATTACATATTGCTTGTTATTTCCTTTAAAACATTACAGATTCTGCAAGAGTATAAGAAAAGTTTATTTGATTATAAATGTTGATTTCATCGTCATGATCCAATTCAGTATTTCTGCAAAAAACAACATATTTATATATTATTTTTTGGTTTTGTATATTTTTGCAGATCTACCACACTGTTAATTGGTAGATGCATCGGCTGTTCTCTATTAATATACTATGTGACAAAAAAAACGCATCACTCTGTAAAATTGTATTTTTAAACCAAATTTTATACATATGCTGACGATGTTGAAAATAAACGATACAAAAATCCGCAAGTAATGTTATTTCCTTATTTATACATGTTTATATGGTCCCTATCGGGGGCTTACAGACGTTTCCCCAAACTCTTATTTGGCATCTTCGGTAATGACTGTCGCGAAGTTCGTGACTTTCTGAAAATTACCAGAAATCGAATAAATGTATGCCGCGGCTACGTCTGACTTCTTACCACTTTTTCAAGCAATTGGGGCCTTATATCCCCAATTGTCCGAGTTATGTTGGCTTCCGAGTCGTCAGTCATCGAGTCGTTTTATCAGCATAGACTAAAGATCTATCATAACCACAAAAAAATCTAAAGGCGTTAAATCAAATAACTTGGTGGCCAATTAACAGGTCCGTTCCGTATGACGTCCTATTGGAACCACATCTCCAGATCAAAACCAATCACATTCGGAAATAAATAATCCACGTAGTCGAATAACAAAGCCAAACTTCCTGCGACGAATTGATAAATTTAAATTTTCATCACCACTGCCAATAACAACGCCTATATGTTCTAAGGAACACAGTTTTTTGTCTTGTTTGTTTTTGTTTTAATATCGAGAAGCTTAAAATACCTTTGGAATTTATCGATAATTCAGCGAATACATCACGAAGTTCAAGTCTTCTATAAATTTTGACAATTTGCAAGCCTTGCTCTGATGTTATATGTTTCATGATGTTTTGACAGACTATTGGGACACATATTTACAGACTTGCGCGCAAACTCCCAGTTCGTTTGATCCCGTTCGTTTGATTTGAGCGACCCCCATTTCTTCAACATGCAGCTAGTGCAAAAAAAAACACTAGAAGAAAACAAGGGAATAAACAAAGCTAAACATAAGCTGAAAAATAATAGGACACAAATGTTTACCTTAATGCGTGAGGATGGCATAGTGTGCAGGGAACGTTCGAAAATGTTAGCGGTTATCAGAAGATTTTATTCAAAGTTATATGAAGATGAGAACAGTCAACGAGAACAATGTCCACGGAAGGGCAAATGCCATATATCCTGTTTGATGAAGTGACAAATGCTATGGAATCGATGAAAAATGGAAATGAAAATCGATGAGGCTCCAGAAAAAGACAGTGTAATGGTTGAAACGTTAAAAGCTGGTGGTCGAACTTTACATAACTGTTCATAGGAAAGCACAGGAAGATTTAAACAACTACTGCCTAATAAGCTTCCTATAGTTTCTAAGTTTATATAGGTTCTAAGTTTTCACGAAGATAATATCTAAAAGAATATTAAGAATATTGAATGATGCACAACCAAGGGAGCAAGCAGAATTCAGAAGTGGATTCAGTACGATTGATCATATCCAGGTTGCCCAACAGGCCATGATAATGCACCATGTCACTGTGCTTGATTTTAATTGAAGTGTGGTTGACAGGCATTTGACAGACTCAATATGGTGTTTAAGAAAAAAATTTCACTTTGTGTGAAGAGAAAAGTTTTTAATCAGACACTCACATTACATTATCAGTTCAAAAACTTCTGGTAGCACAGAGGGGATTGCGAAGCGGGACAGAAAAACCTGCATATGGATCAGAGTACAAACGAAAATATGTGACCATATGTGAAAATATGTGATCATTGGAAGGGCGAGATAATTGAAATGAAGGTGAACAAGCAATATAGCGAGGCGATGTGACAACAGATGGACCAAAACAATCCTGTGATGGATACCGCTTGATCATAAACGACCACGAAGAAGACCGAAAACCCGATGGATAGATGACATCATGAAGTAAACTGGACCCGAATGGCTGACAACAGCTCAGGACCGCGCGAGTTAGAAGGTTGCTAGGGAGAGATGTTTTCATGGGTGGGAAATGTAACGACAGTTTCTAGGGTATCCCGTGTTAGCTGAATAGTGGACGGTTTCGCTGACGTTTGCTGAGAAGCATTAGTCGTCGAAACAGAGTCTAGTAAACGTTTTGAAAAAGATAAATGAGACTCCATCAAAACATCAGCGAAACCGTCCACCAGTGAACATTCAGCTAACACGGGATACCCGAGAAACTATCGTTACATTTATATATATATATATATATATATATATATATATATATATATATATATATATATATATATATATATATATATATACAGTCTGTGTAAAACGTACTCGGAATTTCTCATTTACAATGCCCGCGTAAAATATTATTTAATTTTTACCTAACACGGGATACCCGAGAAACTATCGTTACATTTATATATATATATATATATATATATATATATATATATATATATATATATATATATATATATATATATATATATATACACATATATATATATATATATATATATATATATATATATATATATATATATATATATATATATATATATATATATACACATATATATATATATATATATATATATATATATATATATATATATATATATATATATATATATATATATATACTGTCTGTGTAAAACGTACTCGGAATTTCTCATTTACAATGCCCGCGTAAAATATTATTTAATTTTTTTTTTCTGCCCTAAAATAGAATCACTATGCTAAATTACAATTAAGATAATATATAAGAAAGTATTCCAGTCCTACAAAGGAAGATCAGAAATGTGTCAAGCGATGGCGACATCTCACATGTATCCAAGGCAGCAATTTAAACTTTATATGGCGTGCCGACTTAACAGTTTAGAGTTCAAATCCGTATCATTGATATAATTTTTTTTTGTTCAAAAATAGTAAACTTGAAGAGATTTACCGCTAAACACCAAAACACTTTTGTTTCACACCAAAGGTTCCAATAGAAGAATTGATTCAAAAATAGTATTAAAATAATTTTGTTATTAATTTCTGATAATTATTAAGTTATTTTATATATTTTCAGTCTCTAGTGTTAAATAATTAGTAAAACAAAAAAATCCGTCATACAGCATACACATTTGTTTTTTAATTGAAGAAGCCTGAAATAATTCTAATTATATAATTTATTCAGAAAATATATAAAGACAGTGTCGTTAAAGAATCAATCTACTTGTCAAAAAATAACAATACATTAAATATAGTCGTTTTCCAGCGGTTCTAGCTGAAGTTCGCATGTATCCACTTCGAAACCTGTAAAGGACGATATTCTGATTACCTGGTTGTACTGTTATATCATATATATATATATATATATATATATATATATATATATATATATATATATATATATATATATATATATATATATATATATATATATATATATATATATATATATATATATATATATATATATATATATATATATATATATATATATATATATATATATATATATATATATTTCCGCGGTCGGTAATATTAGAATTACTAGGTTAAGTTCTCGGATAGAACCGCGTTTTAGATTTGTAAATTCTCGACGTTTCGGCTTAGAGAGTGCAGACTATAAACAAATTCCTAACAATCCTGCAAAATATCTAGAGAAGAAAACGCGTTCTGTCATTAATAATTCTAATCTTCTTTCAGATGATAAAAAGGCTTTAATACCTCGCGAAAAATCTTCTCGTATCCCAAAATTGCACGGTGTCCCAAAACTGCACGGTGTCCCAAAACTGCACGGTCTTCCGAAAATCCATCAAACTGACATTCCTCTTCGTCCCATTGTCAGCGCTTATCGTTCACCAACTCAAAAATTAGCAAGATATTTAGCGAAAACTCTACAGACGGTCGTGGAAAAAACAACGTCCTACATCAAAAATTCCTCTCCTTTTATTGAGATTCTTCAAAGCCACAGTATATCTGAAAGTGACATTCTTGTTAGTTTTTGATATTGCCTCGTTATTTACAAACATTCCCCTTTCAGAAACTCTAGACATTCTAAAAAACGAACATTACACATCAACGGATATTCTTAGTCTTATTGAACATTGCATGTTCAATACATATTTCATCTTCAAATACAAATTCTTTAAACAAATTCGTAGAGCTCCAATGGGCTCCCCTCTTTCTCCGGTCATAGTCAATATTTTTATGGAACAGTTTGAAACTCAAGCCATTAACACCAGTCCATTGAACCTACTTGCTGGTTCTGATAGGTAGATGACACCTTCGTCATTTGGCACACGGATCGCAATCTTTAAATCTGTTCCTTTCGCATTTGAATATTATACATCCCCAGATCCAATTTACAATGGAGACTGAAAACAATTATGCTCTCCCTTTTCTTGACGTTCTAATATCAAAAAGGAGGGACTAAAGCTTCTCCTATTTAGTCTATCGTAAACCCACCCATACAAACCGTTATCTAAAATCGAACTCACATCATCCATCCCAATTAAATTAAATTCGGTAGTCAAAACATTAGTCACGAGATCACTAAGATTGTCAAATAGGAAACATAGGAAAACAGAACTTAATTCCCTAGAAGTGGCACTAATTTAAAACGGTCATGACATGCGTCAAATAAAAAGGCATATTAATAAAGTTTAGGCAACTGGTCATACCAACCAATCCACTAGAGAAGTGTCCCAAAATCCGAAAGTTCTTGTGCCATACATCAAGGGAATTACAGATAAAATTTGCCACGTATTCAGATCCCGTAATATCGAAACGATATTTACAACAGAAAGAAATATATCCAGTCTCCTTAGACCAGTGGAGAATAATATTCCACAAGAGTCACATGGTGTTTATGAGATTCCTTGTTTTGGCTGCTCCCAATCATATATCGGCCAAACTAATAGACGTATCCAAAATCGCATATACGAGCATTCTCTCTCGAGAGCATCGCTATACGAGACTCTCACCGTCCGAAAATCTGATCTCTCCTCGACTTTAACAGAACATCATATCCAAACGGGTTACAAAATAGATTTCGACAAGGCCAAAGTAATGGCACCCATATATTCCTACAAACCCCGCATAATTCGTGAAGCAATTGAGATCAAAAAACGCCCGGACTGCTTAAACAAGAGGAACGACGGTCTTAAAGTTCCAAATACATGGAAACCGCCTATTTCCAAATTATTCATCCGAAACCCCTCAACCGAGCGCTTCAGCTACAACCTCACCTATTAATACAGAGGTCGCACCATTCACGTTCTTTTCTAGTTGTGTGTATATATATATATATATATATATATATATATATATATATATATATATATATATATATATATATATATATATATATATATATAACATACATGCGAACTTCAACTAAAACCGCTTGGAAATGAATATATTCAATTTATTGTTTTTTTTTATATATAAACTATGTGAAAGTCTACAAAATCATAATGGACTAACTGCTTTTGACCGATTTTTTTCAAGCATAAAGCTTTTGAGTAAATTACATGCACAGCAGTTGGAACTTGTTTGAAAAACAAAAAATATGCCAACTTTTGTAACCAAACTAAAGGAAAAATGGGATTCGGGGTTTTTAGCAATTGAGGATGGTCTACTTGCAGTTAGCTGGTGGATTCTAAACAGCTATGGGTGATCAGTAATTATAGTAACCCAGAAACTGGAATTATAAAAAGAAAACAAAAAGATGGTAAAAAAAAGAAGTCAGGTGCACTACACCTATTGTAACATATATTAAAACAATGGGAGGAGTAGATTTGGCAGATCACAAAGTTCAAATTTACGACTCCGACAGAAGATTCACAAAATGGTGGAAGAATTTTTTTTATAAACCTTTTACAGTAGCGGCTGTAAAAACCCATATTGTACATCAAGAGGTGGTAAAAACAGGGAAAATTCCTAAGTTTTCTCGTGAATCTGGCAGAACAGCTTGTTCTGACTGGACGTCAGAATGCTAAAATTGCAAGAAAGCTTAGTGGATCAAGCGGTTCTCGATCAAAGAGGGCCAAACTTCTACTGAACATCGGAGATCATATACCCAACTTCTGGCCGGCGAAGAGGCAGCAAGTGAGCCCTGGACAAAATTGTTAACAGGACCAAGTACATATGTTCAGCATGTAACATCCCGATGTGTACAAATTGCTTTACTCCATATCATAGTTAATTGTATTTTTTCAGCTACATCTTGGGTTTGATTAATTAAACAAATTAGTTTATTTTCAGATTTGAGCCAAAAAAAATGTTTGGTAGTTAAAGGGTTAGTGAAATTAAGAGTGGCGTTAGGCAAGCAGACATTTTACAAATCTAGATCTTTTAGTGTTATTTGTGACTGTGTTATACTCTAGGCAAATAAAAAAAATTACACACCCTGAATTTTAGGGATTTATCACAAATCATGTCGATATTAAACACTTTTTTTAAATTTGTAAATATAGCAGGAAGCTATGTAACATCAAAGTTGTTTCAATCAATTTCAATGTAAATATAAGCACAAGGTCAATCCTTTTATTTTAATTTATGTGTTGGAAATGGCTTCGAAGTGAAAAGAGATTCCTGTGGGAATGCGGGAGAAAATAGAAAAAATTATAGAGAAAATGAGGACAAGTTAATTTAATATTTGCTACAGTCCAATACAGGTATTCGAGATAGGTGACCTGATAAGCAGCGTTTACAACCAAGTCTTTCCAAACTGATAAAAAGCCAATGAAATTAATAGACGAAAAAGCTTCCGCACAAATAATAGGTGTACAACATTACTCCCGCCGTTTTTGTTTTCAAAATTTTAGTCTTTATTGTAAAAAACTGGTTATGCATTTATGATTCAAAGTATTGTCCATCGTTGGTCACTACTTTCTCCCATCTTTCATGCAGCATTTGAATCTCGCATTAAAAAAACTGATCATCTTTTGAAGCACTCCACGAATCGATCCAATTTTTGACTCCTTCATAAGACCGGAAATGCTGGTCAGCCAGGCCGTGTGCCATCGATCGAAACAGGTGATAGTCAGAGGCAGGAACGTCTGGGGAATACGGCAGGTGGGGTAGGAATTCCCATTTCAACGCTTCCAAGTATATTTTGACCACTTTCGCAACATGGAGCCGGGCATTGTCATGCTGCCAAATTACTTTATCGTGTCTTTCGCTGTATCGCGGTCGTTTGCCTTTCAATGCTCGGCTCAAACGCATTAATTGCGTTCGATAACGATCTCCTGTGATTGTTTCAGACGGGAAACAGCTCGTAATGCAAAAGCAAGAGTTGTATACCTTTTATATAAAGCAAATTTGAAATTTTGAACCCGCCAAGATTTTAACATTAGGGCGGAGAAAGAATACTAGACTTAATAGAGAGAACATACTAAATACAGATAAGCACGGCGCTGCTACAGCATGGTTATAATGTTACAGTTTGGGGGTGCATGTCTTACAATGGAGTAGGAAATATTTATGTTATAAATGGTAACATGAGCCTGGTCCTATGCGGAGTCTATGCACTCTCTCCCTAGCGAGAGAGTGCTGTAAAATTATGGCGGTAAGGGACTTTCTATTTCGAACAGGACATTGATGAAACAGGATAACATAATCAAGAACTGGCTTCTCTATAAATCTAGAAAGTTATTCACACCACTCCTGTCACCAGACCTTAATCCCTTAGAAAATTTGCCGGACATTTCCGATAGAGAAAGTCACAATTAAGAGCAAGGAACATCTAAAAAAAGTAATTTTTGACGCACGGAAAAGTTTATCCACATAATAGGTGTTTCGGCTAATGTCGATATTGTTAAGAGATGGCGTTAGTAATACATTTGTTGGTATAGACTAATGACATCGATGACGTTTGGAGAGTAAACATACGCCATTAAAGCCAGTCTGTTAGTCTCATTGTGCAAAAAACATAATTAATATGTCAAATTATGTACTAGAAAACGAAATTTTTCGGGGAAGTTCAATAATCTTCTTTTATTTGAAGAAAACGTCTGCAGAAAGTTATCGATTATTGGTTGAAGATTATGGTGAACCCATGTTTTAACCCAAAAAACTTCTGAACGATGGTTTAAACGCTTCAAAAATAGTGATTTTGATATAAAAAACAAGGAGCATCCAGCACAGCCAAAAAAAATTGAAAATGTATATTTGCTAGCATTATTGGATGACTACTTTGAAACGTACTCATACTTTGAAACAATTAGCTGAAACATTGAATATTGCCAGTGGTATCTCGTGAGTTTTTAAAGTGGGAGGGCGTAGAAAATAGGGCTGCTGAAGATTTTTTTTGCTTTCCCCTTTCTCCTTTTTGTGCTATTGAAACCTTATACAGAAAGTGAACCCGGAAAATGAGTTAAGAGAAAAAAACTGAACGGAAATAAAATATGGTGCTTTGCTCTGAAAAATTGTTTGATAAATGTAGGAGGGGCGGTGCCCCAACGCACTCCCTCACAAGCCGCTACTGAATATTGCTCAATCCACCATTTCCGAATATCTACAAGCGTTGGGAAAGATCCGGAAGAAAAATGGGTTCCATATGAATAGAAGGAAAGAGACATTGAAACGATTGTGAAATTTTGCTTGCCCGATAGAAAAGAAAAGGTTTTTTCCATCGACTTGTGACAGTTGATGAAAAGTGGATCTATTTTGGCAACCCAAAGCGCAAAAAATCATGGGTAGACCCATAACAGACTTTCAAAACAACACATTCTTACGAAGAAGTGAAAATTTGGCTTGAATGGTTGGCATCAAAAAAACAATAGTTCTTTTGGCGCAGAATCAATTCCTTGACAGAAAGATGGGAAAAAGTAATAACTAACGGCCAATATTTTAATTATTAAGATAATTTATTTTGTTATGGAACCGCTAAAAATTTGCGAAAACATTTACATTATTAACCGAAACACCTATTATATTACAAAAAAAAAGTGGAATCAATACCTAGACCTTTGGAAGCTGTCCTTTTTGCTAATGGGATGAACACAAAATATTAAAAAAACAAGATACCATGGTGATGTGCCAATATTTTTTGGCGGTTTCAAACGTTATTGTTAAATATATTGTTTATTTGATTAAATTTTTCAAATACATTGTAATCCTATATTATATAATTTCTTGTTATATTTACAAATAAAATTCTTTTTTTTAATGAATTGTGATAAACCCCTTGCAAATACTTTTTTGCCTACTGTACATACCGAAAGAAAAACAATAAACGATATAACAAATTAATTCTTTAACTACTGTTATTATTTGTTTTTATTTATTTTTTAATATATATTGTGTAGAATCTATATTATTACACAAATTATTCTTATTATTTAATGTTGCACAATAATACATTCCAGACCTTAAACTATGACTTATTTGTAAACATTAATCATTGCTAATTAAACCAGTTCACTAGCGCATGTAAACAATCTGCACCCGCCACTGGTAGACGACGCTACACCCAAAGCTTCGTCGCGACTCTGCGCATTTCCATTTATGTTTTTTTGCAGTTGGCGTCTTCAGCTGATCGAATTGACCCACCTGCATTACTGTATGTTGATATTTAGTGAGCTATTACGAATAATTTGAAAATTCACAAAAATAATGGCGCAAGTACGACAGAATTTCCATAAAGATTGTGAGGACGCCATCAACAAGCAAATCAATACGGAATTATATGCAAGCTATACATATTTATCGCTGGTAAGTCTAGTTTTTCAAGTTTACATTAACATTATACCGATAAAATCTTCAAGATTATTTGCATCTTAAAAAACAATGTATCTAAAATTAAAAACTATTTCTCGTGCCAATACAATACCAATACATCTTACTTGCTTTTCGAGTCATTTAAAAATTACTCATTTAGCTGGTTTAGTTAAAAATAATGTCGGTTTTCGCATTACATTCTTTTAATTAATTTTGAAATTATGTAATAATATATGTTACAACTACCCATCGTTCTAGAAGATGGAAATAAATATAATCAATTTTAAAGAAAAACATGTATTCGTGGTATTTATGAGTCGTTTTTCTTTTAAAAGCAAATACCATAAATTAAACAAAATGCCAGATTATTCAGCGAGTGAATTGGTCAGTAATATCTAATATGTTGACATACCTCGATTCGTTATATATTCAATAACTCTTATCTACTTGATCTTGGGGTATCTCATTCCTATCTCCTTGAACCTGATATCATAGGTGAAATTCTAGAATTTCCTGTATATTACACCTAGCAGTCCAGTTACCTCAAGTGATAATTAAAAGCGATCTACTACCATATCTCCCCAGGATATAGTTCTTAAAATACAATACTCATACCCCTCTACAAGGAAATGAGGGGTATTTTGCCTTCTCTGAGTCTATCAACTAATGTCCGATCATCATACATGAGAATATAAAATCCATTCCATTTCACCTCCCAGGCAGAATGTTGACTACAGCACTCCAGACGTTGATGTTGGCGCTCCGCTTTGGGAAGTGAGAAAATGATCTTCAAACCAAGAAATTTATAGGGTTAAACCGGATGTTCTGTAGTTCTACTATGGTAAAAAAAAGTAAAGTGACTTTCACTTTGCGTGTCGTACAACCATTTGTTTTTTAAATTGATAAGTCTGTCTTGGATATATCACAGAGGTTTCTTGTCATTTCGCTGATTGTTAAAAAATTTTGTCGGCAATTTTTTAAAATAAATTTGGATTAAATGTTGACTAAAAAACGATTTACAAGTGGTAAAAGGACATTAGTATTCAGTGGTGGCCAGAGAAGTAGAGCAGTAATTAGTACACTAACTGTATAATATAAATATATAACAAAAAAGGGAAAGCATAACATCAAACTTAGTTTTAAAACAATCTGTAAATATAATATTTAACAAAAATGTAGAAAAAGAATATGAAAATGTGGTCATAAAAATAGAGGCATAAAATTTATAAAACAGTAAATAGTTGAAATTAAAAAAAATAAATACAAACAAACTTGGCTGAATAATCATTTTGTTAGAAATGGGTCGTAGCGACTATTCTGCAGCTGCAGAAAGAGTGCAGATTTTAACATTGCGGAAAAAAGTAAAGTCACTAAGGGATATTGCAAGGATCGCCGGTTGTTCAAAAAAAAATGATGGAAAATGCCGTAAAAACTAACTAATTCACAAAAACCGTGGACTTAGAAGAAAACTGACTCCTCATACTAGCAGGCAGATTGTACGAATTTTCAAAAATGGCCCATTTAAATTGCCTACCGAAATTAAAAGTGAACTGGAGTTAGAAATAAGTTCAAGAACAATTCGAAGAAGGCTGCAAGTAAGTAACTTACACGGTAAAGGAGCCAGAAAAGTCCCTTTGTTATCGGCCAAGAATATAAAAGAACGTTTAAAGCTTGCCCAAGATCAGTTAAATTGGTATGGGGAATAGGGAATCAAGAAAGGGTGCAATATTTTATGAGGGCGATGAAACAAAAATAAATTTAATAGGTTCTTATGGTAGGCGATATGTTAGAAGACCACACAACCAAGAATTATTACTAAAACATACTATTAAAACTGTAAAGCATGGACGTGGTAATATAAAGCTCTGGGCAGTTTTTTCATGGTATAGTGTAAAACCAATTTACTGGATTAAAAAAAAAGCATGGATCAAATGAGTACATCCACATTCTTCAAGGGGTCATGCTGCCTTTTGCAGAAGAATGAATAGGGTATGAAATATGAATAGGGTAATGATCCAAAACATACTGCTAGGAAAACGAACTAATTTCTTAGTAACCGCCGGACCTCAATCCCGTTGAGAACTTGTGAACTTACGTCAAGACTGACGTGGGTAAACATAAAGCGAGAAACAAACTTGAACTTTGGGAAGTTATTAAAAAAGAATAGGAATCTATACCATTAGAAATGTGTCAAAGACTTGTAAACTCTATACCCAAAAGATGCGCCGAAGTAATAAAACACAAAGGTCATAAAACTAGGTATTAAACGTTCAAAAAATGTTTGTGTTATTTAGTACTTTCATTAACTGTTAAATAGTATATATTGTGCTTATTTCTTGTTTTTATGAACACATTTTCATGTTCTTTTTTCTAAATTTTGGTTAAATATTATGTTTACAGTATTTTTTTAGAACTAAGTTTGATATTATGTTTTCCCTTTTTTGGTATATATTTATATTATACAGTTATTGTACTAATTACGTTTGTTATTATAATTTTAATTACCAAACAGTATCTTTTATTGTAAAGGCTCTATTTCTCTGGCCACCACTGTATATAATGGTATCAGAAGCATCGAAGGCCATTCGAAAAAAAAATACCATCCAGATTTGTGTCACACAATTTATGGTTTTTGCATCACGATAACGGATCATTCAATTTCGTCAATTTTTCGCTAAAAATTTTCATCGTATATGGCACCGTGTGAGTTTTTCCTGTTCTCTCGATTGAAGAAATCACTTCGTGGGGGCCATAGAAGCCGTTAAAACTGTTTGCTGTCCCCTCTATAGGAAATACCAGAAATTTATCAAAAAACATTGGTATATTTTGGTATATTCTTTATAGAATATACCAGAAAACACTGGAAAAAAACATTAGAATAAGTGTATAATAATAAGTAAAATTTGGATGAATAAATAAGTACTTTGTATTATATTTTAAGTCACCTTACTTTTTGACTATAGTATATCTTTCTCAGAATTTTTTAAACCAGGCCTGAAAAAACACAGTGTTGCTATTCGCATTTGTCATGTGCTACTGGACTCGATAAGAGTCCACATACAGTATAAATGTGATGTCGTATGTAGAGGAGAATGAAACAACCAGTTCAGTTTTCCGTAAGGAGGCTGTGCATGATGCTGTAGCGGCTATGATGAATAGAGCTTATAGTACCAGATCATTTTAGAGCAAATTTTGGAACCTTATCTAGAGCGAAACCTCAGAACATAATACACATTTTATATAGCAAGAGTAACGTTGACGTGGGGATTTTTTAGAAGTTTTTGAAGGTTATCTTTTACCGATTAAACACTTATGAGACTCTATAGGTAGTCAAATTCTGAATTTATCATATTTACCTCAAAGATTGTAAATCCTAGTATATGAGGTACAAGATTCAATGCCAAATCGATCATCTAATTCCATCAATGCCTAAATGAATAACTTAGTCTAATGAATCTAGTTGGACAAACGTATTATTAGTCATTCTTGACTAATCGACGAGTTGAATGATCTGAAATTTTGATCCTATATTATTTTTTGTAGTATACGCGGCCTTTTCTTTTAATTAAAAAAGGGAATAAAATGTATATAATATTATAATGATCAACAATGCGCTTTTAGGTTTTAAAAGTCACACCAATTACATAAAAAAATAATCATGTAATATGATAAATATAAGGATTGGTCGTTGATCTTGTGTCTCTATGCAAAATATGTCTGTGTAGACAATCTTCTTTATTATTTCCAACAAACAATGACATAAATTTAAAAGTTATTACACTTTATTTATCTTAGTTTAGCTTTGTTAGTGAATGTAAACAGAGAAAATGTTGTTTTTTTTACCCAGAATGGAAATAAAAAAAATAGTTAAAAAAGGAATAAAACAATTTTATACTTTGTTATCTATCAGTTTTATAAAAGTGATAGATAACAAAGTATAAAAATGTTTTATTGCTTTTTAAAAAATGATCACAAAGTAAGGGACAAATCAATCAATAATTTAAAAAAAATTAGTAATTAATCTAAAAAAAGATGGAAAATATGTCTGAGAAATCCAAAAAATTATTTATAAAACCATTTAACTGTTCAAAAAATTGTAAACAGATATGAAGAGATCGGGCTTCTTTCAAGTAAATCTAGATCAGGGCGTCCAACGCTAGAACGGCATCATGAACGAGCAATCTTCAGATGTGTACGGGAAAATTAGGCAACTAGTCCACCATTAGTCACAGCTGACATCTGTAATGGTCTTGATGGAATAAAACTCTAGAGCGTTGTCGAATATCACTGTATTTATTTAAATATATTTCTACTAGTTCTCCGCTTGAACACAACTTCTAAACTGTCATTTCCCTCTCTATACATTAGTTTCAAAAGTGCATTATTATTAGTTATTTATTCAGGTGTTATTATTTGCAACCCTTCTAATCTTCTTACAAATTCAAATTCAATTAGAAATATGTTTATATTCGGTTTAAAATAATGCCGTAAAAAGGGCGGTAAACAACTGTTATTGTAATAGGAATGTGAACCTGTGAATGTTTATACAATACAACAAAAACAAGAAAATATATACAGTATATTTAAAAATTATACAATATTTATATGCGTCGGTACATTACTACACATCGCATGTGACTACGGGATTGTTGTAACTTCACAAACAGTACGTTAAATAAGTAAAAAATCAGGTTTGGAGTTTAAAACAGCACGCAAAAACCATATATATATATATATATATATATATATATATATATATATATATATATATATATATATATATATATATATATATATATATAATCAACAGGTCTAAAAGACTAGCTTTCGTCAAATCATATGTCGATAAGCCTTATGTCTGTTGTGAACGTGTAATTTCCAGCGATGAATGTAAATTCAATGTTTTTAGAGCTAAATAAATGAGAATTGAAGGAGTGGAAAAAAATGAACAAATGAAAAATATATGTCCTACTTTTAAGTATGGCACTGATGGAGTTATGGTGTGCGGCTGTATGAGTTCTTTTGGCAATAGAAAATTTCAATTTACATAAGGAATCATGGATCAACATGTGTTCCTAGACATTTTGAGAGAAAATTTGCATCCAGGTGCCGAAAAACTTGACTTGGGTCTGATTTGATTATGCAACAGGATAATGATCCGAAGCACCGAGTATGTAAAGTCGAAGAATGGCTACTCTACATTGTCCGAGGATAATTAATAACTCCTCCACAACCACTGGATTTAAACGCGGCAGAACAGCCTTAAAATTAAACTCAATGAGATTTAACACTAAACACCGAATCACGTGCGTCGAGAACTTAAAAAAAAGTGATTCAGTGTTTAGTGGTAAATCTCTTTGGGCTTGGTGTTTCACACCGAAAGTTCCAATAAAAGAATTGATCCTTAAAATTGTAAAAGTCACTTAATGTACTCGTTACTACTTTTTACTAATCATGGATATATTTATACTTGCTACACCTTAACATTGCTACACCTTAACAAACGAATAAGATTTTATAACTAATTGATGGCGTTTACATTTCCATGTCAGTCAGCATAAACATATCTAAAAATAAATAAAATATTTCCCGTTCCAATATGATAACAATTGTTTAGTTTGTTTTTCGAATCATTGGATAATTATTCCATTAAAGCTCAGCCTTTTCCTAGACCATGTGGTCTATAAGTTGTTGTATTCAATCTCTAATTTAAATGTTTGTTTCTCTGCCTCAAAAATAAAACTACAATCCATTTAGAAGTAATTTAAAAATGACTGGCTTGTGTTTATTTTCCATGTCAATAAACTTAACACCAATTAGATCTTGTAGTACTTAATGTATAGTTGCGTCAGAAAAACTGCCGCAAACAATATTTGTTTTTTCTATACTGCTATCATTTAATTACAGTTCAATTTGAAAATTATAAAGTTAAAATTTTAATATGAAATTATGGTTGAAGTATTTATCATTTGGTTTTAACATAGATCATCGTTTCTCAACCTGGTGGTCGGGTTCAGTTGCAATGAGTTCAAAAAATAAGACCCGTATACGAAACATCCTTTTATTAGTGTATTTTTACTTTAAAAACAAGTGTTAGAAAATTAAATATTATCATGTAATATCAACAATAAAATATACTTAATTAACGTATTAGTTGTTGTTGAGGTATAGTTGTTTAAAATAATAATTTAATGCGACGGTTGATTTTGTTTTTCTTAAAAGTTTTTCTATAAGTGAATCATCAATGCAAACACAGATAAGCAAATTATTTTCCAGTGATAATAGACGATTTCTATATTTCGTTTTTAAAGCCACCATAGACGAGAAAGTTTTTTCGCCTAAGTAAGAAATAGCAAAGGGATCAATGTTTTTGAAGCTTCGATTAATAGGCTTCCGTATTCACGTCGTCGTGCAAGCCAAAACTTCAAGTCTAAACTCTAAATATCGAGTTAAAAAATCTAGTTGTAGAGTTTTGTCGGCAGATATTTCAATTAGTTGGTTGTGAATCTCAATAGGTAATTCAGCAGCTGCAACAACATTTTCGTCTGGCATCTTTTTCGTAGCAAACGTATTTCTGCGAAGAAAGCAGTGCGTCCATTCCATATGGGGCATAAAGTCTTTTAATTTTACTATCACACCACTGTTAATTCCCGTTATCGCTTTCGCGCCTTCAGTACATACCGTAATGCATTTATTGAAGTCCAAGTTTTCGTTTTGTGTTGCATCAATAAAAACTTTAAAGAGTCCTTCGCCAGTTGCACGACCAGGGGGATTGATTTGCAAAATAGCATATTTTCTTTAATTGACCTCTCGCATTCGTATCGGACAAAATACAAAAATTGGGCCAAGTTTGACACATCTGTTCACTCGTCAAACTGAACAGCAAAAAATTTACTTAATTTAATCTTTTCAATTATTTGATCGTGAACAATCATTGGCCATTAATACGTCTAGAAATTGTGTCGTTTCAAAGTGGTATAGTTTTCAACATTGATTATATCAATGGCAGCGGGTATAATGAGCTTTTCCACAATTGTGTTGCACTTAGACTCCCTGGTCACTCTTAATGCTACTAAAATGGATGCTTGAAGTTCTGCGGTTTCATTACAGCTTGATTTATTGATTTTTCAAGGCGAGTGATTTACGCACGAAAAAATGGTTTGTTTTGTAAAGACGGGTGTTTTGTTTCCAGATGCCAGACTAATTTTGAAGGCTTCATGCTTTCCGCGGATAGAACTTTACAACAAACAACACATTGCGGCTTGTCATCCAAGGCAATAAATCCATATTTAAATATGTTTCATTGTACAACTTTTTTTTCTTTACTGTTTCGCCAGATGTAAATGGTGCATTTCGTTTTGTCACAAATTTGTTCATTTTATTTATTATTATTAATTTATTTTATTACCACACTATTTAAGTATTTTAATTAACACTGAGCGAAAGAAGAAATCGTAGTATTTAACACTGGGTGAGAAAAGAAATCGTATTACTTATTTCCGTAAAAACGTAATTAATAATGAAATTTTTTGTCTCGTTCCTTTGTTGTTATTACTTGTTATTACTTTGTTGTTATAGCTTGTACAAATTTGTTTAAGCGCGTTAAGGGTGCACACTCAAAGAAAGCATGCTTCCTGCTTACTGGTAGTCGGCACCTATAAATGCCGATTATTTACTTAGGTTTTATATGATCGTGAACATAAACAAAGCGTGTCGGAACTTGTAAACAAACGTGAACCGGCAGCGACTATTTTACCGGAATGAATTTTTAATTCTTGGTCGCTTATTTTCGTCGCCGGACGTGGTTTTCAGTAGAAAAATTATTCTTAATGTGGCGGCTTAAAATCGTCCACACTCACATGTTGATTATTTTTCTTTCAATTCTTTTTTATTATTTCGAAATATTTTTTGTTTATAGTATATTTTATTATTTCGAAATAAGATTATAAGATTATAAGGGTCTTAGGCCGCTATTTGTATATATTTTTATGTTTATCTTCACACATTTTTCATCGGAGGATGAACTGGACATCTTGCCTTCATGAAATCTGCTTTTTTACTCGCAGATAACCAGCGTTCTTTAATGAAATGATGCAATAATGGTAATGTACGTATCAGCGGGACAACTGGCACCGGTATTCGGCGCCGAAAATAGGCGCTGGCTAACCTGCTTTCTTTGTGTGCGTACCCATAGGGACGAATGATCCGTCTCGCATACGCAGGCGTGTCATTTTACAAGGGCGTGCAATTGCCGGGCACAGGTTCGAACTGGTAAAAGTAATATAAGAACAAGGGGTTACACAAGTCTTGTAGTTCGGTATTTGCAGTTGTGTGCGGTATAAGTGTAACGACCCATTCACACATATATCCGTCATTGACGATTCGTCAATTAATACAAATACAAATAGATGATCGTTTTTTTCACGATTCGTAAGCATGTGAACACGCTCGTAGAAGTGCATAAGCCATTAACAAATAAAAACAATTCTTCATAAATCATGATACTGAAAAAAAAAGCTTTAATAAATGTCAAATTAACATATTGTACCGAGGGGTTGCAACGTTTTTACTTAACTTTTTATCTCTTTAGTGGGTCGTGACACTAAAAAGGTTGAGAAACGATGATCTATAGCCATCCTTCCTTAAATGTACATAGGAAAATTTATAAAAGTCGTTATTTAAAAAAAATCACTTATTTGGAAAATGTTCAACCGCGCCAGTTTCAGTTTGATATACTGTATTTGTATACTAATAAGTCTGTTAAATTTATTTAAATATATGCAAAAGATAACCAATAGATAGCCAACCTATTGTCTATTTAATTTTAACAGAAATTGTCGGCCAGTCGCTTTGGTGCGGACGGTAAGAGCAGCGGTAGTTGGAGCGGTAGTTGGTTCGATTCCAGCGCTCGGATGGTTGTTTTTCTTCCTTTCTTCTGTCTGTATACTTCCTAAATGTTTGTGATTGTTTCTAGGAAAGAGTGTAAAATCCGACAAACGAATTATACCCCTCAGTCACGCTAGTTAAAGGCTGGGTAAGGCCGGATGCCTTCTGAGAAGTGTTCTATGTTGGTCACTCGCCAGTCGGTAGGTTTTCTGAAAGACTTATGGGTAGGCCCATATCCAAGGGTTCATAGCCTGAGGGGAGTGCTGACCTGGGTTTGTCGGAAGCTGATGACCGTGGTTCGGAACCCACGTTAAGCTGTAGTAGGTCCAGTCGCTAAATAGCCTAGTTGCTGATGCGCCTCTAACCCTAACACTTTACCTTTTTTT
Organism: Cosmopolites sordidus; assembly: GCA_031761425.1. Lineage (NCBI taxonomy): Eukaryota > Metazoa > Arthropoda > Insecta > Coleoptera > Curculionidae > Cosmopolites > Cosmopolites sordidus. The sequence goes on along the minus strand of JARFXV010000866.1, from coordinate 323,146 downwards.
ACAAATTGTTGAAAATACTTTAAATGAAAAACAATTGATTCTTTATAATTGCGTTTTTATTCCAGGCATTTAATTTTTTCCTGCATTTTCTAATAAAATATTTCTTCATTAAAAAGTTTACAATCCTTACGAGGATAGAATAAATAGACAGATATTTTTTCGTAGATGGCGGTGGGATCACAAAGCTGATTACATATATGAAAAGTAGATTCGTTTCTAGTAACGCCCCATGGATTTCAAGCCGATATGACATTTAGTTTTGTTTTGATAGTCTTCCAAAAGATAGGTGGTTGTATTCTAATACTGCAAGGGACGATGGGAAATGTGTCAAGCGGTGGCGCCATCTCACGTATGTTTGAGGCATCAATTTAAACATTTTATGATGTACCTTCTTACAGTTTGGGGGATTCAAATCCACACCATTATTATATTATTGTTAAAATTTAGCACTAAAATTATTCTGTTTCTAATTTTTAATAATTATTAAGTTACAAGTATTTTTTTTAGTTTCTGGTGTTAAATTTTTAAAAGTATCTGGTAGTAATTAAGAAAATAAAAAATCACACATATTTGTTTTTTAATTGAAAAAAAGTGCAATAAGTCTATATAATTTATTCAGAAAATATAAAAAAGACAATAACATTAAATAGTTAATATACTTAATACAATAAATTGAATATATTCGTTTCCGAGCGGTTTTAGTTAAGTTCGCATTTATGCACTTTGGGAGCTATAAACGACGATATGTATTGTAGAACCCGTCCTTAGTCAAAGATTTAACAGTACATCCAAGTAATCAGAATACAGTCGTTTGCAGCTCTGGACGTGTCTACATGCGAACTTCAACGAAAACCGCTCGGAAACAAATATATTCAATTTATTGTTTTTTGTTTGACAAGTATATTGATTCTTGAGTGTTATTGGTTTTTTTATATTTTCTGAAGAAATTATTATATAATTAGTTATTCCATGCTTTTTCAATTAAAAAACAAAATGTGTATGATGTATAATTTTTTATACTAATTATTTAACACTAGAGACTGAAAAAATAAACTTGAAACTTAATAATTATCAGAAATTAATTAACAGAATAATTTTAATTCTATTTTCGAAAAGGAAAATTATAAGAACGGTGAGGATTTGAACCCCAAACTGTACGTCGGCACGCCATAAAAAGTTTAAAAGTAAAGTAAAGTAAAGTGTTTGGGTTAGAGGCGCATCAGCAACTAGGCTATTTAGCGACTGGACCTACAGCTTAACGTGGGTTCCGAACCACGGTCATCAGCTTCCGACAAACCCAGGCCAGCACCCCCCTCGGGCTATAAACCCTTGGTTATGTGCCTACCCATAAGTCTATCAGGAAACCTACCGACTGGCGAGTGACCAACGTAGAACACTTCTCAGAAGGCATCCGGCCTTACTCAGCCTTTAACTGGCGTGACTGAGGGGTAATTCGTAGTCGGATTTTACACTCTTGCCTAGAAACAATCACAAACATTTAGGAAAGATAAACGGACAGAAGAAAGAAAAATAACCATCCAAGCGCTGGAATCGAACCAGCTACCGCTCCAGCGCGGATGCGGCAAAGCAGACGCTCTTACCGCCGCACCAACGCGACTGGCTAAAAAAAAAAAGTTTAAATTGATGCGAATTACGAACTGCTGAAACCTGGTGAAACGATTAATGGCGATCGATACCAACAATTGATAAAATTGAACATTGAGGCATTGAAGCATTGAAGGAAAAACGACTACAATACGCCCAAAGATGCGATAAAATCATTTTTCATCATAACAATACTCGGCCCCATATTGCAAAATGTGAATAAAACTATTTGGAAAACGTTAAATGGGACGTCCTACCCCACTCTCCGTATTCACCGGACTTACTACATATCACCCTTCGGACTACTACTTATTTCGATCGATGCATCACAATTTGAGCAACACTTATATTCTTACGAAGAAGTGAAAATTTGGCTTGATGAATGGTTGGCCTCATAAAGCCGAAAGTTCTTTTGGCGCGAAATCCATTATTTGACAGAAAGGTGGAAAAATTAATAGCTAACGAGGACCAATACTTTGATTATTAAGGTCATTTATTTTGTCTTGGAAATAAGAACTCAAATTTATTTATTATTGGCCTATCGCAGAGTAAAAATTAAACATATTGTTAATAATAAGATAAGATAAACAACTCGGAACAACGCTTACAGAACACTATCCACTAACATTTGGGCATGAGAAAACTATTAGCGCGATGGGTGCCGCGTTTGTTCACTGCGAACCAAAAACGGAATCAAGTGAAAATTTCACAGCAGTGTTTAGACAAGCATAAGCACAATTTAAAGGAGTTTCTGTGTTGATTCACTGCCGAGGTAACTTCACTAGTATCCAGAAACGAAGGAATAGCTAAAACAATCTGTTTTATAAGGCGAATGTGCTCCGAAGAAAGTGAAGACGCTTCCATCGGTCGAAAAGGTCATGACCATAGTTTTCTGCAATTCACAACGAATTCTTCATTGATCATTTAGAATAGGAAGACGATATCAGGAGAGTATTATGCTGGACTCTTGGGTCAAATTTCACGGCGGATCAATAAAAAAACCGCCCTCATTTGATGAAGGAAAAAGTGCTGTTTTACCACGACAGTGCAACCGCCCGTCGTTGCAACAGCGAAATTAGTAAATTTGCACTGCGAATTGATGCGGCATCCACCCAGTTCTTTACGCTTTGCCCCCCTCCGACTTCCTGCTCTTTTCGAACATGAATAAATAACTGGCTGGAAAAAAATTCACACTTTAAATGAAAAAGAGTTCGACAAATCATAATTTATAGAAGACATACAAACGTTAGAAAATTGTTGTGCGAAGTATACCGATCTAAAGGGAGACTACGTTGAAAAAATTGATCGATTTTCGATCAAAAAAACATATTTAATTTAAGAAGTATTTGACTATTTACTCTATCTTCACATCGAACATATCAACCGATCGGTCTATTATTTTATTGGCATGTTCTAATCGATGGATCAGGCGGTTCTGAAATCCAGGATTATTAATATTAGTATCTTGCAGGAATCATAATGTAACCGCTGTAATATGGGGACAGGCTTTATATTGTTACGTAGCCTTATCTAATCTTTTCAACAACAAATAACTGTAACATAATATGTGTTTCGGATAATGTCGATTTTTTCGCAAAATTTGAGCGTTGATTTCCATAATTAAATAAACTAGCTTAGTAATCAAAGTACTGGCCATCGTTAGCTATTACTTTTTCCCATCTTTCTGTCAAAGTAAGAATGTAAGTTTTGTTCTGAAAGTTCGCGCTGCATCGATCGAAATAAGTGATAGCCTGGAGGGACTAAGTCCCATGAATACGGCGGGTGAGGTAGGACGATTCCACCAGTTTTCAAACTTTTAACACATTAGTTTACGAAATATTTAAATTTCAAGACTCAATCTGTTACCATCGCATAACAAGACCAAAGTGATTTATAAGAACAAAAAGAATACCTTTTTATCGGAAATTTCTAAAAAAGAAGATACAAATTTAATCTTTTATTTTTTATTATGTATTATACTGTTCAGCGTACATATACGTAAACAATTTAATTCAAAAATATATTTTTATTGCATAATGTTTTTCGGAACATAATATCTGGCGTATGATAGTGAATCCATGTTTTATCTACTGTTATAAAACGCCGAAGAAACTCAACAGAATCGCGTTTAAATAAGTCTAAACACTCTGGAGGTGTTCATTGAAATGCGTTTTTAGTCAATGGGTGCCACGTCATCGAGCCAAAAACCTTTTCATACCTTAAACGTCGTGAAATATGCAGTGGATACGCTCTATCAACATGTTTATAATGCCAGCAAACTTGGGGTGTGTTGTAACCTCTTTACCACTGATGTTTAACTACCCTATCCTAGACATCTCTAGGCAACAGGCATTGGCATCAGAAACTAGTAAAGTACATTTTGTTATAGTGAACTGGATGGTTACTCATCAAACGTTGATTAGGAAACTAATCTAACATGAGTACCATGGGGAAGGGGAGCCCTACTAATATAGCTAGTGTCCCTTCTTTGGTGTAGGCCTCGTGGGGGCAGTGGTTTCATCGCCAGTTAGATATTCGGTATGAAGGCCACACCTGAAGTCGAGAGACAAATGGGTGTCTGGCCAAATTTACATCAATGTCAACATACTAGGGGTGTATGACCTCTTTACGACACATACTCAGAAAATGAATGTTCAGTTTCTCTATCCTAGACACCTCTAGGCAACAGGCGTTGGCATCAGAAATTATTAGTACAGTAGTACAGTTTGCTACAGTGAACTGAATGATTACTCATCAAACGTTCATTAGGAAGCTAATCTAAAATGAGTACCACGTGGAAGGGGAGCCCCACTAGCATTAGCTAGTGTCCCTTCTTGGCGGCACTGGTTTCATCACGACCTAAATACTCGGTGTGAAGGCCATACCTGAAGTTGAAAGAGAAAGCCTGACAATTTTCAATGCCAGCAGCAGTTTTTGGCAGCATGAACGACCACTTTTAAGTTCGGCTTATCCTCCAAAACAAAGTATTTTATAATAGTCAGAACTTCATTTCTTTTTCATTTTTCAGTAAATGTTAAAACTAGTTTGTTCTACTCGATCGTATAATCTCCGCCTAGCGAATACTTTTCGACTATGAACTTGATTAAAACATATTTAAGAAATTCAATGGGAGAAGAGAGACTATATACTTTAGATATGTTAAATATTGAGAGTGTTATAGTCGAATTAATTCAGGACTTTAATGAAAAAGGTATTGAAAAATTTATTTTGGACAGAAATAGGCGAATGGAATTTCACTTTAAGAACTAGGAAACGGCGAGGTGCTATTCACCGACCAAAATGTGTAATATAACTCTTTTGTGTCATAAAACTTTGATATTTTTTTGAACTTTTCGAACTTCTCATGAACTTTTTCGAATTTTCTCTATTGTTAGTACTCTTTTGTTATTGTTACTACTCAAAGAGTTTACTACTCTTTGGGAAACGGTAAGTATCTACATATTCATTCCTTTATCTGTGCAACAAGCAACAACCCATCCTCCAATGTCCTTGTAAGTAGTAACAATACCAAATTTTAATATTTTCCTGGTTCATCTCCTGTATAGGGTTTCAGTAGCACGAAAAGTAAAAAGGATGAAGGGGAAAGCGAAAAAAATCTTCAGCAGCACTATTTTCTTCTACGCCCTCCCACTTTAAAAACCAACGAGCCGCCACTGCTTGACAACATTTATCATAATTGAGTCGTCTCTGTCAGGTCGACAACATTCTGAACGACCTTCATATTGCCATTCCCACTGAATGCAGATTCTGGAGGTATTTTATTATGAAACCTTGTAATACGTTTTAGATTTTGGTGTCGCTTCAATATCAAAACTTTTTTCCCAATTATATCTGAAGTATTTTATGTCATCGTTATCTATTATATATAATGCTACTACTAAATTCTATATTACAATTCCGTTATAAACACAGGAAATTCGTCACAAATATATTAAACAATATTACAAAGAGATGTCTATAATTTCATTATAATAGGTAAAATTGAACACTTTTAACTCTATATTATAGAGTTCATAGTTCAATATGAAATTACAGAAATTCTTTGTATCTTTTTAACATAATTTTGTGCCATATCATATTGAACGGTATTTATTTAGACAATGCAATTTCAGGCATTCTATTTTAACAGAGATGACATTGCATTACCAGGTCACTACAAATACTTTAAAGATGCATCAGAAGAGGAAAGAGAACACGCCTACAAACTCATGGAATACATGAACAAAAGAGGAGGCAGAATTATACTCACAGATATTTCTGCTCCAGACAAACAGGAATGGGGTACTTCACAGGAAGCAATGCATTCAGCATTAGAATTGGAAAAAAATGTCAATGAGGTATTGTATCTTCAATATCCATTTTACAGAGGTAGGATGAAAAGTTCTCTGTCTTGTTTACAAGCTGGTAAATATTTTCCGATAATGCGAAATTGTTGGCAACTAATATGGTAAGTGTACCGATAAGTAATGTCTTTTTCAAATTTTAAAAACATTCCTATCTACTGACAATAATTTAACTTAATATAACATAACCTATATTCTAATTGAATATTCTGATATTTAGTGTGCTTATTGGTAATTTTTTAAAAATAAATTAAGTGAACCTATTTAGGTGTACAAAAATGTAAATTATTCAAGAGTTAATATAGGTTTAATCTGCAATATAATTGTCTTCATTATTCACAATCTTCATTCATCTCTCTAAGCTGAAATGAGTTTTAATAGCTGTCACAGTGAGATTTTTTCCACAAAGAAAATGTTCCATAGATCTGAAAAGATGATAATCCATGCATCAGCAGAATACGATGGGTGGGAAGTACTTCACAGCCTAACTCTATAATTTTTTTTCAAGTGATTCTGCTACTATGAGCTCTTGCATTATCATGCTATAGAATAATACCTTTTTGATTAATCAATCTTTGATCTTTTTGAATCAAGCCATGTTTACTCTATCAAGATGAGAACAATAATATTCAGTACTTCTATATTCAGTAACATATTCAGTAAAATATTCAGTAACAATCTATTGAAGAAAATAAACTCTGCCTAACCTGGACAAAAGTGCACTGCAAATATTTACACATCCAATTTTATTTGCAGCTGAAAGTTGATACGTTACCCACATTCCTTCTCTTTGCACTTTGTTCAGCTGTTCTAAAAACCGTTGCACTGTGGACCATGAAGTTTTAAGCTTTATACCTCAATGGTTTGTTTGGGATCAGCTTTAATTTCAGCCAACAGGTCCTTATCAAACTCAACATGTATTACAGATTTTACACCGTCGAAAAAATTGAAATGTCATGCCCTGTTATCCAAGGCAACAGAATAAAGAGCATTATTGGCATTGCTATGCCCTCGCGACTCATAAAGCCTTAAATGTCTAATAGAATTTATCCACATTTTGATTATCCACTGATTCACATTTTGCTCTTCAATTCACTCAAAATTTAATTTTTTTTTTTGCATGCGAGGAGGAAGAGTGTTATATTACGTCAAATTATTGTCAGTAGACTCCAATTTTTTTTAATTTGAAAAAGACAATATTATTTACAGGTACCCCAAAATATTTTTACGCGAGTAAGAACTTTTGAGAGCTTAAGAGCGAAAGTTAACCGACGTCGGTTGCGGTTACCAATAAACCAGCACTGGGCGGTATAAAGATATCTAAAGCTAAAGGGCCTCCAAGCCTTGTAGCGCTGAATAATAAAAGAACTTTTCAGAATACCCCCGTAATATATCCTCAATGTGTATATTTACTTACTCATTTTTTTAGAGTTTACTAAATCTTCATAGTATTGCATCTGGCCATATGGATGTTAACTTGTGCGATTTCCTGGAAACTAACTATCTTCAAGAGCAAGTAGATGCTATTAAAGAAATAGCTGATCACGTAACTAACTTGAAACGGGTAGGAGAAGGTCTAGGGGTATTCGTATTTGACCAAAAACTGAATGAGTAATGATAGTATATTGTTCAATTGGTTAACAAAAAATTGTCAATTTAGTAAAATACGATTTCAAGATTTATTTAACTGTTTCTTTAAATATTGGCTGAATATGTATGTGAACGTTTAATTGTTTTTTAATGGTTGTTTGTGATATTTGTAAAACAATTAATAAAATAAGATCATTTCAAATATAAATAACAATACGATTTTTATAAATATTTTGTATTTCTTTTTATTAAGCTTTACAAGCTTTATATTACAACTATGATTACAGTGTTTAGAATAAAATAATATTGCGTTTTAATGACCCCTTTTTATTTGTAAACATTTTGGTTATCATCTTCGGGCACATTTCTGAGATGCATCAAGTTATCCTTTGATACAAACGCGTCAAAGAGATGTTTATCAAAAAGATATTCGCCAACTTTATCATTTGCCATTTTGGATCTTGTCAATAATCGAGCCATGAGACAAATTGATCTATTCTATAAATAAATAAGAAACGAAAGTATGTCTCACATGATATGAATATTCTTGTCATGTTGGTTATACCTGTTCATTTAAAAATTCATTAGATATGAAATCAACAAGCTGGAAATCCTTGTGTTTCTCTGACAAATCAACAATTGCTTCTAATTTCTGTGAAAAATATATATTCGAAGTAATTTTCTTTTAAAGTTCTGTATATAAGGAGTGAATTTTTTAGAGTCCAAACTTCCGATAGAGGTTGCTGTCAAACGAACTGTGAGTTTGCATGAAACTCTGTAATAATGTGTCTCACTAGTTTGGCAAATCATCACGGAACGTTTAACATGAACGAGCAACGCTTGCAAATTGTCGAAATTTATTATCAAAATCAGTGTTCTATGCGCCAAACTTATAAAGTACGTCGTGAATTTGAATTTCGCGATATATTCACTGAATTATCGATAAACTCCGTACGCATTTCACGCTGGTCGATATAAAAAAAATGTGCGTTCCGAAGAAAATATCGCTAAGATCCAAATTTATCAATTCGTCGCCGTTCGCAGGAAGTTAATCTTTGTTATGTATTGATCTGAAGGAGATACGGCTCCAACAGGATGGCTCTACATGTTATACAGCCAACGCAACAACCGATTTATTGAGGGAACAATTCGTTGAGAAAATTATTTCTAGGAACGGATCTGTTAATTGGCCATCAAGGCCAAGTGATTTAAAGCCTTTGGATTATTTTCTGTAGGGTTATGTTAAATATTTAGTCTATGCCGATAAACCAGCAACTATTGACGCCTTGGAAGCCAACATAACTCTAACAATTGCAAACATAAGATCCCAATTGCTTGAAAAAATAGTCGGAAATTGGATTGACAAAATGCGCTTTATCAGAAGTAATCAGGGCGGACATTTCTCCGAAATCGTTTTCAAACATAAATGCCATTAAATGTTATTTCACATAAAATAAAAAGTTTCAGGGCATCTGATTTGGTTGTTTTATTGAATTTAAAGTTCGGACGCATTAAAAAATCACCCTATGTAATACATAAATTATAATTAAGGATTATAAAATAAGGAAAAGGTAAAAGGTAGATTTCAAAGACCTCTAAGAATGGTCCGCGCATTGTCTTACTGAAAAATAGGGTTTTTGGAACGTTTTGAGGTATTGTAATAAGGTTGGCAACCCTGAGTTCCGTAAAGCGATTATCCGGCCTATTAAAAGTTGTTTTCGGGCTTGTTTTCAAGAATACCGAGAAATACAAAGTCTTCTTTTAATCCTGTTACCCACGTGACTAGTGATTTATTTACTCTTAGGAACTATAACTTTTTATGTTTAATTATTTAAAGGTGGTATCACTTGTCACCAAAAATATTACTCAAATTTCCTCTAGATGTGTCATCGAAGCTTATTCGCCCTGTTTTTATGATTTTTCTTAGTTTCTAAGCTTCCTGGACAATAAAAAATATTGTAAAAGCCCCTCTTAAAAATATCAGATTATTAAAAAAAATTCGATGTTTGCATTTCATCAACAATATTTTCCATAAAAAAATTTATCTACCCGTCTCTTATTATTTTTCTTTCCCTGGCATCTGTTCCGATGGAGTTATTTTAACATTTTTTTTAGATTCGATATAATGTATGGCTGCTTAAATGTTATATTTATTTTCATTATTATTGCTAAACTATGTACAGGGTTTTCCAATAGAGGCGCTCGAACTTAGACAGTGTATAGGAGCCATGTTGGTAAAGCTATCAAATTTGAAGGTTATAATAATTAATGTTGGCCAAATCATCGTGAAAAGTTAGTGTTGAACACCGTGTGCAAATAGTTAAACTTTACTATCAAAATGAGTGCTCAGTTCCAGCTACGTTCCCTGCGCTATGTGATTTTTACGGTACACATAATCGTCCTGTTGAGTCCGATATGTTCCTGTGATTGACCGATATTAAATTCTATACATAATGCGATCGAATACTCTTTCAAATAAAAACAAAGATAATGATATCTCATACACAACTTCTTTTGCTTACATTTAAATTTCGACCGCACTTAATGGAAAACCTTACATATAATTCAAAGAAAAAGATTAATTATAAAAACTGAAAAAAATACCCAATAAACGTACGTCGTAGTTTTATGAAAACTAGTGATTTAATATTTATCATTACCACCTGTCTTGTTGGTTGTCCACATTGTGTCACATGAATTTCATGATTAAATGAAGGCTCTGGATATTCTACCAAAATCGAAAAGGTGACTTTTTAAAAAACGCACCCATTAATCATTACTCATCCAAAGTTATTTTCTGTCCTTCAAAATAATCTCCCATCATTGCACTACACTTATTTCAACATCTTTCCAGTCTTCGAAACAATTTTTATAAAGGGTCTTTCAAAATTTTAATTCTTGAATAAATCACAGAATTTGCGTTGATTCCAAAAACCTTTTTATTGATAATAGAAGCATAGTGTATGACATTTAAATATGAAAGACAATATCTGGCAAATGATCATCTCTTGCAGCTTCACAGACGTTCACTCTTTTGTCAAAATTTTGGATGACAATTTGGCATAACCGAGGCGCTATCTCACCAATGACTTGAATAATGTCCTCCTTTAGTTCAGGAATCGATTGTGGATTGTTCTTTTAGACCTGGCTTTTCACGTAACCCCAAAGAAAATAATCCAACAGTGTCAAATCGCATGATCTTGGTGGCCAATTAACATCACCGTTTCTTGCAATAACTTGTCCAGGAAATTTTTCTCCCAATAAATCAATTGTTTTATTAGCAGAGTGAAGTGTAGTGTCATCCTATTGAAACCATATATCCTCCAGATCAATATTATTCAATTCAGTCCACAAAAATCCAGTTATCATCTCACGATATCGAATACCATTCAGTTCAGCTACACCAGCAGCATTCTGAAAAAAATACGGCCCAATTACACTTGACCATAACGCACACCAAATAGTGACTCGTTAGGATGTAGGAAAGATTTCTTATAAATCAATCGTGGATTTTCCTCGCCCCAAATGAGGCAATTTTGTTTATTAACATGGCCACCAATTTCAAAATGTGCTTAATCTGAAAATATGATTTTTTGAAAAAAAATAATCTGTCCTTTAATCCAGTTGACAAATGCACGACGTTTTGAATGATCCAGTGGCTTTAGTTCATGTGTAACTTGAACCTTACGTGCCTTCAGAACTAAATTCTTTCATAAAATACGCCATGTTATGGATTCACGAAGTCCATGTTGTGAACGTTGACTAATGGAATTTTCTGAGTCTTCAGCAACACTTTCACTATCTATCTCTGTCTATACATTACTCTTCTTATCTTCCACCGAACCAGTTTCTTGAAATTTTTGAACAATTCGATTGATAATGCTTTTAGATGGACGATTGTGCGAACTGTAAATATCGCGTAATTTTCTAAAACATTTTTCACTGAACGCCAATTTTCATAAAATGAATCAATAATATTAACGCGTTGTTGCATTGTGTACGACTTCATTTTTACAAATGCCATACATGACACTTCTCAAATGATAGTAGACCTAGACAAATTCACGATGCCATCTCTGTTTGATTCAAGAAATGCAAAAAACGCTCAATTTGACAGACCCGTTACTAGAATTTTGGTATTTCCTTCAAAGCGATCAGCGAACTTTCTTGAATAGCTCCTATGGACTCAAGTGGTTTCTTCAATCGAGGGAACAGGAAAAAGTCATATAGTGCCATAACTGGTGAAAATGGTACTTGTGAAACTGTGTTTGAATTTTTACCGAAAATTTGATGAATAATTAATTACGGAATGCAATGGTGTGTTATCATAATGCAAAAACCATTGATTGTTTTGCCCCAGTAGACGGTTTGTTAGCAGATTTTTAGGACGATTACTCAATACAAAATCGTTGAGTTTTGTAACGTTTTCTTCATTGGTTGAGGTGGAAGGTCTTCTTTAACGTAATACATGTACTACCTGTATGTTTTTTTAACATAGCTTTATCGCTGTAACAGTTAACTGACTTTTTAATGCAGCAGCACAAGAAACATTTTGTGTTTTCGCACAAACAAAATTTAGAGCAAATTCTTTGCTCTATAGATTTATCAATTTTAAAAAATCGGAGACAGAATATTTTAGCAGTTACAAAAGATTATAATTTCTAACTTAACAAGCGAAATTATATGAAATTCTGACATATATCAAGGATAGTCATACCAACTTAAAACACAAATGATTGTATCGATACGTAAAGCTCACAATTTTTTAAAACACAAGTCACCTTACTTTGTGAACATAGAATATTCTCATCTACTATATCTTGGCATATTTTCCAGACCAGGCGCACTTAGACTTATCTCTTCAATGAAAACTTGCACGTTCAGCATATTCAAGTTAGAAAGGAAAATAAAATTGCGCACGTAATGGAACTATAGGCGAATTAAAATGGACATGGACCGGGCACGTGGCCAGTAGATCTGATAACAGGAAGGCCAAATACTAGCATGAAATGGAAAAGCCTACATACAGAAGCAGATCCATATTATTTTGTGATCGTAAGTAGTCTTGTCTGACGATAACTCTTCTTAACAACACCTTTGCAAGCCCGCTAAACATATAAGGTACCTGGGGCATATAAGACCCACCTAATTTAAGTAAAGTTAAGAGTATTTCCTGATATTGGACTATAAAGACAATATTTCAGTGAATTTGCACATCTAAAAAAAATAGAAAAAGTATCAGCAAATCGAGTATTAAAAAAATACTTCAGTTTTTTTAAACCGTTTCCGTGGGCCTTATTAAACAACCGTATTGTAATAAGGCCCTAAACAGCAATACACTTTCTAAAAATCATCGGAATATTATCCTTGAATTTGCTTAAACTACGAAAATCAAAAAAATTAGATGTTTTTAATAAAAATCCAATAAAACTATACTGGCCCTTTTTTATATCTCGGAATAAGGCCACTCAACAAGATAGTTATAAATTTCTTAATTAGAATAGAGTAAACAAAAACAGTCTTCATTATTTGTAACAAAAATTAAATAACAATCGTAATACTAAGAACATTAGTTTCGTTGAGATAATTTGTACTCTAATGACTGAGTCTAAATAGTCTAATCACAATGAGGGTAAAAAAAAATCATTTCTTTATCTTCTTTTGTTAGTAGAATTCACTCCTCATGGTACCATTTACCACATTTGCCACACTGTCGCATGTCTGATAAATGTCAATCTCAAACAGTTTCTGCCAATATTTTACCCTTCTTCCCTTTTCCTTTATAAGATTCCTGTCTTTTCTTTAAATCTCTAATATCCTTGTTTGCTTCTTTGTGACAGTTTTTTCCTTAGCCTCAAATATGTCCTTCGTAATTCTCTGGCCTTTCTAATTAAATGCCTTCATTATTACAGAATAGTTAGGGGTCGGTAAAAACTTTTGAAAAGGAGACTTAGGAGATTATTCCTTAGTGGTATGTTATTATTTGGTTTAGACACGACACACGGGCGTAGCCAAGGGGGGGTTTTTGGGGGGCTCAACCCCCCCCCCCCCTCGAAATAAGCCAAATATTACCTAATATTATACCGAAAAAATACGAGGAGTGAAGAGAGTTAAATTATTACGTTTGAATTGAATATATATATATATATATATATATATATATATATATATATATATATATATATATATATATATATATATATATATATATATATATATACATATATACATATATATATATATATATATATATATATATATATATATATATATATATATATATATATATATATATATATATATATATCCGAACTAGTGGACATTGCGCACAGTAACGCCATCTCTTGTCGAGTAGTATATTTTTGTTGTTTTATTTTTCAAATAAACCCCCCCAAAACTAAATCCTGGCTACGCCCGTGACACGACAAATTTTTCCTCTTCAGAAGAATATATAATCCTTATTTAATATAATCAGTATTTGTCTCTATATCTGTCTCAGATTCTGAGCTATAATTTATTGGACGTTTACTGGCCACTGCGTAAGAACTGAACGGTTTTGGAGAGACGTAATTTCTATGTACTATTTGTAACTCCCTTGCTGGTGTTTCATAGATTTTATTGTTAGCGCAGTCTACATTATCTGCAAACTTTTCAAAAGTTGTGACGATGCCATTATTTTCCAGAATTTGCGATCGGTCTTGATGATTATTAATATGGCACTGTGGGGACTAGCAGTATCTACAGAATCATCGTCATTTCTTACAAACGCTGAATCAGGTTCATTATCTAAAACTGATGGCGAATCACCGTTATTATGAAACTGTAATCCTACTGGTTAATTAGGGGTTTCGTCATCTGGATAGTCAGTAGTATCAGAGCCATTTACAGCTAGTGGTTGCAAGGGCGGCATTTATATTAATACATAAGGCGCAAATGCGTCATCAGGTAAAACATCTAAATTTAATGGATATAAGCCTATCGCACTAAATCCGTGGATTATGTTTTCATGAGTTAAACATTTTGACCAAACGTTGGTGCATTAAAACTAGTTTTCGTCAAGAGTTTAGCCCTATTAACCTGCGGGCTTTATGCCGCATGTACCTTAGTATGATTTTCTTCAAATGCAATTACACTTTTGATGTTATTTGCCGGGGTTTGTTATTGTAGAGCCCATAATCTTACAGACATAAACGGAACGAACTAATTTGTTAAACCAAAACTTAATATATATATAATTGTAACAAAACAACTGCTAAAAATAAAGCACACATCACCTCCTTTACTTGACTCTCCATTTCCACCGCGGTAGCAAACGTTTTAGATATATCTTTCCAGTCATGTGTACTGGGAGATGGGATGCCTGGTACTACTGGATGGCCACCCCTCATTAAAACATAATTAATGAATATCATTGCGTGTCTGTGTTCTTCTCTAAAATATTACAGATACTTTATTTGGTTCATTAGATACGAGGGTCGTTCGAAATGTTCTCGGCCTAACACAGGTTGGGTTGGTCAAGTATTATTAAACGACTATGATATTTGTCAACTATAATTCGTTAGATGCGTGCCTATTTAGTTGTTTAGTTGCTTGACTAAAGCAAACAAGTTTTTCTGAAAATTTGAAAAAAAAACTTATATAAAATACTTTATCTTGTTGGATTTCGCCCCACGGACAAACAGAGTTAAATTCCACTTTAAAGGATTCTGCCTATTCATTTTCGATGGTAGAAAGTAGGCTGCTGAATTTTGACGTGGTCATACATCCATTGAAGCTGATGAACCCACAATGTTGTATTAAATAATCATTGACTGAAGGGAAGCGATCTTGCCGATATTGTAAACATCTCGCTAGACCGTGTTCACTACTTTTTTTTTCTTTCGGCGTTTTATAATAGTAGATGAAATATAAATTCACAATTTTACGCTAGAGATGAAGTAGTAGTCCAAATAGTGAGTATCAGTACTACTGGGTATCTATACTACTACTGAGTATCAGGCAAAAGGCAGAATCATGGTCGGAGACTATTACGCTTCACTAATGGACCAAACTGGAGGGTGCTAGTCACACCAAACATCCAGATCTGGTCAAAAATGAAGTGCTCTCTTACCACGATATTGCATCTGTACGCATATCTATGATTGTTCCGCACACGCCCGATTTGACTACTAGAGATTACTTCTTTATTCTAAAAATGAAGAAATGGCTCGTTGAAATTGGATTCGCTTCAAATAATGATCTCAAAAAGAGCCAATCGTATATTTTGCAATGAGTGTGGCAAATCGTATTATACTGAGGGTACCAAAAGGTACCAAAAGGTAACTAAATATATTAAATTACAAGGAGATTACATTGAAAAATTTTAAACCTACTGTTTTCTTTGTCAGGCAGAGGACTTGTCGAACGACCATTGTATAAGATATTCTTACTCATGCATCTTCATGAAAATCCCTTGGCATCCTGGTAAAGCCACTTCGGTTCTACCGTAGTATGAAGCTATAGCTAAATACACAAAAGCTGCGTTTAGTTCCACGAGAATTTGTTCATTTAAAGCTGATTCTATGTCTTTGTGGAACCTATGGCGACCTAATAATAGTAAATGTTATCCTGAAAATCAGTTTCATAAATTAAATAATGAGTTACCGGGATGACTTGTTTCTGTGGGTTTTTTATCAGAATTTGTACATTTCTGATTTACCAAACTTTCATATGTACTAACATTTCTTAGAGAATTTGAAAAACTATAAAAGTGCGCCAAATTTAATTTACAAAACACAGATATTGGCGCCTGTTCAAAGAGCAAACATTTTGGATGTTTGTTTAAATAATTTATAGATTTTATCAACTTAGTCTTGAGTTTTGTGTGAATTCTTGAGCGCTGTGTTAAATATAATCGAAGAAATACCAAAACCTTTTTTGGAACAATCACCAAAGCCATAATTTTGATTTAGACATAAAAATATTAAAATTTTTAACAAAAAGTGGCATTTTAACCTATTTTTGACAAACTAGTTGACAAAAATAAAGGTTATTTAATTTTTGGATGTCTTAGTCAATAGGAATAATAAAAAAGGTCAGTTTTTGACATTTTTAGAAAAAACGCCTTTTCAGGATACATTCTTAGCGATTTATATTATAGTTTCCATAATAAGATGGCTAGTTTAAACCTTAAAGTTATGACAAAGAAATAATCTTGATTACCGACGTGAATGGTTATAATATCGTAGGTGGATTAATTAGAAAACATGTTTAGGCAGTTATTGAAAAAAATCTTCGAGTTTTCAAATGGAACAAAACAAAAATATATTCATTGTAGTACAAACTATACAAGTTAAGAGAAATCCTGGATAATCCAAAGGATACACAAATAAGTTGTGATCGAAGGTATGTTTGGCAAATTAAAAGATCTATATTAACCCATTAACAATTATTAAAATGTTTTTCCTGAACAACATCAATTTATATGTTATAAAAGGAAACTGAAATCAAACCAACCCCTAAAGCCCATTGTTGTTTGCGAACATTACATCATTATTAGTTTCAAATCGTACCACTAAATGGTAGGAAATTTTGACATGAAGGTTATTTTGTCTCTATGGGATGAAAATTGATGTTTTGTTTTGGCAATTATAATAGTTTTACTGTGGTACATTGTTTTCCGAAGGTTTTAAATAGTAAATTTAAATGATATTTTAATAATAATTTAATTAATAATCATATAAATTATAGGTTTTTAAACAAATAAGGAAAGTTGGTGTTGTTCAGTAATAACATTGGAACTGTAAGGTAAATATATATTTTTTATATTTGATATTTTTGCAGATATCAAATCGTTGGTTTTCTATGCTCCACGTAAATTCTCAATCCTTCAGTCAGCATCAAGCGCCAACAAGCATCTCCCGAGACCGGTTTCTCGCCTTAACCCGTCATCAGTCGGGCTCGAGTTGAACGTTTGAAAGCAACTGAAGGATTTTTTTTCTCCGGTTCCTCCGGTTTTCGGGTCTTAAATAGACCTTTAAACCTTTAGTCACTCGTTTTTAGCAAGAAATTTCCACAACCGGTGTTGTGATTACTTGTTGCTACCTATATCTCTTAATGCGATATTGAGAATCTCACCTGAAATAAAGTGTATTATTTGATTGTTTTACTTTGCATTTGCAAGTTATGTCCTATCTGTCCCATCTTTTACTCGTTATAGGAAATTTTGCCGAATAATAAATAACATTACAAATATAAAGTTATTTGCTGGGATTTAAATCCCGTTATTGTATTCTATGAAATAACTATCTTAATTACTTTAATTGAGTACCTAGAATCTGTGTCTCTTGTAATATCTCGCTCTCCTCAGGAGTTCATTCGGATCATAATCCATGAGTCTTCTTAGTTCTGCATTTTCATGCCTACTTGCAATTAATAGTACCTTTTCTGCTTTCCTTTTCATGAAGGTATCCAGGGGTTCCCAGTTTAGATCACTGTGTATCCTTTGATTTCTTTCGTATGGTGGTGCATTTGCTGCCATCCTGACGTATCTGTTTTCTGCTGACGTCAGCCTGCTTATATGAGTTCTGGCTGCGTATCCCCATGCAGCTGAACAATATGTTAATTGCGACCTTGCTACACATTTGATCATGAGCAGTTGGGTCTTGAGATTCATCTGGCTTTTTCTGCATATCAGCGGATAGAGCCTGTTCATGGCATTTTTGGTTTTATTGATCGCTTCTCGTATGTGTTTTTCCCATGTGAGTTTGGAATCCAATTGAACTCCAAGGTATCTTGCTTCTTGACTCCATGGTATTATTTCGCCGTCTATTTCGATATTGGTTTTAGGTACCAGTCTTCTTTTTTGCAGTAGGATTGCTTGGCTCTTTTGCCTGTTGATCTGGATCTACCAGTCAATGCACCGGTCAGCTATTTGATCTGTATGCTCTTGAACTATTTTGCAGCTGATGTATTCTCTTCTATGCCTGATTGTCACTCACTGCTGTATCGTCTGCATACAGTGACAACTTGGTCCTTGAGTTTCTCGGTATGTCGTATGTGTAGATCGTGTATAGTTGAGGGCCTAGTACCGATCGTTGTGGACACCCGCTTCCAGTTGTCTTTCTCCTGAAATGTTTTTTCCTACTTTGACTCGGAATGTTCTGTCTGTCAGGTAACTCCACGTTAGTCTGCAGATTTTCTTCGAGTAGCCAGCTTTTGTCATCTTGTATATGAGACCTGCGTGCCAGACCCTGTCGAAGACTCTGGTTATATCTAGAAGGATTACTCCTGTGGCTTCTATAATTTGGGACCCTTCGGTGGCAGTTTCGACCAGGTTCAATACTTGCTGTTCCGCTGAGTGTTTTTTTCTGAAGCCAAACTGCTCTGCAGGTATTATGTTTAATTTTTCTGTTTCCTGGTTCAGTCTCTTGACTATTATCCTTTCTGCCACCTTGCTTAATGCCGGAAGTAGGCTGATAGGACGATAGTTTTGTGGAAACTTGGTTTCTTTTCCTGGTTTGTTGAACATGATTACGTCGGCTTGTTTCCACACTTCGGGGTAATGATCTGTTCTCATTATCGCGTTGATTACGTTTGTCAGTGCGGCTATCCCTTTTCTGGGCAGCTTCTTGAGCATCAGGTTGGTGATGCCATCTTGTCCAGGTCCTTTTTTGACTTTCAGTCTTTTGATTACTCTGTGTATCTCTGCGGGAGAGGCTGGGTTTTCAACGACTTCGTCTGGGGGTTCTTCTTCGAGTTCTTCTGCTAGCAAATGCTTCTACTTTATCCTGCATTGAGTAGACCATCCCGTGCAGTGGAGTTAATAATCGTTTTCTCTCTTTTTAATTCCCTTTGCATTTTCCACGTAGAGTGGTCCCCTGTATTTAGCGTCTGATTTCGATGTTTATTTAGAGTGTTTTTCATCATCTGCGTATGTCTATTTAGTTGCGTTTTGTTTTCTTCCGATTTGGTTTCTCTATATATTCTTCTGAATAGTCTGTTGGCTCTTATTACTTCCTTCAAGGCCCACGGCGTCTCGCCGTATGGGCTTTTGTTTGCTGAAACTTCTCTCGTCACAGTACTTTCTTCGTATGCTTCTGTGATATGTCTTTGTAAATCTTTGGTTGCTTCTTCCATCTCTTCTGCGGTGTTAATTGCTGGAATTATTGTGATCTTTTCTCGCACCATTTTTGCGAATTTTTCCCAGTTAGTTTTTTTTTCTTAATAGCTTCTATGATGCGAGTTCCAGTTCCCAGTGTAAGCTTTACTGGATTGTGATCCGAGGTTCCCTCTTCCAGGGTTTGGAGTTGTATTTCATGCCTGATGCTCCTGATAACTGCTATATCCAAGACATCAGGGAGACCATTCCCTCTGGGAATGTATGTGGGAATTTCCGGTCCTAGTATTGCAGCTCCTAGTTCTTCTGTGAACTGCTGTAATTTTATATCATTTTAGTTGCTAGTCCTGCTATTCCATTCCGGTGATTTACTGTTTAGATCGCCTATTACGATCTTTAGTTCTTGGCCTTTGTTCCAGTTCCATGTCCTCTATCCCCGAAAGGTGGTGTTCTATGGAATTTTTAAGTAGGACTGCCACGCCGCTTCCGTTGTTTGTATGTCTATCATGCCTGTATAGGCTGTAGTTGGCAAATGCCAGCCTGCTTTGCATTTTAATTTTTGTTTCTTGCAGGGCAATTATGTCGGGGTTCCTCTCTGCAATTAGTTCTTCTGTCTTGCCTCTTGGCCCTTATACCATTGACATTCCAGGAGATTATTTTCAACGGAGTGTTTTGGCTGTTGAATGTTAGGCCTTAGATGTTAGCAGGCCCTGTAGTTGGGCTTGCATGGATATAATTGCCGCCATCATTTGGCTGATTACGTCTTGTTGTGCTTTGTCTACCTGTGTCGCATCGGTGGTGCTTGGGCAAGCTACGTTAGTGCGATTGTTCGCACCCTTGGCTACCTGGCAGTAGGTCAGTTTTCCGTATACCTGGCTGGTTTGTTTAGTTGCTTGACCTTTTTCGGGGTTCTTTGTTTTGTTGATTGGCCTTTGGTAATTAGGACATCCTTTATAGCTGGCTGGATGGCCTACCTGGCTGCTATTTTCAAATGTGATTTCCAACTTGCAATCAGCGGTTTTATTGTAATCCGAGCATTTCACACACCTGTGTATGTTCTTTCGCCTGTTTTTTTTGTGCAGCGGCTGTATTTTGACGGTGAGGCCGTCGTATAATTGCTTCATTTTACACACTATATATATATATATATATATATATATATATATATATATATGACTACCTGGTTTTTCCTGTCCTCGTTTACGGTGTATGTGTAATGTTATAACCCTTCTTCGTTTAATGGCTTGTTTTGACGAATATTTTGGTGCCTTCTCTGGTAATTTTTGCGGAGTTGTAAGACCTTCACCAATCACAGTCGGAGCCACCAGGCAATGGCGTTAGATCGCCAGACTAATTAGAGCAGGTAATATACAGATACCTGCTCTAATTAGTCTGGCGATCTAACGCCATTGGCTGGTGGCTCCGACTGTGATTGGTGAAGGTCTTACAATGGTTGATTTTGCCTCAGGGGTTTTTACGGTAGTATTGTTTACCGTTTCATTTTCTGAATCGGATGAAACGTCGGCTTTTTTCCGCTTCCTGCGGATTTCTTTCCATTCTGATGGTTCGTTATTGTCTTCAGAAGTAGTTTTGTCGTTATTTGGGATTTTGTGCTCATTTTTTCAATTGTATTAGTCGTAATTATTTTATTTGTTGGGGTCGTTATGGTGTTGTTTTTTGCCACTTCCTTCTCAGGTATGTGTTTTGTCTTTATTGCCTGTTTTTCTACAGGCTCTATTCCCGGTTATTACCGTCAGTTTATTGGCCGACTTGACAATGCTCTCTTTGATTTGTATCTTTTTCTGTAATTTATCATTTATATGTTTGTTATCCATTTTGAGTTGCCGAATTTCTTCGCGTAACTCTTTAATGGTTGCACTGATCTCGTGGTTAATTTTGGTGATTTCGGTCAAAGTTTCTTGCAGTTCGGTGATCACTTTCATAAGTTGGACATTTTCTATTTTAATAGCATTGAATTTTATCGTATTGCTCTACGGATTCGAGCATTGGCTATTTGAATCATTTTCGGAATTACTTTGGAAGGAGGACATACAGTCACTGTCCTGATCCATGTTATCCATAATATTTATATTATAATTAGGGGAATATACATATAATTTATTTAGATACAATTTTTGAAAATACGTTTATGCATACCCGATATGCATGAAAATATACAGTAGGGCTATTCTTCAGTTGCTTTCAAACGTTCAACTCGAGTCCGACTGATGATGGCTTAAGGCCAGAAATCGGTCTGGGGAGATGCTTGTTGGCGTTTAATGGTAACTGAAGGATTGCGAATTTACGTGAATCACAGGAAAAATTGTTTCCTTGTATTTTGAATATTTTTAAAATTTTAAAGTTTTCTTTGACAATTGGTTTTCTTCACTCTAATTGAGTGCAGTATTAAAGGATAAGAAAACATTATAAGCAAGCACTATTAGGAAAGACCGGATGGGAAAATGCCCTCTTACTGAAGTTTTTAAAAAACAGGACGAGGTAGTATAGATAAAATTGTAGAGATTACGAAGAATCTTTCTTTAGTCAGGTGGCATGACAGAAAAGCCATAAATTATGTGTAAAGATATGTTTCTACTGAGCCAGAGTTGATGTGCAAACAGTGGAGTGCTGCTGAGAAAAAATCTATAGAAATTGTTCAACCATATGTGGTGAAAAAATATAATAAATTTATGGATGGCGTTGATAAATCCGACATGCATCAGAATATATATTAAGTCAAAACAATGGTATATGAGAATTATTTTCTGGTGTCTTGAGGTCGCTATAGTAAACAGTTGGCTAGTATTCAGGCGCCATCAAGAACATGGAAGAAAAGTTGAATATTCGCTGTTTCAGTTTGAAGCTTATCGGCTGATCTAACCAAGGGTGGTAAAATGGGTCTAAAGTGAAAGAGACGTCCTAACAATGAACAGCTATAGTAATAGCAAAAAAAGTATTCCATTAACCCCAAGGCCTATAAATTATATTAGGTATAATAATTTAGGGCATTTGCCTGAATTCATTGAAAAGCAGGGGAGATGCAAACTATATCAAAAGGGTTATTCATTTATAACATACGATAAATGTAAACTAATCTTGTATTGTACAAAACAAAGGAATTGTTTCAAAAACTGTCACACCAAATAATTATTGTTTTACAAAAATGTGAATTTTTTACAGTAGGTACATTTGAATCGCCAGTTATTTTATTTGTATGTACATGTACCTATGTGAGTTTTACTTAAATATTTTATAATTTTAAATACAGTAGGGCCTCGTTAATCCGGAGAGGCAAAGACCCTTTCCGGATTATAGTATGCCATATTTAATGGTAATAAAACACATGTTTAACCATAGTTTCTTTAATCAATTTTTAAATTAAAGCATAAAGACAAAAATGTACATGTTCAAAATTACAACCATGTAAGAAAAACAGTAAGCTAAAATAAAACATTACTTAATTCTTCTTGAAGAAATCTGTAATACTATTCTGTTTATAATTTTCGCACTTCATTTCAAAAGTCCGGTCTCTAAGTCGACGGAGAAACATAACTTCGTGGCTATCAAATTAGTTATCTCCAGCCCATTTTAAAACAGTGTTTAAAGCTCCTACTGCCTCTGAATTACCAACTTTTTCGGAGGCGAGAATTCAACGCTATTGTCATCTTGCTCATCGTCCTCACACATTGCCGCTAGCACAATCTCCTCATCAGTTAACACTTCATACGTGGCGGCACCATGATGTTAGCGAGCGCGCTAAATTGACACTGTAGACGGAAGGCGATAAACAAAAGACTGACAGATTGGCTCATGGCAGCCCGCACCTACACCCGCCTCCCCCGCGAACCCCAATGCCCGTTCGGATTACAGCGATCACCGAACAAGCGGGAGTCCGGATTAACGAATCCCTACTGTATGTATCTTGAATATATTAGAACTATTGCAGAAGTGAATAATATTATCATTTCAAAAATATTGGACCAAAACCTTAGTTATAACTAAAAAAAATTGACATGATAGGCACCTTAAAAGCCCAATGTTATTCCAGAAGAACAATTAATAAAAAGTTAATTAACTTTAATTAATAAAAGTACATTTTTTGTGATTAATTGGCACCATAGTCACTAAAAAATGGCAAACAATATTATTTTTTTAGTTTTCTTGATTTGGATCAGACGGGATTAACCAGATTTAAAAACATATAGCTCACATTCCATATGTGAAACATGAGAAATATTGTATTACTGAATATGCACTTGATCATGATCTTGTTAAAAGTGTAAATAATAACAGGGCTTTCAATGCATATGAAAGAATTTAAATGACACAATGTAAGAAAATCATGAATTGGGATAAAGGACTTATTCCATTCAGTCAACTTTTTTTAATGTATACTTGGTTAACTTCACAGTTCATGAGTTTTGCACATTTCATTAGATAAGTTTGTTATATAAATGGGACATAATTTAGGTTTGACTATACAAAATCATCTGATGATGCAATTACTTTTGGTGATTTACAACTAATCACTAAAAATGGTTTTGTGTAAATTCAATGCGATTTACCACTAATCTCATTGAGTTTACTGTTTCAAGCCAAAGGTTCCAATAGGAGAATAAAAATTCATTGTTATATGAAGAAATTATATTAATTTTCTACATTTATAAAACAAAAAAAAAATAAATTAATAAAATAGAAATAAAAAACAATGGCTTGCCAATTATGCCTTATATTTATTTAATACTGCTATAGTTCAGGAGTTTTTATGCTCCCAACTTCATCTCAATACAAATGTTATCAGGTGCTAAAATCCCATGTTTAACTCTTTTATGAATATTTAATGCATGTTCAGACTTGAAACTTTGTTTACAGTAACTACATTTGTGAGGTTTATCTACTTGATGAACCACCTGGTGTTTGTAAAATGATGAGTATTCAGTAAATCTTTTCCCACAATCCTTTAAAAAAATTGATTGTCATTTGAACAAAAAAAAATAATTTAACACTTACTTTTACAGTGCAGGCATATGGTTTTTCTCCAGAATGAATTCTCGCATGGTTTTTATAATTTGTTGATGATGCAAACGATTTTCCACAATTTGGATAATCGCAGATGTAAGGCCTTTCCCCTGTATGAGAACGAATGTGTACTTTCCTTATATTTGAAGTTGTGAAGGATTTACCACAACCAAGAACAGGACATGAAAAAGGTTTTTCACCTTAAAAAAATTATACATACAAACTAATAAGTAATTAATATTAATACATACCTGTATGTGTTCTAATATGTTTTTGAAGGTCACCTGAAGTCTTAAAACTTTTAAAACATACCTGGCAAGTGTATGGCTTTTCACCAGTGTGGGTTCTTAAATGAGCCTTAAGTGAATAATTTGTTGAAAAATTCTTTTCACAGCCTTCAAATGTACAACTATATGGTTTACTATTCACATTATGTACCTATAAAAATGATCAACCTAAGAGGAAAAGAACACCTTACTGTTTCATGTACATACATTTAAATGTTGTGAAGTTGAATAAATTTTATCACTGTTTTTATATAAACATTTAATTTTTTTGCTTGAATTAACTATGATATTAGAGGCAGTAATATCATCGTACATTATCATTTCATAAGGTTCCATATTTATACTAGTACCTATTTGAGTACCTTCTGTTTCTAAAAACAATATAATTGACATTATAGAAAATAAAAACTATTTATTTCTTGTCCATAATACCAATATTAGAAACCAGTTCTTCAGAATCACCAGTAAATTTTTGCTTCAATTGGACTATATTTTGATTTGATATTAAATGAGGTTCTATTGATTCTACATTTTCTTCTAAAAAAATTTACGTCACTTTCATTATTTTCAAGAGAATAAAAATAATTTACCTTCACTAGCAGTTATACATAAAAACTTTTCATTATTTAGAGTCAAAATTTTTAAATTGGAATTAAAGATAGCTGTAGAATCTAGTTGATATACTACCTCATCATCTTGCACTATATACGAACTAGAGTCTTCAGCTAAATATTCATGCCGAATTCCATCATTTATAGTAAAATAAATGTTTTTATTTACATTTCCTCCTTGATCATCAAAATCTTCTTTTTTTACTAATGTATATATTGATACACTAGTGTCTGCTTCTGAAACACGCATTCCTTTGTTATACATATTGTCATTTTTTTTAAATAAATATATATATATATAGTAAAAGTACAGAAATTACCCATAATGTTGGAAAAATAGAGCCATCGGTGAGCATGCAAAAGGAAGCGACGATTTGACAGCAGAACTAAAATCAATCCAATTTGTAAACATTCCTAGCCATCTATTGGTAGACATTAAAAGTTTTGTACACACACAAAAGGCACGTGTTTCTTTAGAGAAACAACTAGAATTTTATAAATCTAATCTGGAAAACAGTTGTTTTTTAGTAAAATGGCTTACACCTAATTATTACATTTTTGAGCTTCATATTTTCAGACACAATTTTTTTGATTAACATTTATATAAACTTAAATCTTCTTCTTTTATTACTAGCATTTGTAATCCGGCATATTAATCTTAAACTGTTCTGTAGTAATATTTTATTAAATTGTGACAATACCATTTCTTACACGTCAAGTTTCCAAGGAAAAAAAATATTTATTAGTCTATTTTCTATAGATTTTTTTTGGGAATATGTATTATTTTTAAGCCGGTACATTAAATACCGGAGGTAATTTAAACAAAAAAAATCGATAACAACATGGGTATGGAATAAAAAGAGTCTTTGTGATATGTCTGTTTAAGGTTAGTTCTTTTTAGGTGTTTTATTTAGCTATTTCAAAAGTCTCATTGGAGCAAGGGAAATGCGTATTTTGATACTAGGGTTAGATGGGGCTGGAAAAACTACAATATTATACAGGCTTCAAGTAGGTGAAGTGGTAACAACTATTCCTACAATAGGTTTCAATGTAGAACAAGTAACATATAAAAATCTTAAATTTCAAGTTTGGGACCTTGGCGGACAAACTAGTATTAGGTAAAGTGAAATAATTTTTTTGTTAAACTCTTGTCAACTTGTCTGTTTTTTAGGCCTTATTGGAGGTGTTATTACAGCAATACAGATGCCATAATATATGTTGTAGATTCAGCAGATAAAGAAAGAATGGGTATATCTAAAGATGAACTATTTCAGATGTTAAGAGTGAGTACAAACTTTTGTGGCATTATATTAGATAACAAATTAAATTGTTTCATAGGAGGAAGAATTACAGGATGCAATTTTGGTGGTTTTAGCTAATAAGCAGGATATTCCAGGGTGTATGTCATTAAAAGAAGTACATCAAGCATTAGGTTTAGAAGCTCTTAAAAACCGTACTTTTCAAATTTTTAAAACTTCAGCAACAAAAGGTGAAGGTTTAGATATGGCCATGGAATGGTTGGCAAATGCCTTAAAGAATCGAAAATAACACAGTTAAGAATATGATTTAATTTATTTCTAGTCTGTAAAAAAACATTATTAAAATGCAGAAAGATGTAATTGAATAAATTATTTTGCCTAAAATATAAAAATGTAAACTTTATTTACAGAAGACAATGTAAATTTTCAGTAACTTTAGAATCGTTTAAAAATATCATTTGTTGGAACGTAGACAGAATAATAAACAAAAGTTTATTTTTTGTATATAGTATATTCAATCAAAATTTAATACAAAGACAAAGCATTCTGTGAAGTTCAGTCTTTTAAGGGCCGGTCCTACAATGCAAGAGTATACCAGGTATGAGCTATACTTGGAATAAAATTTGAAACGCCAGTACTACAGAACGGGCGTAACGGGGGTTTGTTCCGAGTATAGCTTATACCTGGTACATACTTACATTGTAGAATCAGCCCTAAGTCTTATAAATAAATATTTCTAATGCATGGTCAAGGTGTCTGAAAAATCAGTGTCCAATATGCAAATTCGTGTTCATTCTTCTGTAAATCTTGTTACTTATAAAAAGCCGATATAGTGTATATATCGTATTTCCATATATGCCTTTTGATTTTATTCATTCCATATTAAACTTAGAAATGTAAAAGATATAAAAAATGTGTGACAAATGTAGGCAAGTTCAAAATTGGCTGGTTTAATAGTGTTATTTCCTTTTATTAGATTCAATTCCTCACTGATTATTTCCTCAGTTTCCATTTCCTAGGTAGATCATTAAATTGCATGTTTATAAGTTTATTGTAAATGTGTCACACATTTTTAGTATTCTATCAATTTTGTTTAGTTCAAGTTTTTTTTATAGTGTATTTATGAATCATTTTTTTTGTTTGGTTTCTTTACTATAATTGATTTATTTCTTATTAATCCCAGGAAAGTTAAAAACATATGTAAATACATTATAGTCATTGCAATTTTCTATACGTGTTTAATTGAATAAAGTAATAATAAAATACATAAAAAAAACATGTATTTATCACTTGAAAGGTTCTGTTAAAAAATATCCTGATCTACGTGTTCTTCTTCAGGCAACGGATCGCCGAATCTGGCAATTTTTTTCTTGGTGTTGTCCAATTCCATTTGGACTTTTTTCCTAATGTAAAAAATGGGACAGTCTCTGCTTGTGCATAAAATTTCTTCATGCAATGATCCTTGACATCTTTGACATTCTAAAATTAATAAAATAATAAGATTTAGCCTTCCCTTGGGCACTATAGACTTAATCGCCCATTAGGGCGCAGTATATTTGAGAGATCTGACGTTCAGGCTTGTGCTAGTACGAAAGTTTTTTTATAAGCTGTAAAAAACTGAAACTAAAAGGTAGCGAAACGGAAATGACAAACCAAGTTTATAGTTGAAAAAATTACCATTCTTCCGTATGTTCTCGTATAGCTCAATAAATTTTTTCCAGCGGCTCTCCAATTCATTTATTCCATCCCTGCAGTGATTTTCTGGAAGTCCTTCAAAATACTCATCTATAGCTGCTATAACTTTTTCATTTGATGAAATACGCTTGCCACGTAAGAATTTTTGAGGTTTGGGAACACATGAAAGTTAGAGGGGGCCAGATCTGGTGAATATGGTGGATGCCCGCACAAATCGTAGTGTAACTCTTCAAATTGTCCATTGCAAGAAGAACACCTCTGCGAGTTGGTGCATTGTCTTGATGAAAAATAATTGTTTTCTTTCATTAAACCAGTTCTTTTTTCACGAATTTTTGCATCCAAAGGGTTTAAGTAATATTGTCCTGTTATTGGTTTACCGGTTTGAAGGTAATCAATTAACAAAATGCCTTTTGCATCATCAAAAATTGTTGCTATAACCTTTTTATTCCA
Source organism: Cosmopolites sordidus (assembly GCA_031761425.1). NCBI lineage: Eukaryota > Metazoa > Arthropoda > Insecta > Coleoptera > Curculionidae > Cosmopolites > Cosmopolites sordidus. The sequence goes on along the minus strand of JARFXV010000866.1, from coordinate 294,169 downwards.
TTTTGATTACTTTGACTGCTTCGGAACTGAACAACCGGGCTTAGAACAACGCGGTTTGTTGTCGGAGTTCTGGATCATAGTGGTAAACCCAAGTCTCATCCATAGTTACAAAACCAAATGTTGGTTAGAAAGTGTTTTACTCGAAGTCGTTTTTGCAAGCCCAATTCCTTTTTCAAAACATGAAACACCTGTTCAGTTGAGATGCCCATAGTCTTAGCAATTTCATTCAAAGTCAATTGTCTGTCATCCACAACCATATCATGTATAGCATTAATTATTATTTGTTCACTAGTTATTATTAGACGTCTACAACGAAGATCATCATCCAGGCTTGTACGATCATGTTGAAACTCTCCTGCCGACTTACAAGCAATTGTTTTTGAAAGAGAAGACTTCTCTAATACATTTACCATTTCACTACAAATTTCCATTGCATTTAAACCTTTTTTTACAAAGAATTTAATCACTGCATGATTTTCAATATTTTCTCTCTTTCTCTCTCTTTCAATATACTCCATGGACATTCCGTTTGTTATAAACAAAATCCTTGGCATTTTGATGGTTGCTTTTTATTGCTCCCGAGATATATAATAATCAATTACATCGGTTTTCTTAGCAGTTGTGTAAGCCGAGTCATAATTCTTCGTTTCTATATATTTATTTGTATGCTGTACACTTTCCAACATACTGTCAGTAAAAAACAAACTCCAAATTTCTAATGGTTCTTCTATCTGACGAGCAATTCCTTTGACTCCTGGTACTTGGGTTATAATACTTTGAGAGCGAGTCCTAACAGCTCTTTGAGAAGTTGCAAGCTTCTCGACCTAGTAATTCCGTCTTTTCCGATAAAATACGGAGTTTTATGCCTAGGTCCATCTGTTGATATAGTTTCATTGTCAGAAAAATCATCTTCAGATTCAGTATTCTCATCGATAGTTTCCATCTGATCATCTAAAGCTAAACTTTCGCCATCATCGTCTACATCTGAAACTATTTCTACTTCATCAAATAATCGTAGGAGCCTCTCCTGTTCTTTCTAATAATAGCCACTGGCCATTTTACTAATTCTGTAAATGTATTAATTCAGAAATAAAAAAAAAACTACTGCACTACACTTTTTGGTGCAGGGATACTAACTTCGGTCTTCAGCCGGTCACAGACTTCGTTCTTTTTTATCCGTTCAAAATGCCGCGGTTCAGAATATCGTTCCGAAAACGCCAAAAACCGATGTGTGTGGCGAAAAACCGTCGTGTTGTATCGTCGGTTAAAATATCTGTTGGCGCTTGATTTTTGGAACGACGATTCATCGGTTATCGTTCCGAACCGACAGTGTGTGGGGATTTCTTTCAGAATCGTCAATTTTTTTACAGTAGCGTACAGTAGCGCTTTGGTTTGATAAGGTTTGGACGTGTTTAATTGATTTCATATTTTCATAATTTTACAAAAATTGACCAAAAAAATTAAACAAGCAATTTATAATTGATTTTATTCAAACCTATAGACAATTTCCTTGCCTGTGGCGTATAAAATCGGTTGAATACAGAGACCGGAATAAAAAAAACCAAGCTTATAAAATATTACTACAGAAATACAAAGAAATAGTTAACGATGCAACATTACAAACAATTAAAACAAAATAGATTCTCTATGTGGCGCCATTAGAAAAGAATTGAAGAAAGTAAAAGATTCCCAAACGTCTGGAGCTGGAGTAAATGACATTTACCAGCCACATTTATGGTACATAAAATATTTAACATTTTTAACAGATCACGAAACTCCGCGAGGATCTGTTTCGAGATTAATGATGAAGACTTGGCAGATATGGTAATTACATTATTATACAGGATTTTCCAACAAAGGTTGTTTAGTTAGCATATTTTTTCAATTTAATGTTAATTTTTTAATCCACGGAAACTAAAAAGTTATTAGTTAAAAAATGTATTATTTTTTCTTAGACGGTACGTTATTTTTTGCATTGTTATGAGAATGGTATATTTCACTCAAAATCGCAAATTGATGAACATTTCGATTTGAGCGTGGTGTCCCCTACATCTTCTGCAATAATAGAATAACTAGCAGAAGCACTAGAATAACGAAAAAAAAAGAGTTATTTTCTATAACCTCACTATACTCATTCATAAGCCAAGAAAGTATAGTTTCATTAAACAGAAGACGACATTTAAAAAGGAAAACGACTAGTCTGGTAGATGATGTCTTGTAAAACATATCTGCACAGCTCAATTCTGCAGATGAAGACAAATTCCATATAAGTGCCCAAAATATTGCCAATGAACTTAGATCATTGTCTCCTGAAATACGAATTGTTACGGAAAAGCTTTTAACTGACATTCTATTTGAAGCTCAAATGGGCAATATAACAAGACTCACCAAAATTATTGTGCAGGATTCACGTTTTCAATATCAAAATACTCACTCTTCCCAATCGCAACAATTAGATTCTACACGCCAATATTACTCAACATTTACCGAACATTTTCAGAATATAAATGATTAGTTTTTCACTTTGATAGATGTAAAAAGAATATAATTTTTGTTAATAAATTTTTACTGTTCCATTAAAACTTTCATTTAACTGTTATTAATACGTTTATTAATTTATTGTTTAGAATCATTTTTTATTTGTTAAATATTTACTTTTCTGAATAATTGTATATGCGATTATTTTAGTACGTATTATTGTTTGTTATTAAACCAATTCCCAGGCTCGTAATTTCAACTCATTTAATAAATTAATATGAGAATATGTTTTACACTTTAAAAGCAATTCTTTCACCTATATTGTATGCTACTTTTTTATTGTTTTTACTTTAAACAGCAATCGCCGCTACCACTGCTAGTACTTGTTTCATTCTCAATTACTGCTGGGTCTGATTCTAAATCACTCGTAGTGTGTGGGCAAAAGTGTGGCGATTCAACACGATGTTCCGAATCACGGCGATTCGAACGGATAAAAAAAAACGAAGTCTGTGGCCGGCTTTACTACTTAAGGACTAACGAACGCTTTTAACACACGGTGTATGAAAACTCGACACAGGAAGGTTCCTAAACAAATTGCGCGCATTTAACCTACTCGATATTTATGGGTAACATAAATTTTGATGTCTGTGACATAGTTACGCTAGTAACGGAGGGTTAATATGATACTACCGTATCAGTCAGACTAGTTGCGCCAGAAGGTTAAACTCTGCTAAATTCATAGAGACTGACTCATTTCCTGATTTTAATTTGGTTAGCGAAAACAGCGCAGGGAGTGAAAAATAAGTGGTTTGGTGTTTGGTGATACATCTTTTTGAGTTTAGCATTTCACATCAATGTTCCCGGATTTAATTAATTACTATATATATTTACCTGTGAACAGTTCAGCAAATCTATCCTCCAACATTCGATGATGACATAGTTCCTGTTGAAAAATACCGGCTTCTTTTGGCTTGCAGTAGGAACAAACTGCTTCATTTTCATAACCCTTTGGCAACACGGATTTACACCCCATACAGGTCTCTTTCTTTTGTGTAAACGCGGCTAAGGCACCTACTTTTGAAGTAACCATTGTTCTTGTTCTAGTGTGCTCGCCACCTGAAATGAATAAAATCAATTACGATCTTACTAGGATGCGCCATAAATTCGTGCCCTTTTCTTTTTAACATTTCTAATATGTATTTTAAAACAATCAATATTCATTATAAAGATCATCATACTGGGTTGATGCAAAAGTTTGTCCCGTTTTTGGCGCTAGATGGCACTAATGGTAAAACCGAAGTTTTTGATGATTGATAGAAGGAATTTCAGGGAGAATTTGTGTTTTTTAAATTTTGTTAAGCATTAATAATGCAGAAAATAAGGAGCATATTCGACATATTACGCCTTTTTATTTTCCGAAATGGCAAGAATGCAATTCCGAAATCACAAACGTACAAAAAAGCTGTGCTGTGCGATTTCACGTGCTGTAAGCGGTCCACAAAGTTTCATAGGAACAATTTTATTCTAAGTAATGGCTGCTACAAATCCAAACGTTCTACGAACAGCAGAGATGAAAACTCTAAGAGCAATAGCGGGAAAGACGCTTAGGGATAGAGTGAGAAATAGGAACCTAAGAGCAACATGCGGAGTAGAGGATATAGTGAGATGGGGTAGAAAGAGACGGAGATATTGGCGAAATTATGTGAAGGGGATGGATCATCATAGTCTGAATCACATCATTAAAGACCGAAAGCCAACGATACGACATGGAGAACATCTAAAGCTACGGTTTCCTAAGAAAGCGGTGTCGTTGGTAGGTGGATGTAAGAAAACGGCCGTAAGAACGGTGACCATAAGACGGTGAGAGATGGTGACCATAAGGACGGTGATCATAAGGAGGTGGTGATCATAACGGAGAACGGTGACCATAAGGACGGACAACTGACAGTGAGCGTATTGCGGTGGTGAATGGAGCATTATTACTATATTCGGAAGATAAGATGTGATGGAGGATAGTAGAGAAAAGTGAGATATTTAGAAATCTTGTTACAGAGTCTGCATTTCAAATTTTTGTTCATCGCCATTCTGCACTGCAATGAGGAAAAATTCAGACAATATTTTTGTTTAAGACCTGTATTGTTTGATAATGTACTGAATGACAACATTTCAACAGCTTCAACATTTTTCAACTTTTGGAATTTTCAAGTATAGTCCTGATATTATTCCACAGATTTTTTTTAAGTGAGCTTTTCTATAGACTTTGGTCTTCACATTATATAAAGCTTAATTATTTCTTACAAAATCAATCAATATGTCGTTCTCTTCGCTGATCCAAATCACGTTTGCACTGTCTGCACTCAGTTTTTATTTTAAAATGGTCATCGCTACATGGGAAAATACGTTCCACGACTCTTTGTCACCGCTATGACGGTCGTCATTCAAATGATGGAACCGCTATTTAACGTTACGGTCACAACCAAAGCTCTCTAGGAAACCAACCCCATCTGGTTTGCATAATGTTTTAGTAACGTCATCCACCGCTACATAACGGCAGCGCGTTCTTAGGAAAACGTAGTTTAAGAGATGGAAAGATAGCATCTACACCTCAGAAAAGCTATCAAGATTGAACAGTCTTCGAAAGATTAAACAAACCATTAGGTTTCCTTAAAGAATAGAAGATATTTTTATAACCTGAAATAATGACGCTCGCCATTGCATGAAACGATTTATTCACTTATCTTATATAACAAATCTGGCCCCTAGTGATTACAATTTTTTTTACATCAACCCAATATGATTCAAAGCCTATCAGTAAGTTGTTTCCTGAGACCTTGCTTTCAGAGACAAAAAAAATCAGAGCATTTCATTTTAATCTCAATTACCAAGAAATATATTCATAAATGAAAGTCAAAGGGTCAAAGGGAAAGTAAGATTTGGGTTGTATGTTGTATGGTGGTAGAAATTCAATTCAATTGCGTCTCGAAACTTTTATTTCATCTGTTTGACAGTACGAACCCTGGTCCCCTGCTGTAGAACTTCTTTTGGTAAATAAAGCAGGATATTACTTGGCTTTCATTTACCATACAAAAACAGGTTCAACCCTATAAGTGTACATTTTTACAGAGAGAGAGAGAATTTTCAAGTTTAGGTCGCATCGATATCAAGATCATTTAGCGACCAGGAACTTTAACTTATGAATATGGAACTCACTTAAAAGACAGACATTGAATGGATTAATAAATATCACAGGTTATTAGTATCACAGATCAGTTCTATCACAGATGGCTTCTATCACAGATGGGTTTCGTCGCAGGATAAGCTATCACAGATGTGTTGATAAGTTTGATTTTGCTGCAAATAACTCACACTAGAATGAAATGTCGCTAGCAGTGACTAGATTTTAGTGAGATAGTTAATTTCTTTCAGATAAGCTAAGGTGTTAGATATGTTGTCTGAGCAAAGGTTTCGAGAAAGGTCCTGATTGAGGTCAAAAAAGGATCTGAGAGGGTATAATGCCGTGCATTCGGTAAGAATGTGCTTGACGGATAGGGGATCGTTGCAAAATTCGCAGAGCGGGGGACCTTCTCGTTTTAGTAGATATTCATGTGTAAATCTGCAGTGACCAATCATGAGTCTCATCCATTTTACTGTAATTTTCCTACTTACCAGATGTTCTGGTGGAGGTTGGGAGAATAATGGTTTAATATATCTCAGCTTATTGACTTTCTGTGGATCATCCCAGTAGGATTGCATTAAAGATTGCGAGAAGGATTTCACCGATGAGAGATGGTCTTTTGGATAGAAGCAGCGCATATAAGGTTGACCATGCTGAATGGAGTATTTTGCAAGTAAATCTGCTTCCTCATTACCTTTGATGGCCTTGTGACCGGGACACCAAACGAAGAGAAGAGAAGAATCATGTGCTATAATATCTTCTATAAGATCCATAATTAGCACTATAACTGGATGGGAAATGATGCGATTTTGGATCATGGATAGTGCATTCTTAGAATCTGAGAATATGATCCAGCAATTTGCGGGATTTAACTTGATATAGCTGAGGGATCTTTCAATGGCCACTAGCTCAGCGGTTAGTACACTTGTTGTGGCGGGCAACTTAAAGCCTGAGGAGGATCTGTCATGAACAAAGCCACAACCGACTCCATGGTCTGACTTAGATCCATCTGTATAAATTGTTTGGCATGGAGATTTGGACTGGATAATGTTGTTTATACTGGATTTGTAGACAGAAGAGCACGTAGATTCTTTATCATATTTTAGTAAGGAAAAATCAACCTGGATGGGATGTAATAACCACGGAGGAGTAGAAGTAGTGCTAATTGGGAGAGGAACTTGCAATTGGGTGTTGGACTCTTCAGATAGTTGCTGGAAGGTGCGTCTGAGGTCTAGGGTTAGGTTATGAGTGGAGGCTATTGGGGGTATTGGGGGAGGATGGAAGAATGACTGATGTCCAGGAATGAATGGTCTCTGCCAGAGATCCGTAGCATACTTTAAGAGTAGATACTTCCTCCTGATGGATAGGGGCTCTAAACTCATGATGCTATGTAAACTGGGAGTTGGGCTGGTGATAAAAGCTCCAGTTATAAGTCTTAGTGATGTATTCTGGATGACATCCAGTGAGCGCAGATAAGATTTGGGAGCCGTAGCAAAAATTATGCTGCCATAGTCCAGTTTGGATCTAATAATTGCTTTATATAATTTAAGAAGGCAGAGATGATCCGAACCCCAGTTGTGGTTTGAAAGCATCTTTAATATTCCCAAGTCGCGAGTACATTTAGCCTTCAGAGATTGGATGTGATCTTTCCATGATAGTCTGTAATCGAAGGTGAGTCCGAGAAACTTGTGAGACGAAACTGTTGGTAAAGTTTTGTTTTGAAGAGTTATTGAATGCAGACGGGAACATTTTTGTCTTCTGCAAAAATGCACAATAGCGGATTTTGTGGACGACAAAGAGAGACCAGTGGCTTTGGTCCATTTTTCCAGTGAGTTCAAGTTAGATTGGAGGATTCTTTCGCAGACTCTTGGATTGGGAGACTGGTAATATAGTAGGATGTCATCTGCGTATAATCTGTGAGTGATCGTAGGGCTAAGGTATCTTTGAATGTTGTTCATGGCTATATTAAAAAGGGTAGGGCTCAGCACTGAACCCTGAGGGACTCCATTTAGTAAGGGGAGTGGATCAGATAGATGACCATCAATCCTGACATTAAAAAGTCTATCAGAGAGGAAGTTTGATATGAATTTAGGTAACCGGCCTCTGAGGCCCCACTGATGTAAAGTGTTCAGGATGGTGGGCCGCCATACCATATCAAAAGCATTGGAAATGTCTAAGAAAGCAGCAACTAAATGGTTTTTCCTTTGGAATGAAGTACAAACATCATTATGGAAGCCCGTGAGATGATCAATGGTAGATCTCGATTGCCTGAATCCCAGTTGATAAGGATCTAATAGATTGTGAGATTCAATGTACCAGGCAAGGCGAGTATTTACCATTCTTTCAAAGATCTTGCCCAGATGGTCAGTCAGCGAGATTGGACGGTAACTACCAGGTGAGGAACGAGGTTTGCCATGTTTATGTATTGGAATCATGATAGATTTCTTCCAGGCAGATGGGTACGTGCCTGTTCTCCAGTAGCCGTTATAAAGATCCAGCAAATTGTCTAGAGCCGCTTGAGGGAGATTGCGGATCATGGGAATTAGGATTAAGTCAGGCCCCGGGGCACTATTTCTGCTTCTAGAGAGAGAATTTAAGAGTTCATCAAAGCTAAAAGGGAGGTTGTAGTGCTGGAGGGGAGAATCGTCAACGTCGAAGTTTACTGATTGGGAAGATCTCTGATTTAGCTGGGAAGTGCTAAGGTTATTGTCGCCAGATACATTGGAGAAAAAATTCGCAAAACAGTTCGCAATATCAACCCTATTGGAGATCCATTGATCATCACTAATTAGGCCCTGTATTGACTGAAGAGGACTACCTCGAAACCTTTTGATTTTTTGCCAAAATTCCCCACTGCTGAGAGACGAATTTATAGATTTGATGTATTCAGCCCAGGAAGATCGCTTTGCGTTTAAAATCGTCCTACGAGCTTTTGCTCGGCATCTTTTGAAGATGATAATATTTTCCAAAGTAGGACAGTGTTTGAAGCGATTCAGTGCCGATTTTCTTTCCCTGATCACCATTCTACAGTCATCGTTCCACCAGGGGACTGGGGGTTTGTGGTGTTGGATATTACAGTGAGGAATGCTGGAATCTGCTGCAGCAATGATTGAATGGACAAAGGTATCAAGGGCTGAGTCCTCATCGGCAAACGTTAAGTTTGGAAGGATGTACGAGTCTCGAAATTTGGTCCAATCTGCTTTGGATAGATTAAAAGTTTTTCTAGGCAATTTAGGTTGATGCCAGCCTATAGAGGAGATTCTGATTGGGAAGTGATCACTTCCGTGTAGATCTTCCATGATATCCCACTGTAGGGTAGTGAAAAGGTCAGGAGAACAGAGGGAAAGGTCTAAGGATGAAAAGGTTAAAGAAGCTAGGCATGCATGGGTATGGACTGGAGGATTTAGGAGGGAAATGTTGTTTGAGATTAGGAAGTCCTGAAGGATTAATCCTCTGCTATCTGTTCTAGAGGAACCCCACATTACATTATGGGAGTTAAAGTCTCCGCACATTATGAAGGGGGGAGGGAGTTTTGAAAGGATATTGTTGAGATCCTGTAGAGAAAATGGCGTGGAAGGAGGGATATAAACGTTGCAGATGGATACTTTCTTGACAAAGTGAGTGGAAATTGCTATGACTTCTACACCGGAATCAATTTGGATAGTGGAATAGTCTAGGGACTCGTGTACCAGAATAGCTACACCTCCTGAAGATCGCAGGGCTTGTTCCCTGTCTTTTCTTATAATGTTATAGTTCTTAAAACTAGGGCAGGAAGAATCGTTAAAATTTGTTTCTTGTAAAAGAATAATGGCAGGCTTATAACTTGAGGCGATTAACTTCAATTCTTCGAACTTTTTGTTGAAGCCATTAATATTCCATTGAATTATGGTTGGATTGAATGTGAATTTTAGGAGGTTAGATAAGCCTGGTGACACCTATAAAAGGAGTAAGTACTACCTTCTAATGTTAGGTCGTCGAGAAGTTGGTTTGCTCTCTTTTGTCTTTGGTTTTGACGAGCAGTCTAGATCCATGTCCTCAGTGGAAGAGGATTTGTTAGAGGACTGGGATAGAGATCTCGGGTTTTTGTGAGCTGTTTTATTTGAGGGTATTTTTGGATGATGGGTGGGAAGGGAATTTGAGGGAGTTTGTGTAGTGGAGAGAGAAAGGGAAGAAGGAGGAGGAGGGAGGGTGGGCTTGGGGACGACGAGTGGGGGAGCTTTGGATGCAGTAGGAGGAGTGGGCGAGGGGAGATTGACAGGGAGGGAGGATGGAGGAATAGAGGGGGAGGAAGGAGGAAGGGGGTCACGAGGTGTAGTGAGTGGCGCCTTATCAAGTGCTTTAGAAGGGCACTGGTTAATGTTGATTTCACATTGCGTAGCAGTAGACACCATGGTTTTACTACGACTTACGACAGTTGCAAAACTGGAGGTACTGGAGGGGAAGGTGCTTTTGACCTTAGCCTTCGCGACAAAATAAGGGATTTTTTCCGATACTTTTATTCTCTGGATTTGGTATTCTTCTTTGAATACGATGCAACCTCTGTACCTAGGGGAATGATCGCCATTACAGTTGGGGCAAATTGGGGCAAGTGAGCACTGAGAACCATCATGTACGGCACCGCCACAGGAAGGGCATACTGGGGAAAATGAACAATCCGATGATATGTGACCGAATCTTTGGCACTGGAAACATCTCATAGGGTTAGGAACGTACTGTCTGACTCTTAATGATAGGTAGCCAGCCTTAATTCTGTCAGGTAAAGCAGGTTTTCTAAATGTTAATATTAAACTGCTGGTTGGAGAGATTGTACCTTCTTTTTTTGTGGTGATTCTTTTGACAGCCTCAACTCCATGCTGCTTCAAATTTTCCAGAATTTCCGACTCTTCGCAATTTAGGAGGTCAGTGCTCGAGATTACTCCTTTACAATAATTCAAGGATTTGTGCGGCTCAACCACAACATCAAATGTGTGCACTTTTTTGAGATCCAGTATACTCTTGGCCTGTTTAGCATTTGAAACAACTGCTAGTAACGTACCGTCTCTTAGTTTTTTAATAGATTCTATGTCACCTACATTTCCCAAAATGACTTTATGAATGATAAATGGTGAAACATTTTTTAGCGATCCTTCGCAGCTTTTAATTATAAAGTATTTGTCAAAATCAGAACATTTATTATTATTCTCTACTGGAGACGCAATCCGGGGTCTTTTCGACCCTGATAATAGGGGGTAAGATGAATTGTTAAAGGACATATAGTTCCCACGAGATTGGAAGAAAGGAGGTCGACTGCAACAGTGCTCCTTATTGCAGAAACCCTAAATACTCCAAAGGGACGGGAGGTACTTTGGAGGCCCCGTTCACAACAGCTGATACCCTCAGCTGCCATTCAGCCCTCACCACGGGTCGCGCTACAGTTTGGCTTAAGGGGAAATCAAACGATCAGGGACATTTACAGGACAATCACAACATGACTAGGGTACCTCGGGGACGTCAAACCCGTATTCAGAGGAAGAACCAGGACTTCCACTCTGAACCCCTGAGGGGGTACATTTTTACAGTTGTTCCAAATACATACGCAAAAGGATGGATTCCGCATTATCACCCAAAATCGGCTGAAATATTCGAATCAATGGTTTTGACAGCTGGTTTTCCAGATAATACATGGAATCAATGGGAATATTGTTTTCCAAAACATAAATAGGATCCTAAAAGCACAATTACACTAGAAGTGTGGAATTTTAAATGAAACTTTAACTAACTTCTGCCTTTTCAAATGCTTTTGCATTTTTTGTTGCTGCTGTAATAATATAAGGAATCCGATCACCTAATTTTGGCGCATTACCAGGATCTCTTTTCTTCATTTTCTTAGATAATTCCACATGAGCTTGTTTAGCTGCATAATCTTCTTTTGTTAATTCTTTGGTGATAACAAGTTGAGAAATATCAATGTTGTTTTGCAGAAGATCTGATATAACTAACTTTGCATAATTCACTGCACCATCTGGATCTCTGAAATATATTATAATAAATACCTTTGCCACAATAACATTTTATATTATACCTGTCAATTAAAAGTTTTTGTAAACATGTGTTAATCACATCAACAACCAATGTGCAATTATCCCTCCTCACAGTTTCAATACCTTTACAGTCCATTTTATCATATTTATCAGGCTTGGTGAAATACAAACCTGCATATCTCTTTTTATTAATTAACAAGTAAGGATAGTAAACTTTTTCAAATTCCAATTTGATAGGACTGGTAAACTTTTGACTGATTAATTCTGCAGCTTCTTTGCCCAGTTCCATGCTCCTTTCTAAAGTTTTCACTTTAAAGTTCACCATGACTGAATCGGTATCACCATAGATTACTTTAGCATCACTTTCATATCCGTTTTGCACTGTGTACTGTTGTTCTACTTCTTGCTTTGTTTGCTCAATCATAGTTCGACCATAAGCTGTTACACTCTAAAAGAGAATGTAGATTAACTATTGGAGATTGAAGAAGTAGGAGTACTATACTTACACCTGATATTTCTAAGCAAGGTAATTTTCCTACTTGAGCACCGGTAAAACCATAAACAGAATTAGCCGATATTTTATAGGCTAATTGTCTACCATTTAGTACTGCCTTTAGAACAGGGTCTTTCGCATCTTTTAACAACGCTTTTGTTTTCTTTCTAGCAGCTAGTAAATGTTTTAGGATATGAGGTAATAATCCTGGCCTCACTGATGATTTTACAAACATACAGTTTGCTGGTGTTGTACTTACTTGATCAGTGGTTAAACTGGAAAAAATATGCAACTGAACATCAAATCACTTGTTTTAAGACTGAATCATCTCGTGATGATGCTAAGCGAAACGAGTGTCCGAAAGTTTGAAACCAGTGATTTTATTTTTAGAGCTAAATCTCTTCAAATTTAGTGTTTCATACCAAAGCTTCCAGTAGAATACTTAAAATATTCAATATATATTCTTAAAAGGGGAGTTGTATAATTTACACATTAAATTGTTTCTAGTAGAACTGTAACGGCTGTTACGTGATTATTTTAGGAAAATCGTGATCTAGCAACGTTTTTATATAAAATTCTTGCGTGGATTTAAAGAAAACCCTTTAACCGTATCCACATTAGAATTTAAATAACGGTACCATAGGGTATTGGTGTACCGCCATAAATAAAACATATTTACAAAAAGATATTAAACTTTTATTAAAAAACAACTTACATAACCTTTTTTTAACAACAGTTTCAGTCTCATTGAACACAATTAAGGCATATTCATTAGAAACTATCAAACAATTTTGGCAAATTTTATTTTGGAGCTCATTACAAATGAAAGTTTTTCATGCAGTACATTGTGTACGTTACTTATGGTCTTTGGACCTTGGGCAGAAAGAACACCTTCCGGATTTTGGATTTGAAGAAGTTACCGCAGCAAATGAGTATTTTTTCCTAATATATCCTGAATACTTATTTGAAGGGACATTGGCGTCTTGAAGTTCGGTATTGAAATCTATTTTCCAGGTGCGATTTTATGAGATCAAAAGCGAGAGCCTTTAGGTAAGTGCGTCTATTCTTAAAATTTTGCTTATCAGTGGCATTTGATGAATGTAACAATATCATTGCAGAATTGATCTCCATGATATTTAGTATTCCATACAAGATACAAAGGCTCCAGTGGCGAGTTTTGCGCGATACGCTGTAGGTATGAAAAGCTGGTCGAAGGTATCAACTCCGCCCTTCGTTTGGTTATAAAAACTTGTTATATCCGGCAAATTAACAGATTTATCTTTATTTGCTTCGTAGTGCATGGTACAAAGCATGAGGATGGTTTTTTTTCCTTTGCTAAGCATTAGAGGGACATATGAAAACAAAGTGAGTTTATCATGAAAAGTAAACATTGGTTTATTTAGGCCACGGTCTTTTCAGAAGAAGGATTAAGTTTGTTTTTTTGTTTGAGTTTTTTTAGTGTTCCAACAGTAGTTACATTTTTTGACAACAACAATAGTAGTTGACAGCTCAAACGCATAATACTCGACAATGGGTATTCCTCTAGGAGTAGAATCTTGTCCTGTGTATATTAACTATTTATCAGGTCATACGTTTCAGCATCACAAAACATTAGTACTTTGATCCCATATTTATCTGGCTTTGAAGGGATGTACATACGAAATGGACACCTCTCTCTAAAACTAAGCAACTGTTCATTTATTGTAGTACAGTCAGAGGGTGAAAACAGATTCTTTGAAGTCTCAACTACATGATCAAATAGTTCTTCTATAGGAGCCAATATATATATATCTGCCTTCTCTCATCTAATGTCGAACGATCATCAAAACGAAGGCAATTGGTTAAAAATTGAAATCTTTCTCATTCATAACCGAAAATAATTGATACCCGTATTTTTATCAAATATTTCCTTTGCAGTTAAATGCCACACCAGCCAAATAGTATAATATAAACAGGGCTTTCAAGTCTGTTATTGACGTATCTCGAACAAATGAAGGTTGGGTGCTCAATGGAACAAAATCATCATCTTCAGACAGAGTTGGTCTGTCTGTCTTATTTTTTGGGCTGCTCAGAAATCTCTTGGTTAGTGTTAGACACTATATTCTCCAAAACTACACCCGTAATAATAATTGTCAACTATCTAACGCAGCAGTAATACATTTAGCAGGGCCTCTCTTGCCTGGAGGATGGAATATAAAATTCCTCCGTGGTGTGCGTGATGAACGAGGATGAGACCCATGCCATACAAATTTTTCGCAATTTTTCTGCTTTTTTGTGTCTCTACCATGCAAATCATCTGGACCACTGAGTACAGTTACCAGTGTAACAGTAGAACCCGACTGCGATGATTCTTCAAGTCCTTCATCCGAATTTTGAGCTGACTAGCTCTACAGCATCAGAACTATCATCTGTTTTCAATATTCTCTTCCAAGTGAAAATCTTGAATAGTTTCATCTAGTTCTTCTTCTAGGGCATTTGCCTAGAACAAGACCTTCTCATCTTTCAAATCCAGAATATTTTCAATTTCATTTAAAATACGTTGTGACGTCATCTAAAAAAAAAAATTGTAGAATAAGCTAGAAGCTCCAAAAAATATAACAATACAAATACCTATTGAAAACAGTAAAAATACAAAACATACACTATATAGCAACTTTGTGTATAAGTAAAATATACATAAAGTTGTCATACAATCTACTATCAAATCCATGACGATAAATTGTATACAAACAATACAAAAAATATTAAAAAATCGAAATAACCAAAAGAATCATCAAAATACTTACGTTGAACGTACCCTGGGAGTACTGGAGCACCCCACAAGCAGCGTGCCGCGTCCACTCACTAGCAGGACCGCCGTCCGACTGAAGTATCCCCACGCAAAAAGTTACAAACGATTTAATTTTTTTTTAATTTATACCCCATATTCCCAAAATAAGTATTTTTACGATTGGATCATTTCCGACTAATGTGGTTATCGAAATTCGTGTCGAGATATTTAAAACCGGTGATTTGGTTTTTAGTGGTAAATTTGTAGTTTAGTGCTTCACACCAAAGGTTCCAATAAAGGAATTGAACATACATGCTTAAAAGTCAAGTGTTATAATTTGCAGGTTGTCTAAAGAGAAAAATAAAATGACATTTCTAATTGAACTGTAATGGTTTTTTCATAACATTAAAAAAAAAACGTATTTTTGTAAATGAGACAACTTGAATGAATGAAACTGAACTTACCCCAACTTATCCTTCATGACAGCACTTTTAACTAGTGTGGTATAACACAAATTATGTGCTATCATAATGCTCGGATATAAAGAACTGAAATCCAGAGTTGCAATAGGATCAGTGTAGTATCCTCTGACAGGTTCAATAACAGTAGCTCCTTCATACTGATCCTGACTAGGGGCTCCTTGATGAGCAGGCATAAAATATCCTGCTTGTCTGGCCTTGAATCATAATAAAAATAAAAAATGGTCAAATTATTTTCTTCGCATCGCGTCGAACAGTTGTCGATAACTGAAGTTATGTCGATATCTGGATGGGTGATCCTAATATAGACAACCCAAGAAACCTCCCAACGCTTGGCAGTATAAGGAATATTCGAATAAAAAAAATCATAAGCTTACATGTCTCAATAACTGGGCAACAACTTTAACTTGTTCACCTTTAGTTAATAGGCTGGTAATCGGAACACCAGTCACTCGAGCCATTTCTACATCATTAGTAAAACTAAGTACTGTATTTATCAACTTTAAAGGCAAGTCAGCATCTTTCAAACAATATACAGCCAATCTTAAAGAAAATTTAATCATTAGGAATGTGTTATTTAGTGAATTATTAATTAACTTACCTTCTTCTGGTTTGCTCATCTCCATTCTGCAAATCACTAATAATGCTGTAGTGAACATCTTCTTTTTGTTCTCCTAAAATTTCTTGACAAACACTATTTAATGTATAAGATCTAAGTTTGAAATCTCTTTTTGTAACTAAAAGCATATCATATGGTACTCTGCCCTCAAAATTAATTGTTTTATAAACACGTTTGCCAATTTTTGTTTGCGTGGTAGTTTCTTTTATTTGAGATCTACAGAAGAATAATATTTAATCAAATAACATTCAGAATCAGCCGACACCCACCTAATATTTATTAAACGACCTAACAGATCAAAGTTATTAACCTTAAGGTGTTTAGCCCTTTCTATAAGATAGGGAAAATCAAAATTGTTTATGTTATATCCTGTAAAAATGTCTGGATCCAATTCCCTTACAAATTCAGCCCAGGCTCCCAACATTTCACTTTCACTCTCATAACAATAAACCTACATAAAAAGAATAGTTATGTATAGAGAAACATTAATGATCATTTTACCTCTGCATGTCCAATTGGTGCACATGACTTTAAACAAAATATATTTCTTGCCATTACATCCTTTACACCATGTAATTGTATGACATTTGCTATTTGAATAACTGGATCAATTTTTGGTTCAGGAAATACTCCTAAAATATTAATATTATAACAATTTTACACAAAGCCACTGATTTTCAAAATACCTTTTCTACCAGCACACTCAATATCAAAACTGTGAATTCTAAATTGAGCAACATCACTCCATTCTCCTTCAGGTGCATGGGCAATGAAGTCCTGGCATGAAACATCAATTTCAAGTTGGCATAAGCTCACCTTTTTATTTGACGAATTATTTGTTCTTAAAAACCATTTTCCTGGTGGAAGTTCTATCCAACAACAACCAAGAATATTTGAATCAACCATAAACCTAAAAAAAGAAAAGCTGTGCAGAATATGTGATGAACTACTTTAAAGATCAATTACCTTGTTTCTATATCAACATTACTTTCAAAAAACTGAAAATTGTGACTACTTAAAGGTTTATAAATAATCTGTGAACTTAAGAGCCTTTTTGCAGCAGGAACAAATTTGTGCTGTGATAAAGTAATCTTGGCAAATGGTTCATCATCAGAGCCATTATATTCAACTAAACTTTTACCTTTTACAAGTTCAACAATCAAAACTGCATCTGTGATACATTCCCTATTTCCTCCTCTTATATCACTTATTAACGCATCGTTAAGTTGTTTCTAAAATATAAAGGATATAGTAAACGAAGGTACACGAAAGTTTAAAAATATACCTTAAATGGTTCTAAATCATTAGTTGTAAATGTTATAGGCAAACTGACATAAAAGTATGGTGAAAAACCATGCACATGACAACAAACACTATTGCCTTCCTTTGTGATACCAAACATTCGTATAATAGGGACCTAAAATTTATAAGTCACTTTAAGTTAATTTATAAGTGTTTATTTTTATAATTCAATGTGTATAAACAAACCGGTCCATCCTGCGGGCCTGGCATTCCACGATAAACATTTCCAATATAGTTATCTAATTCTAATTCTTGAAAAATGAATGTGTCTTTGGAGGGATTGTATGAGGGTGGCTGAGACCTCTGATACATGCTGTTGTTTGGCCTGTAACTTTCTCATTCAAACAACGAATCTTAAAATAATGGCGGTCTTACTTGAATTTTTTTAAGTGGCCTTCATAGTCTCCTGATTTTCTTTTACTCATGTTTAAAAATTTTTGATATATTTCAAATATGAAGAATGTAAATAACCGCCAAAATCTATGAGGTTATAAACTGTTAATTCTTCTTCTTTGTGTAATATTTCTATTTAACAATTGACGGGGTTACAATGAAATATTTTATATATCGGAGTCTATGTAAAAAAATGATAAATATCGAATGATACTAAAACTGCGCATTCGAAATTTAATTGAATTATCAAAAATGCCTGGGACTTACAAATTTCAAATGGAATCCAAACAGATTGTTACTGTACGAACTTGATTTCAAAGAACAATTTATGGCTTAAAGCCGCTTCCACACCTATAAAAATTGTTGCTGACGCACAGAGTAAGTATTTGGGTGAGAATTTTAATAAATATGGACGTGACACGGCACGCAAGAATTTATCCCACATTCAAGGCACACGTTCCGGACCGAGTCGTCTTTTTGACGAACTTCAAAGAATTTGCACCTCATCCAATCATTGATGTGGACCCTTCCTGTTTTTACCACACGAATGCTTTTCTGCCCTGACTCCTCAATGAGTTATATTGGTGGAGCTTTACAATAGTAAAGCAATTACTATTTTTATAGTTATTAATTTACAATAGTATTCAATAGAATATGTTGGCTGTATATGAAAGTAATGGCGATTTCAAAAATTTGTTACGGGCACTGAAGAAGAATTTGAATATTCTATGAACTTGCTAGGATCAAATATTAAAAAACAAAACACTGAATTTAGATAATCCATATCTAAAGGAAACATTGACCTTAACATCAGGCTTGATATTTGTTTCTTCGCATCTTCAGCTCCGCATCTGCGATAAGTTGCTATACGTCATTTCTCTTGATTTTATGTAAATGCCGCTTATCTTTCGGATCGGAAAATCACAGATTCCTTGTCCAATTCCATTTCCTTTTATAGACCACAATAAACAACTGACGAAACCCAGGAAACCCAGGAATTTGTTACGGGCACTGAAGAAGAATTTGAATATTTTATGAACTTGCTAGGATCAAATATTAAAAAACAAAACACTGAATTTAGATAATCCATATCTAAAGGAAACATTGACCTTGACATCAGGCTTGATATTTTTTTCTTCGCATCTTCAGCTCCGCATCTGCGATAAGTTGCTACACGTCATTTCTCTCGATTTTACGTAAATGCCGCTTATCTTTCGGATCGGAAAATCACAGATTCCTTGTCCAATTCTATTCCCTTTTATAGACCACAAGAAACAACTGACGAAACCCAGGAAATAATTTTCAAGTTGCAAGGAAAATATTTGCACCGACCACATTCAGTGAAAATTTATATTGGTGTAGACCTGGCATAAGAATTATTTTGTTTTTGCTCTAATTACTATTATATCAACTAAATAGTAGCTTGCTAGTTTTATGGCCGTTTTTATTTGACAGTAAATGCTGATCAGTGAAAATATAAAAGAAGCTGATGGCAATGTATAAAACTTAATATAAAAATGACACGTATGGACAAAACAACTTATATTTTCCAAATTCATAAGTGTTGGAATGTTATATATTTTTGTTTCTGAAGTATAATTTTAGAATACAACTTATTTTATAATGAATTTGTTACAGACATTCCATTTAGTGCTGAATCTTGTTTTGTAAAAAAATAAGATTCTAAAAGATATATTTAATTAATAGTTCTCTATGTAAGAATTAATGTAATTAATATGTAATAATGCAATTAATTAATTAATTATCCATTTAATACATTATTAATAAGTTCTCTATGTAAAGTTTGTGTTCTAACTGAATTAACTAGGGAACGGATTTTTGCTTGAGCTCGGGCAAGGTCCTTGCTTATCTGTGTGTTTAGTCATTGTACACTACTAACTCGTTCTATAGAAAAACGAATTAATACTAAGTTTTTCTTCATCGTTGTGGTTACTTCGTTGTTTTTAGCATACAACATAAAAAACGAAATAATCCAATGTACTTACAAAGATAACTAAAATTAATTTATAAATATTTTAGCGATATATATATATATAGATATATATATATATATATATATATATATATATATATATATATATATATATATATATATATATATATATATATATATATATATACCGATATATATATATATATATATATATATATATATATATATATATATATATATATATATATATATATATATATATATATATATATATATATATATATATATATATATATATATATATATATATATATATATATATATATATATATATTTATTAATAAATTGAAGTCATGGCACATGCCATTACGTGAAACGATTTATTCACTTCTAACTCTGGTTTCTAGTTATAACAATGGATGTGCTTTACGTCAGTACACAAATACCTATACAAAACATTAAAAGATCTTAAAATGGTTATTCTGGCAACTCAGAAAGGAGAACCGCATTAAGAGGCTGTATAATTCAATCAAATTTGAGATTTTTAACATACTACACAAAACAAATCTATTTGTAATTTATGATTTTAAGGTCCAATAAGTCCTACAATAAAACGTGAATATTTAGTTGCCTATCCTTAATATGCTAAAAAATAATGTTAAATCAAAAAGGAATAACCGAATAAAACAATTTTTTACTTTGTTATCTCTCATTTTTATTTATAAAAATGAATTTATATAAGAGTAAGTATAAGTTATTTATAAAAGTGATAGATAAAAAAGTAAACAATTGTTTTATTCGGTTTAAAAATAAACCATCACAAAGTAATAGACAAATCAATCAATAATGAAAAAGGAATACTTTTCATAAATTATTTAGGGGCTGCTTAATATCAATTTTATACTTAGAATTATATATCACAGCTTCAAAACTAATTTTAGTAGAGTGCAACTGATGCTGATGAATTTAAAATGTATCAAAAAATAGACATTTGCAACAAATATAACTTTTACATACTCACTTTTGCACGACAAAAAGACTTATGAAAAACCTTAGTGTTCGGTTTGTGTTATCATTTCAGAACTATCAACTATCAAGTTTAAAAAGAAGTAACTTAATATCATTTCTTTAACTAGTCAGGATAACAAGTTTTCAAGCTATCCCCCGTATGTAAATTTTCTCTAAGGTTGAAAAAGGAAAAAAAGTGTTGAGTTAGCAATTCTTAAAAGTTGTCGACAGGATCTCAATTGGGACGTAGCTGGTTCAAGTAGCCTCTTCAGGCACAAAGACCTTGCGGTATTCACAGCATCTGAAAGGATTATACTTTTCAGTTTTTTTAGTCGTGTCATTGTCTTAATACCGATAAGACATGAACTGTACCTGAAAGTGATCTGTGTTACTGTTTGGTGTTCTTGTTACTGTTATTAGAAACGTCAAACTTATTGAGAAGTTTAGGTTTATCACCGTGTTAAGCTTAGTTTGTATTTGATATTTTAAGGGCAGTCTAAAATAGTTTTATTTTTTATATTATCGAAAATGATTTTCGGGGGATCAATTGTTTGTTTTTTGTTTCCTTGTATACATATAACGTGTAATGGGTATCTGACAGTTTTTAAGTCGGAATATTTTTATATATTTTTAGGATTGTTCGAAAAGTTCTCGAAGGAAAAGTCTCCTTTAAAGTGAAATCTAACTCTTTTTCTATACCGTCGGGGTTAAACTCTCTAAAACAAACTACTTTATAACAGCTCGAACTTCAATTTTATCTGTTTTTTTTTCAGAAAATGTAAAAACCTTACTTGATCGCCACAAACAAACAACCAACATCTTAGCATTCCATTTAACGAAAGCCATCTTGGTGGTAGATCGAAAACTTCTCAAATGGCCCTCGTAATCGAACGAAAACATTTTTGTTTTATTAAAGGAAATACATTTTATGCAGAATAAAATGTCGAACAAATGTTGACTTCTTGATGTCATATAAAAACAAGCTCTTTTGAAAACGTTTTTTAAAACTTTGTTTTATTTTGAATGCCTTCCGGAATGTTAATCATCAATATTTCATTTGTCTTTAGTTTATTACATACATTTAGTGGGCTTATTATTGACTATTAATTGTTGTAATTATTTGTTATTACATTTAAAAAAAAAGGTGCCCCTATAAGAATGAAAGAACAAAGAGTGCATTATGACTTAGGATAACATAACAACTAAACATGACTTTGATTCATAAACATCCAAAACTGATTAATTGAAAATATATTATTCTGTTTGTTATTTATTTTGTTTGTTATTGTTATATGTAATAGTATAGGACCTCATAGTATCAGAATCACCCAAGACAAAATCAAAGGCTTAGGCTGGGAAGTTCTTCTTCACCCACTGTATTCTCCTGATACTGGACCATCAGATTACCATTTTAAGAACATTTTCTTCGTGTAACAAAATTTTCTAGTGCGATAGCTATCAAAATTGCACTGGATGAATATTTTATATCAAAAACACCTTCATTTTACAAAAAAGGAATTGAAACCTTGTCAGAGAGGCGGGCGAAGATTGTCAATAACAATGGAAATTATTATATGGATTAAAATTGTAACAAATCTTAAAAGTTATAAAATTTTGTATCAAAAAACGACATTAGTTACGGGCAGCGGAGAGGGAGTCAATTGAATCAATCGATTTAAAAATTCGATAGAAATAAAAAAATTAAACGTCCTGTTAGAATTAAGTTCTAATATGTTAAACCCTGATTTGCCCAACATTTGGAATCGTTGTGATGATTTAATTTTGAAATATTAAAAATTTTGTGTTTATGGGCATGTAATTTTTTTTAGCTCTCGACAAAATTTTTAATATTTTAATTTTTATATATAATCATAAAATATCAGTTGTAATATCTCTATATATCTATATTTTACAGTTCCTAACTTGATTTATAGGGAAATTATTTTGTAATAATTTTTCATTTACTTCATTTCACTTCATTTACTTTCATTATTAAAAGACTACTTTTTAAGAGATGGACCTATTTGCTGTATTGGTTCGGCAAACCAATCGGGATGGATGCAAGAAGAAGATTTTTTATTGTATTTAAAGCATTATGTTCAGCACGCCAAGCCTTCTGAAAAAATCTAGTTTTGTTGGTTCTTGATAACCATAGCTCCCATATTTCTATTTCTGCTATTTCTGCTATCAATTGATAGCAGAATAGAAGTTGTCTCAATATCTTGAGACAACTTTATTACACTTCTATCGTTTCCTCCACAGAAGTCTCATAAGCTACAACCACTTGATATAATCCATTTTCCTTTGGTTCATTTAAGCACCGTTTCAATATTGAATTCGATCGTTGGAGTATAGATCATCCCGTGGTCGGTATGACTATTTATGATATTTTAGCTATAACTGCAGCAGCGATGTCATCAGTTACATCAGCAAATATAAGTGCTGGTTTTAAATGTACTAGTATTTACCCATTTAATCCAAATGTTTTTCTCATGAAGAATTCTCACTTGTTACTATTACTGACGTGCCGCAATCAATTCCTTTTTTTGATAAAAATTTTAGAAAATAAATAATATAATAATATATGTTCGTTATATATATATATATATATATATATATATATATATATATATATATATATATATATATATATATATATCTCATCATCATCATCATCATCATCAGCCCGTATCGATCCACTGCAGGATGAAGGCCTCTTCAGCATGCTTCCAACCTTCACGGTCCTGGGCTTTCCTCTGCCACTCGGGTCCAATATACTTAACGATGTCATCAATCCATCGTGCTTTCGGTCTTCTTCGCGGACGTTTGCGATCAAGCGGTATCCACTCCAGGATTGCCTTGGTCCATCTGTCGTCCCATCGCCTCGCTATATGGCCTGCCCATCTCCATTTCAACTGTTTTACTCTTGCAATGATGTCACAGACTTTTGTTTGTTCCCTGATCCATGCGCAGGACTTTCTGTCTCGTCTTGTAATGCCAAGCATACATCTTTCCATTCCCCTCTGTGCCACCCGAAGTTTTTGAATTGATTGCGATGTGAGTGTCCAGGTTTCACTTCTGTATGTCATAACGGGTAGAATGCACTGATCGAATACTTTTCGTTTCAGGCAAAGTGGAAGTCTGCTCTTAAACACTATGTTGAGCCTACCAAATGCCTGCCAGCCACATTTAACACGCCGTTCCACCTCCCGGGCGGTATTCCCCTCCATGGAAATCCTCTGCCCAAGATATACAAAGCTGTCCACAATCTCTAAATCCCTTCCTAAAACTGAAATTCTTCTGTCCTGAGCGAAGTTATTGAACATAACCTGACTCTTTTTCAGGTTAATTTTCAAGCCAAATGGTTCGCCAGCCCTTTGCAGTTCTTGTATGCGTCTTTGCAGCTCCTCTGGGTCTTGTGAAATGAGAATAATATCATCTGCAAATCTAAGATGGTTTAAGTTTGCACCATTGATCTTTACCCCATCCTGTTCCCAATCCAGTTTACGGAATACTTCTTCAAGGCCAGCCGAGAAAAGAATAGGCGATATTGCGTCACCCTGCCGTACACCTCGTTCTATATTAATTCCCACTTCAAGATCATCAAGGTGAGTTGTGGCTGTAGCTCCATCATATATCGATTCTAATAGGTTTACATAGGCTACACCTTGGCTAAGCAGTGCATCCATTATCGCATGCTTTGAAATGGAATCAAATGCTTTTTCGTAGTCGATAAAAGCCAAGCACAGTGGCATGGTGTATTCGTTGTGCCTTTCTATGACCTGCTGTACAACCTGGATGTGATCCATTGTACTGAATCCACTTCTGAATCCTGCTTGTTCTCTTGGTTGTGCGTCATTCAGTTTTTTTAATATTCTTTTAGAAATTATCTTAGTGAAAACTTTGTACATCACTGATAGGAGGCTTATTGGACGGTAGTTCTTTAAATCTTCCTGTGCTCCTTTTTTATGTAAAAGGATCACTTCTGCATTTTTCCATAAGTCAGGTACTTTTTGTTCTTTGAGGCATTTTGAGTATAATTGTGCCAGTGTTTTATGTAACGTCCGACCACCAGCTTTTAGCATTTCGACAGTTACACTATCCTTTCCTGGAGCCTTGCCGTTCTTCATCAATTCTATAGCATTTGTTACTTCCTCCACTAGGATATCTGGTATTATATATTGTTCTTCCGTGGGTATTGCTGTCCCTGACTGGCTCTGATAATCTGGGATCTCTGGGAATAAAACCTTCTGACAATCTCTAACATTTGGGTACGCGTCCTGCACACTGTGCCATCCTCACGCTTTAAAGCATATATTTGCGTTCTTTTGTTTCTCAGCTTCTGTTTAGTTTTGTTAATTCCTTTGTTTTCTTCCAGGGTTTTTTGCACTAGCTGCATATTGAATCGGCGCGTGTCCTCTCTGATACGTTTTCTTATAGTTTTGCAGAGCTCAGTGTACTCGACCCTGCCAAAAGGACTACCTGCATTTCTCATTGCTCGCCGTTTCTTCATTAAATCAATGGTCTCACTGGAGATTTTTGTTTGTTTGAGACATTTTTCCTCTGGTACTATTGAAGCAGCCGTTTGAAGTACATTGTTGGCGATTTCTTCATATTGAGCTGATATTTCCACCTCCTCTGGATCTTGCAATGCAGCAAACCGGTTTGACAAAGCAATCTCAAAATCGCTTCCTCTCTCCAGCAGTTTTCCAGAATCCACCTTGCCCTTCTTTGATCTTACCATTCGTTCGCGCTCTTTTCGACAGTCAATCCGAACCCTTGCTCGTACCATTCGGTGGTCACTTCCAACATTAAAATTGTTAAGGACAGTACAATTGGTAAATATTGTTTTATCGTTGGTCATGATGTAGTCAATTTCGCTTGTGAGCCCAGATGGACTTTTCCATGTCCATTTTCTGCTGATATTTTTCTTATAGAATGAATTCATAATATATAGTTCTTGTCCTTCAGCAAAATCAACCAATCTGTCACCTCTATTGTCTCGCTCACCAGTTCCATATGGGCCAGTTGCACTTTCGTCCGTTCTTGTTGTTCCAATTCTGGCATTAAAATCTATATATATATATATATATATATATATATATATATATATATATATATATATAGCATAAAAAAAAAAAAAAATATATATATATATATATATATATATATATATATATATATATATATATATATATATATATATATATATATATATATATATATATATTAATAATACTATTAAGATATAATAAATAATACATTATTTATTATAAGTATTTGTTTTTGTTTCTAATACTCTTGGTTCAATTGACCCCAACTAGTGTTTCAATCGCCCCTGCGCTGGAGTCGGTTGAACCACTTGACGTGATTGTACAATTATATATATTTTTTAATTTGAATCATTCCTTGACTAATTTACCTATCGGAAATGGTAAAGCGAATAACAAACTACTATATTATCTAAAGAAAAGTAATTATTTTTTAATTCAATTCAAAAAAATCATTAAAACATTTTTGGTTCAATTGACCCTCATCTCCCCTACACATATCATTTTTGAGCTAATCATACACGCAGAAGGTAAAAGTTGTTAAATCGAGTGATCTTGATGGTTATACAACGTAATAAATCTTCCCTGTCAGATTATATATGATGATTTTTTTAGTACGTCCGAATTTCTGATAGGGGTCGCTGTTAAACGAACTGTGAGTTTGCGCGCCTCTAGTATCAAAATTATTCAGTTTAGCGTGGCAAATCATCGTGGAACATTTAACATTAAAGCAACGCTTGCAAATGGTCGAAATTTATTACAAAATCAGTGTTCTGTGCGCCAAATTTATAGAGCACTTCGTGAATTTTAGGGTGCACACAATCGCTCAACCGAGTGATGTATTCGCCAAATTATTGACAAATTCCGAACGCATTTCATGTTGCTCGATATTAAAAAAAAACTAGACAAAAAACTGTGAGTTGTTAAAGAACATATCATTGCAGTTGTTGATTAAGATCCAAAATTTTCAATTCGTCGCAGGAAGTTAGGCTTTATTATTCGACTAAGTGGATTATTTAATTCCGAATTTGACTGTTATTGATCTGGAGGAGATGTGGTTCCAATAGGACGTCTCCACATGTCAACGCAAAAATCGATTTATTGAGGGAAGAATTTGGTGAGAAAATTATTTCGATGATAATTGACCATGAAGGTCATATGATTTAACGCCTTCAGATTATTTTCTTTGGGGTTATGTTAAATCTTTGTATTATGCCGATAAACGAGCAACTATAGACGTCTTGGAAGCCAACATAACTCGGACAATTGCGGAGGACAATTGACACAATGCGCTTTGTCAGAAGTAGCCTCGGCGGACATTAATCGCAATTGATTTCAAACATTAACGCCATTGATTGCTATTTCACATAAAATAAATAGTTTCAAGGCATCTAATTTGGTTGTTAGTTTATTTGAATTTGTTATTTAATTTGAAAGTTCGGACGCACTAAAAATCACCCTATAGAAATACAGGTTGTTAAACTGCGTCATGTCAAAAAATCATCAATGCACAACTTCGAAAACAAATGTTTCATATGGTGGACCATTGAAATTGGTTAGTTACTTATCACCCACCTTGTAGTATGTGAGGGGTGTCTTCGGAAATGCTGCCCAGATCTACTTAGGGCTATCCAATTATCTGCCTGATTTGGTTTAGGGTCCATTTTAGGCTATTATATTTCGAGAACATCTTTTTCCCTTATCCTTATTTGGAGATATAAGAAAAGTACACCTTTTTAAAAAGTATTTACCTAAAGAAAATGACATTTTTGTTTTTTTCGTTTTCGAGATACATTCTTCTTAACTGTATACGGTAATAATGTTTAATGTATATAGGGTATCCACTTATATATAGGATATCCAATTTTTGCCCTAAGTAGAAAACATTTATGCGAAATATTATCTAAATGTATAAATACATTTAATGAGCTCCCTCTGTATTAAAAAATATTTAGGAGTAATAGGAATTCCAAAATTGGTATATTGTTATATATAGATATAATAATATTGATTCACAAAAAGATGATTAATTGGAATGTAATGTCTACAGATGGATCACACTTCTTATTCACACAAATTAGCTACAACGGAAAGTATACGAAATTACAAACGGATTTTAAGAAATAATATACAGGCGCTACCGAAAAATAAGAATTGGGAAATAATTTCCAATATGTTAAAGAAAACAGCAGATGGTGAATAAGAAAGGCGAATAAACAGAGAAAGGAATGGATAACCGAAGAAAAGTGGGAGCTAATTTAGAGAAGATAAGAAGAAAAGGGAAAAATAATGCATACACAAAACACGCCACAGAGAATTGAAAGACAGGAAGCATACAGAGAACTGAACAAAGCTGTAAAACGGCCCAACTTCAACTTAAAAAGCACAAACTTCTTTAACAAACGGCAACACTAGACAACTTTATCAAATAACTAAGAAATTATCAGGTAAGAGGAGTTGTGGCGCACGACAAGTCAAAACAATCTCGGGGCAGGTTCTGACCATAATCCCAGAACAACTCAGTAGATGAAAGGGGTATTTTCAAGAGAATGTGGGTGGGCCATCACAAGTCGAACAAGATGAAGAACAATGGGGGGGGGGGGGGTGGTATTGAAGAACAACCACACCAAGAACAAATAAGCAGGTAATTTCCCATGAACTGTGATGTAACTTCGAAAATGGTAATTCAACGAGCTATAAGAGTATTAAAATCAACAAAGCCCATGACTGGATAATATTCCAGCAGAATTGCTCAAGGTAGACTCTTAGTCATGTTCCCAATTGCTACGATCCTTAATAAAGAAGATGTGGGAGTCCAACAATATTTCCGATGATTGGAAAAAAGACTAATGATTAAATTACCAAAAAAGGAAACCTACGCATTTGTAAAAATTGGCGGGCTATAACGTTATTAAACGCAATCATCCAAGTGATAGCACAACTCATCTTAACGGGATTAGTAGAACATATAGAACCAGAAATGCGTATAGATCAAGCAGCCTTTAGACCTGATCATTCGTATGCTGATTACATACGAGGTGTGGCGGGAAAAAAAAACACGTTTAATTTGGAAGAAAGGTGAAAAATGGTTTATTCAAAGTATGCACCATCGCTAGCTGCACATTTTCCGATCTCTCTGGAAATTTGTGGATGCCCTCCCAGAAGAACCGTACATCTTTTGAGGTGGTTCAGTCATCAGGCCAATTTTTGACATCTCCTTAATTGTTGAAGTGTTTCATGGAAAGTGCTTAAGACATCGATGAAAACAAGTGGTAGCCTGGTGAGTACGGCGGGTGGGGCAAAAGCTCCCAGCCAAGTGCAGAAATGGTGTATCTGACCGCTTTCGCTGTGTGTGATTGGGCGTTGTCGTGCTGCAAAATCAGTTTTCTATAGCTTCTAGCCCATTTTAGTTGCTTTTCAATCAATGCATGGTTCAAATTGATCATTTGTTGGCAGTAGCGAACGGTATTAACTATTGCACCTGGTTTCAGAAGCTCATGGTAGATGATACCGTTCTGATCTCACCAAATGCACAGCAATATTTTCTGTCCAAAGCGATTCATTCTTGCGGTCGATGTTGATGGTTGTCCTGGGTCAAGCCATAATTTTCTGAGTTTTGGGTTCTCGAAATATAAGCATTTTCCGTATCTAGTCACGATCTGATGAAAAAAAGTCTTTCTTTCATGGCGAGAAAGCAAAACTTCGCGCACCATTATTCGCTTATCCATATGTATGTCATTCAGCTGATGTGGTACCAATTTTCCTGCTTTCTGGATTTTTCCTGTGACATGAAGACGATCACAAATGGTTAGCGACCAAAATTTAACCTCTCTGCCATGTGTTATTGAGTTTGCATATAGTCTTCTTCCAATAATAAATTTGACTTTCAAGTCGAAATCACCACTTTTGAATAATCTAAACCAACGTCCACAAGCGCCTTGCGTTGGGACATTGTGAACGTCAGTTTCTACAAATATACGACGGCTTTCAGTCGCGTTTTTGTATTGATTGAACAAGAAAAGCAGTACGTGCCGCAAATGCTCGTTATTTGGCTCGAAACTCGACATGTTTGCCACACTAAAAAAAATATGATGCTAACTCGAAATCGTTTGAATATCAATCGAATTTTGAAAGGTACTCTCATGGCAACAAATTCATATAAGATATTTGACTGTGAACCAACTCTTGTTTCTAGCGCCATTTCTTAAAAAAAATGAAGAATTATTAACCGCCGCTCCTGGTAAACACTGTTAGAATAATATAGAACAGTCAGCTGAATTTAGGTCGTCCCTTTATTTATTATTCATCGATTTTGAGATTACATTTGACAGCTTAACTCGTCCAATTAAGACATGCCTGCGAAAAATCTACAATAGACTCGGTATTTATACTTCGTCAGTCTTGGAAAAACTTATGAATACGACATAGATACTCACTTCCTATACATAGCTTTTAAAAGCGCGTTTGGCGGTATAGAGTGAAATATATTGTACAAAGCGATGAAAGAGTTTAACATCTTTTTAACATCTAGATTAGATTGATTAAAAAAACTCTATTTAGTGTTTAATCCAATGTTAAAATTCCAAGCAGCTTATCACACCAATTTCTAAGCGATTGCCGGCTTGCGCCAAGGTGATAGTTTATCATGACTTCTATTCAAGGTCGCCCTTGTGAAAGTAGTAAGAGACCCCAACATCAACCCAGGAGGCACAATCATAAATAAAAGCATCATGATACTCCATCCAGATTCAGCATATGTTGATGATATCGATGTTATAGCTAGATCAAAGCGACACCCCATACAGGCAAACAAAGTACTTAAAGAAGCTTCTGAAAAATGAGGATACAGATTAATATAGGAAAAACTAAATACATGGAAGTTATAAACAAAACTCCCAATCGGCCTCTCGAAGATCTAGTGATAGAAACAGGCAGAATAGAACAAGTGAATAAATTCACATATCTTGGTTCCCAGGTAAATAACACCAATGACATCAACTTTGAAATTAGATGAAGAATATTCCTAGCAGATAAAGTCTACTGCTAGATAAAAACTACGTGACAGACTAAAATACCACATAGAGAAAAACCTATGAGAATTAAGCGTGAGAAGCTGGACAAGGACAAGGCAAGAGAAATGCATCAATAGCGCTGACTCCTTGAACATGCGACGATCCATCTAGGGTTGTTGAGTTGATGCTGTGGATGATAAAAGCAAAATTTATTAAAATATCAAAAAATGTATCACTTTTTGTGTTCAGAATGATGCTATACAATGAATATATTTGCAGTTATATTTAAATCTGTTCTGTAGCTTTTGTT
Source organism: Cosmopolites sordidus (assembly GCA_031761425.1). Classification (NCBI taxonomy): domain Eukaryota; kingdom Metazoa; phylum Arthropoda; class Insecta; order Coleoptera; family Curculionidae; genus Cosmopolites; species Cosmopolites sordidus. The sequence continues at coordinate 263,105 of JARFXV010000866.1, read as the reverse complement.
CTCTATTACATTTCTATTTAACTACATAACTATGTAACTACGTAAATTATAATGCCTTAAGCTGGGTCCGCATCAATAAAAATATGTGTTGTATGTGGTGTGCGTGCGGGCCAATGTCGACGGTCTGACGCACAAGGTCACACACAAATATTATCGCCGCATTGCACGCATACGACCCATTTGTTGTCGGTTTTCTCGCAAATGCAAAGAAATTTGCGGCCCAAAGGATTTGTGTGTAAATGTGTTGTTGTAGTGAAATTAATGTTTTTAGTTTCAAAAGGATACCTACCTGACGTAGCTATATTGAAAGGTATTATTTAGTAATTTATTATTTATTAAGTAACTGATTGTATTCAAAGCATATCCCAGCATATTATTATGTTAAATAAGTATGACGGAATTAATAATAATGAATAATTTAATCAAGAAAAAGGAAAAAAAAAATCGCAGGAAAAGGTATTATTGGCTGAAGCATTTGTATCAAAACAGAAAAGTGTAAACTACAGAAAATATAAAAAATAAGTATAAACACTAATTTTGACACTTGTCGAAATAACCGAATAAAACATAACCTACACAATGTGTGCAATCACCTGCACACACAGATGCACCGGGGCTTACAGCGTGCACAACACAAATATTTATTAACTATATGAGGTAATTTTGCCCCGTAAGCATTTTCGCCGCAGTAAATTCAACACACACGCAAATTTTTTTTGATGTGGACCCAGCTTTAGATGTTACCATAAAGCCAATAGATTTTAATCTGTAGGTCGTTTCTTAACAAATCGGAAATAATAATTATCACCTTAATTCAGCACCTATTGTCAACGTCTAATAATTTGGTAAAGAGCCGTTTGCCTCAACAGCACCATCATAACCATCTTTGACATTTTCCTGCGAGTATATTTACCTTACAAAAATTCTTACATAAAAAGCACTGCGCTGTTAATGATTTCATCATTTAATGGTATACGAAAACCCTGATTATCTAAACTCCTCGACGCACATTTTGCTAATCATGTTAACACCATCAGGATATATTTCCATGTTGAATTATTTCCTGATTATGCTAATATGGTTAGCGAAACGTGTATCGAGAAGTTGAAAAAAAGATGATTTGGTATTTAGTGGTAAATCTTTTCGAGTTTAGTGTTTCACATCGAAGGTTCCAATAGAAGAATTGATGGTTATTTTGTGAAATTTGTTTTTCTGTATGACGATATTGTTACATTACTAACAAATATATATACTGTATTTTCAATCCTAGGATTGTAGAGCTAATGCTGATGATGATGAGGCATTCCAAAATAGTTATCAAGAATTCCCTCTAACGAATCTATTTTATTAGAATTTTAAATTCAAAGATACATAACTTTTTTTATTCTTGTTAGGCAGTTTAGCCCCATAGGTTTGTAATTTTTTTCCACTATTTTTTGTCTTTGACCCTTTGTTTCTATTCTGATATCTACACAGCTTCTAGCTTCATATCTACACAGCTCACACTTCATCTTCCCTTATCTCTTCTTTTCCTTTGGATCTTTCTCTTACCCATGTCTCAGCGGTTCCTTCCATTCAACATCCTTTACACAACTCTTCTAAAAGAAGAGAAAGTTCTGTTGTAATCTAAATAAATGTAGGAGAAAATATCCACAAATTTAGTTGGTTTACTACCAATTTTAGCGAAATGTTTACAAGAGGTTTTTTAACCCCTTTCTAAAGTGGAAGTTTAATAATATTCTTTCATTTGAAGAAAACTGCTGGAAAGGCTGCTGAAAGTTTTCGATTGTTAGTTGAAGCTTATGGTGAACATGTTCTAACCCAAAAAACTCGTGAATGATGGTTTAAATGCTTTAAAAGTGGTGATTTTGATATAAAAGACAAGTAGCGTCAAGGACAACCAAAAAAGTTTGAACATGCATATTTCCATATATCCTCTTTAAAGGCATCAAAATACAACTATTGGAATAAGTGCATCAAAAGTGTCAATTTAAAATCCAATCATTGTTGGTGTAGGTTAATTTTTCGAATTCGGAAGCGATTTTTTGTTATTTATACCGTTCTCATATTTGCGTGTTCAAGAGATATTTCCGAACAAGGTTCTTGTCATCAAATAAGATGCTTATTCAGAAAATAAAAGTTTTTTTTTTATTATTTACTTCTAGGACATCGCAAAATAATAGTAAAATGGTGACTGTTATTTGTTACTGAATGTGATTGTAAATTAGATTAAAAGTTTCATTATTTACACTTTTTGTAGTTGTTATGTCGGCATTGCATGCTTTAATCTGATAATTTTGAATCTATTATAGCAAGATTGCTGTTTATAGTGTAGGTTTAAAGAATTCTGTGCTTGATAGCAATGCGACGGATTCCAATGTTAAATTTAAAATTGAATTTTATAGTAATTTTTCTCAAGCTTAAACTATTAGTATTACCAAAGAATTATTTTATCTATGGGGATGTTAATTTGTGTTAGTTATTGATGTTTAATATTCAGATATATACAGACTGTCTTAAAAATGGGCGAATGATGCGAAATAAAATTTAAGATGATATGCTGGAATGCAGTATTTATCAATTCAATGCTGAAAGGACAGTAGGCAAAACAATATTTGTATCCTCTAATTTTTAAGGATTTATCACAAGTTATGGCCAAAATCAAAAAATATTTGTAAATATAACAAGAAATTACATAACATAGAATAATAATTTACTTGAAAATATCAGTTAATAAATAATTTCTTTAACTGTTTCAAACTATAAGAAAAATATTTGCACACCGGCAAGTACTGGTAGCAATTTATATAAAAATCAATTTCCACTGGCACTAATGTATTTAACATTTTGTATTCATCCCATTAGTACGAACGACAGCTTCCAAACGTCGAGGCATTGATACCATTTCCACGCACACCATGCGTCAAAAATTACTTCTTTTAGATGTTTCTTGTGATTTTTCTGTCTAAAATGTGCCATATATTTTCTATGGGATTAAGGACATAAGTCCCGGGTGTCATGTTACCGCAGGAGTTTTCAAGCTTTTGTTATGTAAGGGCCAGATTTGGGTATCCCCGACGGGTCGTAAAATAAAGAATATATATAACATTTACAATTTAAGGTAGCTTAAGACTTTAGGTAGTAAATAAATGCAAGACTTGTTTTTTAAAGACATTTATTAAAAAAACATTTTCATGAGATTTCCCGTATTGTTTATTTTTAATAACATTCTTAATGTCTGGTCTTATCTTGGATTTAGCAATACGAAAACTATTTTCAAGGTGTAAGACCGTTACACTGGTCCTATTTTTTGATTGGACATGTTTCATTCGAGAAAATAACTGCTCACATACCTAGGAGCAAGTTGTATTTTTCTTTTAATTCATTATTGCACCGCAGATCTATGAGTTTAATTTATATATTTCCTGGAACATCTCCAATAGATACAGTGAAAGGTATCGCGAACAAGTTTATTAAATTTTTATTTCAGGTCCTGAAATCGCGAAGTAAATTCTTCCTGTAAATCAGTTCTTGTGGATCTATATTTGTCCACCTCACTATAAATACAAGTTGACAAGTTCGGGGAGTGCGTGAAATATTTTGTCTGAAGGGCATTTTCCACAAATAGAGTTTAGTTTCAAAGTATTTTATATTATCATATAAGGTGTTTATAAAGTTTTCCTTGTCTTGTAGCCGCCCATTGACCTCATTCAGATGCAAAGTCAGATCAGTCAGGAAACCAAAATCACTGACCCATTCTTGGTCATCGAAGAGGACAGTAGGTTTTTCCTTGACAGCCAATTATCTTTGAGGCCGAACACCCGCTTCAACATGTTTCCTCTACTAAGCCAACGAACATCTCATAACTAAACAACATCCCCATACTCCGTAGCAATATCGGACATAAATTTTGGAATTCTCGGTGATTGAATCCTTATGAAATTCACCATCTTTATAATTGCTTTCATAACATGGTCAAAATTATGTTTTTTGGCACGTACAATTTGTTGAATGATATTGCATTAAATTTAAATCAGTTTGGCTTATTTTTTTATTAAGACTGCAACTCCTTCATTTTTACCAACTATAGCTGGTGCCCCATCTGTTAAGATGTCAGATTGTTTTGTAAGGTCAATATTGTATTGGTTTAATACCATCATGACACATTCATGAAAATGACACATTCATGACACATCATGAAAATGTCTGCTCCCTTCGTACTTTCTTTCAATAGATAAAGGGTAGCTAGTTCTTCTGTAATTTCAAAATTATCATCGATGCCATGGATGATAATTGTCGACTGGCTGGATCTGTCATATCAATACTTTCATCAATCGCTACAGAGTAAAATAATTTTTAGTATAAGAATTAAGTGATGCACGAGAAAATCAATGTGTCATTGTGAAGAAAGTGTGGGGTGCTCGATGTCAGCTGTTATAAATATTCCATCAGTACCGTTTCTATAAGTAGAGTTAGTATGAAAATATAAACGCTTTTTTACAATGACACATTAATTTTCTCGTTCATCACTTTATTCTTATACTAAAAATGAATGAATTTTTTTACTTTTTAGTTCGGTTTACCATTAGAGCGTGTTTTTTAGTTTTTTTAAACTATAATGTGATTCATTTTTTAGTTTGATCCGCTATAAAAGCGTGTTTTTTTAGTTTTTTAAATTATTATTTGTTTTTCGTCACTACCTACCCGTGGCGGGAGTGGATAATTTGCGTGCCTGCTGCCTTCCTTGGGCATTGTAACCGTGTCTCAGGCTCCCTCCTTGAAAGTAAATCCTTGATCCTGACGATCCTGTTTAGGATAATGCAATGAACTTATTAAATTGTTGTCTTATCATCGGTCTTTGATAAGTGTGTAAAGTTTTAATTTAACCTGAAGTTTTGAAGTGGGTGAAAAGGACGTTCAAAGATTCCGTTATATAGATAGATACAAGTGAAGCAAATAAAAGCATGTTAAAAATAAATTTAGATGCCCGATTTTTAAGGGAATTTTTTATATCTCCTGATAACTTTTCAATTCTTCTAGCAGCTGTTATTCCTGATAGATTAATTTGAGAGAAAAGGTGATTTTGCGATGGGCATAATCTCTGCAGATGATTCCATGCATTCTTTTATATATTCGCCATTTACGAAAGGCTTTGACTTGGAAGCAAATTTTTCCGATGCAATATAGCTCACCTAAAAAATTATTTTGTTAAGGACCTCAATTTTCGCAATAACAAAATATGAGTTATCTTTGAACGGAGCTTAAACTGTAGGCCGCCTATTAATGTGATGAAATGGCTTACCTTCACTCAAGCTTCGCTCTCTATATTTGGTCTCTGAAATGTATATTGCTGCAACTCTGGTTGTATCTTCAAGGCTTCCAGTTTATTAACCCGCATTTGATCCTCAATTCCGTCAAATTTGACAGCGTGCGTTGTACATAATGTCTTTTTGAATTGTATTCTTTCATAGTAGCAACTTTCTCACGACATACCAAACATACGAGCTTTTCTCAAATGTTTATAAATAAATGCGAGTTTGTTCAGTTTTCTTGAAAAACTTGCGACTTATCAGCAATTTTGCATTTTTGATACATACTTATTATAGATGCTATATAGCCGCCGAAATAATTTGCGAAAGAATATTGTTGCCAAAACTGCAAAACTGCGAACGACGGCCGCTGATGCTGTTATATACCCTTGCCGCCTAGTTTTCAGAATCTTCTCAAAAAAGCTGCAAAGTGTCCAGCGGAACAGTGTAACGACAACTACATGAGTGTAATCCAGTCTACTTACGTCAACTTTTGTAAAGGTAGTTAAAGACTTGGGATTTAGACTACTTATTTTGACTCTTACCAGTTTTGGATAACTTATTAGGTATAAGTTATGTTCGTTTTAATTGCGGGCGAAGGCGGGCTGCAGTTTGAAGAGACCTGTGTTACCGTTTATAATGTAAAGATGTTCTACTCGATTATATGACATACACCTCCAAACCATAACATTACCAGCACCGTGCTTAACTGTATTTAGTATGTTCTCTCTATTACACCTACTATTATTTCTCCGACCTAATGTTAAAATGTTGGCTCGCCTAAAAAATTGCAAATTTGCTCTCGTAAAAAATAATTTGTTTACACAAATCTAGAGGTTGGTCTTTATATTTTTGGTAAACTCCAGTATATCTAGTATGTATTAGTTTTATTGAGGAAGGGCTTCTTACAAGTCACCTGTCTAGAACACCTTTATCATTTAAAAACATTCGTTATTGTCTGAGATGTAGCCTTCATTCCCGAACATGTCTCAAATTTATTAGTAAGCTGCTGGGGGCTCTGAGTGGGTTTTTTTAAGGTGCTGTATTGTATAAAATAATAATTTCAAATTGTTTTTCCATTTCTCTATAACTTTTTCCGACACTGTACAAAGCCACTATTCTCCCAGGCATCACTCCTTTATTCCTCACCCTTCACTCCCCCACCCTCACTCTTATTCCCTCATTCCCAGTCCCACAGGAATCTATTTTCGCTTCAGAGCCATTTTCAACACCTAAAATCACTAAACTGAATTCTGACCGTAAAGTGAAAGAATTGATAGCAATACACTCGGCTGTAGTCCTCATAGTGCTTGTGTTTATGTGGAAGCAGTCTCTGTGCAGTCCACACAATTATTTGTGTGATTTATATTGATCAAAACAACTTTCTTTTTATATCGTGAACATTTCTGATATATTTACAAATAAAAAAAAATGGTTAATTTCGGCATATTTAGTAATAAATCCCTAAAAATAAGGGCATGCAAATACTTTTTTGCCTATTGCAGTTCGTAGGAAAACGTATTATCACTTCATTCACGCCATTCGCTTTTTGGGTAGCTCACTAAATAACAATAATACAATGTGTCCCATAGAAAGTTTATATTTTATTGGCTCAGTACGCAAATACAATAACTGTGAGGGGCGCGGGGCGTATGTTAATTGATAGACCCGCGTTTAGGAATTTAGTCGGTATAAAGAGTTTCTCAGGTGCAGACCGTGTGTTGTCTGTGCCAGAATTTTACAAAAACAATTATTTGACGACTATAGTGCACAGAAACTTCTGCAGTCATAGTGATTTGCGTAATATTAAAGATGCGCCAACAGTACCTCTCATCAGGAAATTAATTAGGAAGTTTGAAGAAACCGATTCAACTATGGATAAACGTAAGTCCGGGCGACCAAGGTTATCACGTAGTGACGAAAATGTTGAAATGGTAAATCAGTCCATTCGTGACAATCCGAATCTTTCCGTTCGTAAGCGACTCTTTAAATGTGCTTCAGACTCATTCATCATCTCATTTCATCATCATTTCAACGGTCATATAAACAAGCAGAACTGTCGTTACTGGACTGCAACAAATCCGAAACATAAGCATCAATATCCTCTATATTCACTTAAAGTCACTGTATGGGCTGCAATCTCAGCGCGACAAATAATCGGCCCGTACTTTTTTGAAGACGGTGGGGAAAGCCCAGTGACCTTCAATTCAGAGTGTTATGTGGAAGTGTTGGACAATTTTTTGGTACCTGAATGGTTTCAGAATATGGTTTCAACAGGACGGAGTAACGTCACACACTTCCAACACGTCTCTGCCACGAGTTGGCATTTTGTGCCTGCGTGAAATTTTCCCAAATAAATTGATCTCCAGGAGAAGTGACATAAATTGGCCTTCACGTAGTCCTGATTTGAGCCTTATTAACATTTTTCTTAAGGAGCTATCTAAAATGAAAAGTTTATGTCAATTAACCGAGTTTCTTGGTGCAGTTAAAAGAAATAGCCGACACGAAATGGCAGCTATTCGAGAGATTATGTGCCGAGCCGTCCTAAGGAATTTTGCTGATCGTTTAGATGAGTGTCGTGAGCGTGAATGTTTAGATTTGGATGGCATAAAAATGTAAATTTCAATAATAAATAAAGGTTTTTTGACGGACGTGTCTCTTTTATTTATATCGCCATATCAAAAAGATTTTTTTTGGGACACCTTGTATATTGATTATGTTGACTGCTAATTTTATTTGCTTCCCTTATTATCCATAATCATTTAATTCAACTTTTAGGGATACATAAACATAAACTAGTTGTAGAGGATGATAGACAAATCGTTTACTATAATATAGTATGTAAAAGACAGACACAAACAACTTAGAACCGGGGTCGCTAACCTTTTCAATCTGTTGAGCTACTTTAATAATATTCAAATAGAGAGAGCTATCTAAACTTGTTTAATGCAATAATGGAAACACATCGTGTTTGAACGTTATTTTTATTTTTCAACGTAGTCTCTTTTTAGGTGTATATAATTTTCCAAGCGTTTCTCCAATTTTTTTAAGCCGTCTAAAAACACGATTTTTCAACTTCTCCAAAATACGCTTCTGTCTCGGCGATAACCTGTTCATTTGACCTGAATTTTTTTCCTGCGAGCCATGTTCTCAAGTTAGGGAACAGAAAAAAGTCGCTGGATGCCAGGTCGGGCGAGTAAGGTGGGTGTGGAAGCAATTCGTAGCGCAGTTCGTGCGATTTGGCCGCGACAACTAAAGATGAATGCGCCGGTGCGTTATCGTGATGGAAGGGTATTTTTCTTAGCCAAATAGGGCCGTGACTCCTTCAATTTCTCCAACAATCTATCCAACAACTCTCTGTAGAACTGTCCTGAGGCATCCATGAGGATTATTCCTTTGGAATCCCAAAAAATCGTTGCTATTACCTTTCCGGCTGATGGAACCGTTTTTGCCTTCTTCGGAGCATATTTATCGAGAAAAATCCATTGTTTTGACTACCTCTTGGCTTCTGGCGTGTAATAATGTATTCAGGTTTCATCAACGGTGATGACTCGACGTAAAAAGTCCTGCGGATTTTGCTTAAAGCGGTCCAAACACTGCTTTGACATTGTTAGTCGTACCCGCTTGTCCCACGTGATCAATCACGGCATCCATCAGGCCGACACTTTCCTCATACCTATCTTATCATTTAAAATCTTCGCATGTTTTTCCATCCAAAAATAAAAAATGAATTACGGATCGATATTGCTCTTTTTCCATTCGAGAAATACAAAACACGAATGATACAACTGACTGTCAAAAAATAAACTAACTTTTGGATTTATCTGAAATTCAGCATGAGGTTTTCAGTCTGCAGTACACGATGGTAATGTCGATTTCACTTGTCAACGCCATTTATTATCAAACACGGGTACTTATTGATCAACCCTCGTATTTTACTATAACTATATTATACATTACATATGATCTACGTACAATATACAAATCGTATATATCTGAAAAATAATCACAATTTTGACGCAACGGCATGTCATATATTTTTAAAAAATTTAAGTCAAAAGCAAATTTAGATCAAATTAACATTTTATTGAGAAGGCTGATAATCAGACAATTTTTTTAATATTGGGGGTTACAGCCATTCGGATACAATTATCCAAATGTTCATCTGTAAGTCGGTTGCGGTATTTGCTCTTAATTACTTTCACATTGGAGAAAGAAGATTCACCCAAATAGCTCGAACTGAATGACACTTTCAATTTTAAGGCAATCTGGATCTAAAACTGGATATTTGTCTTTATTTACTAAATTAGTTAAATCATTTTAAAGCGTAAGAACTTCTATTTCTGTTGTAGCGCTATCCTCGCCAAAATGCTGCATAACACAAGTTGCAAATTGCTCAATATTAATTTCCATGAAAGGTGAGTCAACAAATTCCACCACTAGTGCGATGACGTTGAAGTTACTTGCACATGATATTTACTGTCGTAAGGTTGTATCAGATTTTGAGATATCTTTTCTGAAAGAACGGGGAAGTGCTTTGTCTCGCGGCTGATTAGGTTTACTTCCCAAAACTCAAGCTTTTCGCTGAACGCTTTTATATAAGAAATAATTTCCGTTAATTCTTTGTCTTGCCCTTTTGAAGCTGTAAATTAAGTTTATTCAATCTCTCTGTAATGTCCACCAGAAATCCAAAATCTTCAAGCCAGGTTTAGTTTTCCAGTTCAGAAATGGGTTTATCCGGTTGTTTAAAAAATAGACCAGGTAGGAGATCATTAAAAAGTTTGAGTACTTTTCCTCTACTCAACCAACGGACTTCAGAGTGGAGAAATATATCCCCGTATTGACAGTCTATTTTATCGATCAGTTCTTTCCAATTATCTTCTCTTTAACGACTGAGCTCTAACCTTGCTCACAATTTTGACTACCATTTTCATAACGTCGTTTAGTTTCAAAAACTTCCCGCATAATGCTTGTTGATGGATAATGCAGTGATAAGAGTGGAATTGCGGAAATTAATCATGCTTTCGATATAATGGTACAAAACCCTTTTCGGAACCAACTATAGATGGAGCTTTATCTGTTGTCAAACCTACTATTTTAAATATTGAAATTTTCTCTCACGAAATAACATTTTTCAAATGAGAAAACAGGTCCTGTCCATTAGTATGCCCTTTTAGTGGAATAATCTTCAAAAGTTCTTTTGTAATCTTAAAATCGCTAAAAATTATCTTAACGAAAACATCCATCTGGGCGGTATCAAATACATCTGTGGATTCACCAAGTTGCAGATAAAAATTACCACATTTATCTAAGTTCACGTGTTAACTGTAAAAAAAATATCACTACTCATTACTTCTGCTCGTCTCATCGCTGTATTGGCAGAAAATTGCATTGTTTTTATGGCTGATACTATCTCGTTTTTGTTTTTAAAGCTGGCGAATAATGAACCAGCAGCTTCTAAAAATGCATTTTTCATTATTTCTGCTTCTTCATATAGCTTCTTATTTTGTTTATTCAATCTCTCTGTAATGTCCACCAGAAATCCAAAATCTTCAAGCCAGGTTTAGTTTTCCAGTTCAGAAATGGGTTTATCCGGTTGTTTAAAAAATAGACCAGGTAGGAGATCACTGCGACACGCCATAGGAAGCTTCAGTTGCAGCCTTATTTTTGTCAAATACTTTTAAAAATGTTGATTTTTGTCCAATTAACTGATTTTTCAATTGTTTCAACTTTTCCTTTCTAGGAATGTCAAGGATGTGATTTTTCAAAAGTCGAATAAGCAGTATTATGGCGCCTTTCAATATTTCTCTTTTTAGCAACGGATACAGAAGCGTTACACAATAAACACACACTTTTGCTTTTAATTTCTGTAAAGATAGAAGATAGGATTGCAGAAGGAAAAAATCAGGCTGTGTGTATGAATAGACAATTTTTCTATCGAAACCTTTAATGTGAAACATTAAACTCGAAAAGAGAGTTACCAATAAAACCAAATCACCTTTCTAAGCTTCTCGACGCGCGTTTGGCTAATCATCAGGAGATGAGTCAATATGACTGAATCATTGAGATGTATCTCAAAGCTAGACCACTGTCTCAAAACACTGGCCAAACCACAGTCCACTGGCCAAAATCAACTTAAAACACTTTTTAAGTTGATTTTGTTTAAGTCTCTTTTGGATTTTTGTGGCTGGATCCGTAAGAACTACAGAGCCTTCATTTAATCCTGAAACCTACGAGATGTATTAATCTGGACGACCAACATGACAAGTTGGTAATGATTAACACAAAATCACTAATTTTTGTTAAATCACGATACAATGGTGGTAGAGGAGGGATGCGAACTTATTTATATAAAACGTAATAAAAAAGTATTTTTTTACATAATGATATGTTTATTTTTTAGATTAATAGCATATACATTTGGCTATAATTATTGCAAAGTGCAGTCTACAAATTACAATTAGCGTCAAGGTTTTAAAAGGATTTCTGAAATATATCAAATATGCCTAAGCCTCCCAACGGTCGGGTGGTTTGAGCACCCCCTGTGCCAGGTTTGGGTATGGTGTTTAAAACAGGTGAAATTTCAAAACATAACATAATTCCAATATATAAACTTATAAAAAATCTGAACCTCAAAAAATAATGAACAGAAAGTAAATATTTGAACTGTAAATATTTGAGTAAAAACGATAATAAGTTTTTACTTATTTAAGATTTGTTATGACCCTTAAGAGTTTATCAAACGTATATTTAGAACTTCCGAGTTTGGTTTTGTTGCATGTTTTTGATTCTGAGAATTTAGTTTTGATGTCATGTACTGGGACGCTTGCTATGTCATCTATTTCAGGATACAGAAATGTATTTCGCATCTTGCTCGAACGCAAAAATTTAATTGTAGCCATAGAATGATTAACTTCCGCAATTTGTCCGCCATAATGCACAACAGTTTTTTTTTGTATTAAATTTGACGAATACAAAATCGTTTACTTGAAAGTTCCTCCTGTCTATGAAAATTACATCATCTTTGTTAAATTCTTCATCTGACGTTTCAATTGTAAATGAACCTTCAAAACTCTCTGCAAGAAAACATTTTCTATTTCACTATAACTGTTACTCATTTCCTTTTTCCTATTTTCAATGTCAATTCTATTGGAAGTTTAAAAATTATTAATGTTGTACAGATACCCCATGTTAACCTGCATAATTATTCAACTGAATTTTAATATAATTTGGAAAAAATCATGTACTAAGGAGTGACAATTCAGTTTTATTTATGGCACAGTTGTGAAACTGTGTAGAAAAGTCTATTTTTAAATGATGGAGTAACTCAGTTTGCAATTGCATCAATATATGTTGCATTTGCATATAATGTCACATCAAATCAGCATTCTAATATACTCTTTAAGCATCAGACAATCGATATTCTGTTTTGAAGCGCAATGTCGAAATTTTGATATTACAATCATGTGATTGCGTAAATTGACATAAATATATGTTTCGCTTTTCTATCTTAGACTATAATGATTTTGTATATATATATACATATATATATATATATATATATATATATATATATATATATATATATATATATATATATATATATATATATATATATATATATATATATATATATATATATATATATATATATATATATATATATATACACACATATATGAACAATTTTGTTGGTTGCTTGACTGGGAAGGAGTCCCATCTATCCCTTCAACTGGATGACATATGTTTCGTCTCTCGAGGTTCAGACTCTTCAGGACGCCGACATATACCATACCATCAAGAATAGGGAGATCCTATCCACAGCCAACAACGCATGTTTTCGCCGACCTCCCGTCGGATGGCGTATATATGTAGTGTTAGATTTTCTTGGACTGCGTCCAATGAGACAGCAGTAGCTGAGTGTTATCACACACCTAACCGTTGGGTTCCAGAATCTCATGTGGAACACACAACAACCTGCGTCTCCGCCTAAATGAACCCTTTGGTTGGTTGCTTGACCGGGAAAGAGCCCCATATATATATATATATATATATATATATATATATATATATATATATATATATATATATATATCTATATATATATATATATATATATATATATATATATATATATATATATATATATAGATATATATATTGAGAACAAAGAAAGTGGGAAACAACGACTTTAGAAACCTGACAAATTTTGAGATTGACAATCTGTTGGGAAAGGAAAACATAGTGAGAACAATTAAGGCACAAATAATAAGATGGTATGGTGATATAATGAGAATATAAAATAATACACCCATAAGAGAAATAAAAACATGGAAACCAGTACAGAACTCTCCAAGAAGGTGATCTAGAGTCAGATTGAAACAATAGGTGGAAGAAAATATAAGAACATTAAACACAGAGAGATGGAGAGAACAGATGGCAGATGGAGGGAAACAGTTGAGAAGGCGAAAACTCATCAAAAATTATGAGAAAGGCAATAAGAACGGATGGACGGATGGAACGTGGACGGATGGAACGTGGACGGATCCACCACATTAAAAGGATTTGAATAGTTCCTTATATGTAAAACAGCTTCAATTTCAGTAAGAAATGTTTTTTTAGATTTTAGAATTTATGATTAGAGGCTCATCAGCAACTTAGGCCATTTAGCGACTGGACCTAGAACTTAATATGGGTTCTGAATCACGTTCATCAGCCACCGACAACAAAAATATGTTAATAGTTGCTGGTTTATCGGCGTAGACCAAAGATTTAATAGAACCCCAAATAAAATAATCTAATGTCCTTGGTGGCCAATTCACAGGTGCGTTCTTTGAAATAATTTTCTCACTTAATTGTTCTATCAATAAATCGATTGTTGCCTTGACTGTAATACCATTTAAATTCGGAATTAACTAATCATTGATCATCGCTCTGTAACGATCCCCATTAACAGTAACGTGCGAATTGATAAATTTGGATCGTCATCAACAGCAAGCAACAGCGGCGATATTTTTTTTGAAACGTACAGTTTTTTGTCCTGGTGTTGTAAGTTTTGTAAATATTGTTCAGCGTTAAATGCGTTCAGAATTTGTCGAAAAGTTAGCGAATCCATTAGGAAGTTTAAATTCACGAAGTGCTCTATAAGCTTGGAGCACAGAACACTGATTTTGATAATAAATTTCGACAATTTGCAAGCAAGCGTTGCTTTGATGTTAAACGTTTCATGATGTTTGCCAGACTATTGCAACACAGATTTACAGACTTGCGCGCAAACTCATAGTTCGTTTTACAGCGACTTTTATCGGAAGTATATATATATATATATATATATATATATATATATATATATATATATATATATATATATATATATATATATATATATATATATAGACGAACGCAAGGAAAGCAGTTGGGAGAGACAATCAGAGCCAGGCGCCAGGTCAACTGGCCATTTTAATGTTCCAAACAGTGGGCAAACTGTTTCAAAACAAGATCCTGAGTGTGATTCTTAATGAATTATCATTCATTAGGAACATCTATATGTAAAAATAAGTTAGAGTCGATAGTGTTTCCTTTCTTTTAGTTTATTCAGAGCAGTGGTGGCTCGTGGGTTTTTAAAATGGGAGGGCGTAGAAGAAAATAGTGCTGCGGAATTTTTTTGCTTTCTTCTTTTTCCTTTTTACTTTTCATGCTATTGAAACCATGCTATTTTAGATCAGACATCTTCATATACTATTCAGTGTGTACACATGTAGCAAATCCCAAATCAAAACAAGCATTCGCGAGGCGAATGTAATACGCGACGCGAGACATATGTAACGCTCCGTTTAAAACTAATTACCGATAAGCTCAGCCGCGGGGAATCTGCGATCAAATCGCATGTTTGCAACTAACAAAACATGTAACGCCAACGACGAGATATGATGACGCCGCTTACGGTCGCTAGAGGTAAATGTCCGATCAACGATGTAAACATTGTGGCGAGAGGATGGAATTTTTATCCGCATAATTTGGTTGATGGGTCAACAGACGTTCTTCTACATTTTGAGATTTTATTTTTTAATAATATCTTAAAATGTGTTAAAGGAAAGAAACTGAACTTTGCTCTGAAAAATTGTTTACTGTGATAAATGCTGGAAGGGCGGCGCCCCAACGCTCTTCCTCACGAGCCGCCATTGATTTAGACTAACCCACTGATAATCACCCTTAGTGCAGAAAATATCGGACTATCAAGGGTCTAGTAGCAATATAAAAATCCACTAGTATTTTAGGTGGAAGATAAGCAAGGCTCTACATACTAACTTTAAGTTCCAGCCCAATATACACATAGGCAGCTACTTTGACAAATTGATTCAAGCTCATCTGAGTAGAGTCTTAGAAATCGGTAACGATTAACATTGTTTATTATAATTATTATATTATATTGATAATTGGAGCAGCTCGAGTGGTTCAATAAATGTTAATTATGTGAAATTTTCCTAATGAAAAACTTCACTCCATTGTTTCAAATTCACTTGAAAACAGGCACCACAAAAGATATTTTGAGCGCATTGAATAAAACAGAATATGGTTATAATACACCCCTATCAAAGAAGTTTCTGCGTGTTTTTTATTTCCTTGGCTGTAATTTTCTACTTTTCGCAACTGAAACGGAAAACCATCGAGAGCGGAAACGTCAATCGGAAGGAGAATGAAAATTTTTCATCGGTTCCGGATTTTTTTCCGGCTCGTTTCGACGACTTCGAAAACTTTTTATTCGAAAACAGTTCGCTGGATATTTTTAACACGTTCGACTTATTCAGCGCTTCCTTTGACGATGACAATTTAAATATTATGGAATCGGAGAACGAAGAATCTGAAGTTATTTATATATTAGGTAGGTACTGATATTGTTGATGCTATATCGTTTTACATTATTTAATAATATGACATTAGTTTAAATCACTTTTGCATATTTATTTTTATTAGACAGTTTAGATTAAAGATTTTTATTAGTATAATCTATTTTAAATATCTGTAAGAGTGCTCTAAGAAGTTCATATAGAAATAATATATATATATATATATATATATATATATATATATATATATATATATATATATATATATATATATATATATATATATATATTATTTATATATATATATATATATTTACATATATATTTATTTTTTACATCAGTTTAATACAAGTCAAAAGTTTTTAAAAAATTGGCAGCGCTGCCAATTGTTAGAAAAATTCAGTTTTTTATTTCATTGGCCTATAAAGGTATTATTTGAAAATAAAATGTAAAAAAGGAATAAAACAATTTTTTACTTTGTTATCTATCACTTTTATTTAAATAAAATAAAAAAATAAAAGTGATAGATAACAAAGTAAAACATTGTTTTATTCCTTTTTTAAAAAATGAACTATCACAAAGTAACGGGCAAATCAATCAATGATTTAAAATGTATATTTTTATAGCGTTTATTCATAAATCATTCCGGGTGTCGATCCGTACGTCCTAGTACAGTACAGGCCTAGTACACCCTTGGTTTCATTGATAATGTTTCTCCATTCGTACTTTTCCTCCTCCAGTTATCAATTTTCATTCTCTGTAAATTTGTCTCATCTTTTTGTCTTAATCTCTACCTCTTCTCTTCTTGCCTCTTATGTTACTTTTTAGTAATTTTTTGGGATTTCATCTATCGGTATTCTAAAAATATGTCCTAACTACCTCAATCCTTGCTATTTCACAACGAGAATGGTATCTGAATCATTACAAAAGTATTTCAACTCCAAGTTTATTCTTTTTCTCCATTCAACTCTTTTGCCTCCAAATTTATTCCTTAGAACATGTCACTCACATACTGGTGACAGAAGAGAGAATCTCTTATTCTTCATATTTCTTTTTCTTAATATAATTTTTATTTTTCATACTTCATATGTACGGACGGAGTTTGATATGAATATGATTTCGTTTAAGATATTTTGGTTTGTAAAAAGCTTCTCATGAAACTGTTCTGGCAATTGATTATCTTCCTTTTAATTATATCACCTTTCAATTCTTCTGTTGGTACCTTTGGTGTGAAATACTAAACTTGAAGAGATTTACCACTAAACACCAAAACGCTTTTTTGAACAGGAGGAATCAGGAGATGATTGAATCTATTAGTTATTAATACTATTGATTATTATTACTATATATAAAAATAAACTTATGCTAATCTCATTGGTTGTGTAGTTAGTGCCAATATGTTATGTTACATCGTTCGAAAACTACCACCTCTTATATATAATAAAATGATGGATAGCAAAAAAATCACGAATATTTTATAAGGATATTATAAGGAATTTATTGAAAAACTTTGAATATAATTTCTGTTGTATCTTATTTCTATAAATTTTCTTTTTAACATGTATCAAAGGAAAAGGAAGAACCACATTAAAGTGACATTTCTTTAAATTTATTTCTTGAAAATCAGACTTATTTAGAATAAATATTTCCGTTTCCATCGCAAAAAGGGCTAATCTGTTTGATATTAGTTTTTGTTTGTTCTCCCAGTTCGAATTCGAGGGGTCATTCTCTGTAATTGACTTTTCAATAATTTGTGTTACCAAAAATAATTCAACTTCTAGAATGTTTATTATCAATAAATGTACCAAATATTTAGATGGTACATTTTAACACAAATATAAAAATTCTTAAATATGTAAACTTCCATAAGTTTGTTTTTCCCGCAATTGATTTTTTTGGTTGATTACTTTCTATTTGAGTCCTTTTGAATAACAGGTTAAAAAATGTTTAGTTAACATATTTTTCAAAATATTTTTATTATTGAATAAGAAGGAAAAAAGATAAATATTGCAACCTGATGTTAATGCAGAAAGCAGATTCTCCGGTGTAACAGATTCTCAGGCGTGGGGATAGAAATATTAGAGGATTTTCAAGTCCTTCCATGTCTTAGGGATGCAGCATCTGGAGATCACAGGAACCCTAATAAAAGGAGCGATGCGATGAATGTTTGCTTCAACTATCTGCAAAAGGAGTTTAAAAGGAACAGAACTCATTCTTAATAAATTTCCGAAACCCATGCCATCTTCTAGTTTTAATTTTTCGAGAACTGTCGTAGTACCACCAATGCCTCCCGAAAATAGATTTCTCTTCCAGTACCGTTTAGGTTTCTATTTAATCATATTACATTATTTAAGCATATATTAAACGCATAGAGTGCAATTTCTTAGGACATCGCTTTCTGATTTTTGTAGCGTAACTGGCTCTGAAGGTGTGGATGCGCGACATTGTCTAGTGACTGTTGCTACATAATGTCGTGCGATTTCATCTCTAGTTTAAAGCTAAGATTAAGCTTTAGATATGTTTGTCGGAGATTTTTTAAAATTGATAAATTTATTGAAAAAAATAAATAGCATTAGATTTTGTCTAAGAATCGAAACTACAAATATTGTTCCGCAATCACTATATTCACCAGATATGGCATCGTGTAACATTTTCCTCTTCCATCGATTAAAGAAAGCACTTTGTGGACACCGTTATGAGTCCATAGAAGCCATTCAAGAGCGCTCGCTAGTCACTTTGAAGGAAATATCAAAAGTTTAGTATAAAAGCTGATTCGAAGACTGCAAAAAACGTTGGAATAAGTGCATTGTAATGAGTGAAAATTACATTGAAGGATATAAAATAAATTTGGACGAATAAATACATACTTTATGTTGTATTTAAAGACACCTTACTTAATGATTATGGTAGTAGTTTACTTAGTGATCATGGTAGTAACCTCAAATTAGACAACTATCGTCTAATAATCCACTTACCTCACTTAAATAAGCTGTTAGAGAAAATAGTCGCGTATATATATTCTCTCCCTTTCTAACAACTCTTCTGCATCCACTACTGGATATAAGCCTCACTTTAAGTCTTCCAGATGTTCCTATCTTGGACAACCTAGACCTCTTCCCAGTTTTTCCTTAATATCGTTCAATCATCGTTTCTATGGCTTTCCCACACTGCGGTTGCGTTCTCTTGGTTGCCAATGTGTGTCGTCCACCTTTCGCTATTTTGTCGGTCGGGCCACATGTCCCACCCAATTCCACTTCAGTCTTATAAATTAAACCATTATTAATAATACTATTACATCATTATTACTATTACATCATCCACCCTTGTCCTTCTGCGCAACCCATTATTTCAAATGATTTCTCAATGAAACAGCTAACATAGCCTTTCAATAGTCTCTTGTTTTGTTCTCAACCGTTTCGCAGTACGTACAGTAAGTGTCACGTGTGTACAGTAAGTGTCACTGTCTCCATACCGAATGTCGTAACTGGCAACATACAAGTATTGAACCCCTTTCCTCTTAAATTTATTGGTATGTCAAGGTTTCTTAAAATAATGTTGAGTTTTTCGACGTTAAACGAATTCTTTTTGTAACATCAGCGATTTGGTTTTGTTTGCCTAAGTTGATCGAGTGGCCTAAGTACAGGGCGTCTCACTCATAAGAAAGTCTCTATTTCATTGGCTCGCAAACGCAACACTTGTGAAGGGCGCGGGGCGCATGTTAATCGACAGCCTCGCGTTTATGAATTTAGTTGGTATGGAGTGTTTCTCGGGAGCAGATCGTGCATTGTGTGTGCGAGAATTTTACAAAAACAATGATCCGGCGACTGTACCGCAGAGATCGTGCTGCAGTCATCATGGTCTGCATGAAACTTAAAGATGCGCCAACTGTTGCCTTCATCAGGAAATCAGTTAAGAAGTTTGTAGACACCGGTTCAACTATGGATAAACATAAGTCCGGGCGACCAAGGTCATCATGTCATCATGAAGTGACGAACATATGGAAATGATAAATCAGCCCATTCTTGACAATCCGGGCCTTTCCGTTCGTAAGCGAGTGCACGCTTTAAATGTGCCTCGATTATCATTGTACCGCATTCTGCGCAAGGACTTAAAACTACCCGGGAAAAAAAAATTATATATAGTCATACATAATTATATATAAATTGTCATATATAATTGTATCTCAAAATTGGCACGATATAATTTTATCTGATTATATATAATTATACAAATTTATTTATTTATTTATTTTAATTTAATTTAATTTATTAATTTATTTTAATTTAAATATAACTTTATATTTATTGGTTTTATATTAAGGTTTGATTTTAAAGGATTATATATATTTAAATATTATTGTATAATATTATATATTATAATATATAATAGGTATTATAATATTTATTTTTATATAATATACAATGAACATAGAAAAATCGAAAATTAATTGGATTTTTTTTATTTATTTTTCTTAAAATACACTCTGAATTTTCATTACTTAAATTATAAGTATTAATTAATATTATTTGAATAGTATTTATCGACTTGCAATGTTTTTTTATATTAAAAGTTATCAGTTATAGCTATGAAACTTACTATTATCTAATAATGAAACTGCAAATTAAATATTTATTCAACAAATAATTAGAGAGGTAATTTTTTTTTCTAGTCGATATGTAAAGTAAAGTAAAGTAAAGTTTAGGGGTTAGAGGCGCATCAGCAACTGAGATGGCTATTTA
This sequence comes from Cosmopolites sordidus, assembly GCA_031761425.1. Classification (NCBI taxonomy): domain Eukaryota; kingdom Metazoa; phylum Arthropoda; class Insecta; order Coleoptera; family Curculionidae; genus Cosmopolites; species Cosmopolites sordidus. The sequence continues at coordinate 242,210 of JARFXV010000866.1, read as the reverse complement.
GTGACTGGACTGGAGTCGATATGTAAAGGATTCATGGGAATCTAATGGAAAACATTTTTTTCCAACTTTGAGAGTTAGAATTTTATATAAATCACAAAGAATATATTATCAGAGGATATTGGAAATTATCCGCCACCTAATTTTCCAGAAAAACATTTAATTTTCCAGAAAAACGTTAAAAAAATCCTAAAAAATATTATTTTTATCTAGACGGTGGATTAGATTCAAATTAAAAATAAATCTTAACAAAAAAATCTGTATGATGTATCTAGAATATAAAATCTTAAAGTAGGAAGATCATTGTTTTTTACAATTCTCTCGAACCTTCTTAATTAAAGTTATGAATTACTTTAAACACAAATATTTATTTTCTTAGCACTAAATTTTTTTGGTAAGCTCTTTTTATCTCTCCAATTCTCTTAGTCATAGTTTATTGTGTCAGCCATTTGTATGGTGGAGCACTATCGAGTTTGGTTTTCTCTTTCCAACTTTTAATATCAGCGTTCTCTAGAGTATATTCTATAAAAGATAAGTATACGTAATTTCCTAAGTAGTCAAACCAAATATTGATTAACAACAACAACAAATAAAATAATAATTTAATTTACTATATGAATGTTAACTACACATTTACATACAATAAATATGTATATATCAATGAACATTTTTGTTGGTTGCTTGACCGGGAAGGAGCCCCACCTATCCCTTCAACTGGATGACATATGTTTCGTCTCTCGAGGTTCAGACTCATCAGGGCGCCGACATATACCATACCATCAAGAATAGGGAGACCCTATCCACAGCCAACAACCCATGCTTTCGTCGACTTCCCGTCGGATGGCGTATATATGTAGTGTTAGATTTTCTTGGACTGCGTCCAATGAGACAGCAGTAGCTGAGCGTCATCACACACCCATGGAGCCCAACGGTTGGGTGTTGAGTGTAAGAAAATCTAACACTACATATATACGCCATTTTTGTTAATTCTACTTTAGCTTTTGTAATTCTAGTTCTTTTCCATTTCTTGTAATAGATTTATATTACCGCCCTTGAGAATAATGTAATTTTGCGAATTTCAAATGACTGAGGTACCATCTATCAATATCAATACAAATTCTATAAGAAATTCTTCAAGGCTAACGTGAATAATTTTGGGGAGATCGTGTCTCTCTGTCGGACTCTTTTTTTCGATTTTTACCTAACGTGTTGAATCGTCGGTGATTTTAACTTGAATAGTTGCATTGTCATAAATATGTTTTATAAGATTCCTATATCGTTAATTAATTCTTGCGTGTTTAAGTCCCCGAAAGTTTTCCCAAAGTTCGTTTGAGTCTAACGCATTCGTAAAGTTGATGAATACTAAGTGTATAGGTGCATTATATTCACCACATTTCCCTATAAGTGTGCGTAGTGTATGCAGAAATTCTATCATACTAAAACCTTTCAAAAAACTTGCTAGCTCGCTTGATTGATATCTATCGAATTTATTTATTAATCGGTTGGTAAATATTTTTGTTGCTTAACAGCTTATTTAAGTGAGGTAAGTGGACTCCGAAACATGCCTCATTAAATCCGAAATTTCCGAACCCTTCCTGATTAAAACTGGAGTACGCCTAGGATATGGATTATCCCCACTCTTCTTCAACCTGGTCCTGGACAAAGTTATAAAGGAATGGAAAAAAGAACTGACAAATCAAGGAAATACGACTTGGACGACCCAAAAACAATATAGAAATATCACGCCTAGCCTTCGTAGGTGACCTAGCTATACTCGCAGATAATGAAAAAAAGGCAACCAAACCTATAGAAGTCCTCAAGGAATGTGCGAAGAAAGTCGGCCTACAAATCTCCTTTCAAAAAACCACCACTTACACTCCACACAAAAAGCGGCATAGAAAACATACTAAAAGAAGAACGCAAAATTATGAGGAAAATTATCGGCCCAAAACTGACAGAGGAAGGATACAGACTACATTCTAGAAATACCACAGAGAGAATGTCCAACGTAGAGGTGGATATAAGAAAAAAGGTTGAAATTTTATGGACATATCAGTGGACTTCCACCGACAAGACTCACCAATAGAATTCTTACATACATACAATGAGTCAAGTCAACATGGATTGGATGGATTGGTCAACATGGATTGCACAAGTTAGGGCTGATCTGGAAAAGGCACAAATGTGCCCGACAGAGATTGAGGATAGAAGGACGTAGAGAAATAAAATACATATGTGGAACGTTGCATCAGAGAGCGAAGTTTCGAGGAGATCGGAGACAAGGTGAACGGAGGAGAGAAAGAGAATCCACGGAAAGAGGATGAGAGAGGTGTGGAGGATCAGAACGAACACTCGAAAATGAGTCAGAATGCTTTGTGTGATCCAACCTAAGCATAACATTGTATTTTATTTTCAAGGTATTTTTTTTTAATTACAGCTAAATAAAGTAATAACAGTGCACTTTTCAATTAATGGCAGAAAATATTGTACAAGCAGAATACATTCCACTGATGCTCTCGCCATCTGATCTGTGACACCATCTTGTTGGAACCACAGTTCTCCCATGTTTACTTGTCACCGTTGAAATTGTTGTAACAGAAAATGTTGTATCATGTCAACATAACGTGCCGAAGTCACTGTTACTGTTATTTCCTCTTCTTCAAAAAAGTAAGGATCAACGATTCCTAATTTGGAAATTCTGCCCCACCTTTGTTACTTTTTTACTATGGAGATGTGTTTGAAGCAGCTCTTATGGATTAAGTGCCGCCCATACCTACAGTTCTGCTTGTTTACATATCCATTTAAATCCACTCCTATGACGAATGTGCTTCTTCACTCATCATTTTCAAGGCATCAGGGTCATCAGCAAAAATGGCGCCCATTCTCGAACAAAACTCTCTGCGCTGTGCAAAATTCCTTTCGGTCAGCTGTTGCACAATCATTATTTACTAGGGATGAAATTTCAAATTGTCATGCAGAATGCTTTGTAGCGCTCGACGGGACATACCCAGAACTGAAACTTAGCGCCTAGTGGATCGCTGAGGACTATCAAGAACCGCTCTTCTCTCTATTTTAACATTGACGGATGTCCGAATGGCACGGAGAAGACCAGGTGGTTTCCTCTTCATGACAGATTCGGTAGTTCGAAACGCTTCAACCCATCGGCGTATCGTGTCTCAATCTGGAATTGGCCTTCGGCGTTCAACGTTAAACTGTCGACGAATATCCATGGTACCATGCGTAAAACTGTATTACCTGAGCTGTCCTTTGATGGCCAGCCAAGATCGTCACGCCTCTCTTTACAAAACACTAGTCGTTCAAAAAAGATGCGTTTCCTCCATCACAAAGTGTATATAGCATATATTCTATAATGAGCTTTTGAGGTACCACTCCTGATCATACGTAATGATATTGTTCTTAATGTAATTAAAATTACAGTAGCCATAAAAATACAAGTTAAATATGAATTTGGAAATTATGTTTTCATTCGGGGTTTCATATTTGCAGCTTTTCAGAGCATTTTCATAGAGTCACTGGCAATTCAACTTAAAATTAAAAAAAACAAAATTTTTTTAGCCTATAAACACCGACAATGTCACCCATTTTTAACGTTAATATTCGGGGTGAAAATTAGTTTAAAATTTTATTTTGAGGCTGGTTTGTCATGTTACACATATATTTCAGGTCTGTTTGAGTTAACAAGCGGAATGGGAGCCCGTCTCGATGGCACAACTGAATTAACAGCCGCCAAAATGGCAGTAAAACACGTGAATGCTCTTAGTGTTTTACCTGGATTCAAGTTGAAGCTGGTGGTTAATGATACCAAGGTAATTAGTTTCGTAAGTAGTGGTAATTGGCGTGTTTTAAAGTTTGTTAATTAAATATATATCTTTAGGGAGAACGTCGATTCTCGTCGAATTAGGTTATAATCATAAATTAGAAGATACGTTGTGTAAATTATTAGCGTACAGCTTTAATTAAGAGGCCGTTGATATAAGATAGAAACAGTACGAAGAATACTTTGAGTGAATGGGTGAAACATTTATGAGTATATTTTGAATTTTGGCTCCTTAAGTGATTTATAACTCATCTATATAAACGTTTATTATTTTACCTTTTGGCATGCATTCCTTATGAAAAATTCCTTTTCTCCACTTTTGTTTTAAAAACATTTTTTGCCATTTGTGTCAATATATGAGTTGTATAAATAAAGTAATGAGACTGGTGGCTTTGCATTCGATCTGGCGACTCTGCTGGTTTCGCCTTTCGAGGGGAAACAGGCCAATATATAATGCATCTTCAGTACGAGTTTGAACTCCATGGACTCAATTGATGGTTTTTAGCAATTCTTTTCGTAAATCGGATTTTCCTAGTGCGTTCTGAAAATGAGTGGTAACAATTTCGAGAAACGGGGCGCTATAGTTTTATTCCAGACTAGGGTACAGTGCGACAAACATTTTTGGGAACTTCAACCGACTTATGAAAATAGTGTTTTGTCAAAAGCCCAAAGGCTTATGTTTTCAGGTTTTTCAGGTTTCAGGTTTTCAAGTTTCTGATGAATCTTGCAGCGGAAGATCTACAGTGTCAAGAAACGATGAAAATGTTCACAGCATCCAGGTTACCGAGAGATTCTTGATATACTTTGAAATAGGGTCATTCGTGTTAGACCAAACATCAAGAACAGCTGGATGTTGCATCATGATTTCCATACACCGATTTTAGTTAACTAGTTTTTGGCAAGTAATAGTAAGTTTTATGACTTTTTCCTTGTCCCAAGATTGAAAATTCAGCTCAAAGGACACCATTTGGGGACACTGGATAACACTGAAACAGCCGTAACCGACCAGCTGAAAGCGATTCCAGTACCTGAGTCGCAGCATCGCTATAAAGAGTGAACAAATCGTCTTCACCTCTGTGAGTTTTCCCAAGGTAACTTGGATGGAGACAATGTAGGATAGTAATTTCAACTGTATAAAAAAATATAAAAAATCAGTCTTGTTAGTTTATTTACACATCTCATAGATTAAATTTTCAATGATCATTCGTTTTCTAATATTCAACTGTCATTCATGTTCAAGATATTTTTAAAGTTTGAAGTATAGCTTTTTTACGAGGGTTGCTATTTATGTATTCGGAATTGGCAACAATGGTGTTGCTAGGTACCATCTGACATACATCGTAAGGTTTGACATTGTTGACTGTATATGTACTCAGAACGTTTTGTCATACGGGCGCTATTAGTGTTGTTTAGTGACTTGAAAATTTCTTCTCAGCCAAAAATTGGAATTAACTCGTAAGAATTTACGTACGATGATTTACAACGACTTTCGATGTTGATTATCCCAATAACAGTGCATCGATCAACTCACTTCGACTTTTGGCGATGAAGCACCATCTAAAACCATTGCATATCACTGGTTTAGTGAATTCAATCGTGGCCGTCGTTCGCGTACAGACGAATTTAAAGAAGGTCATTCAAAATCGGTTGTTGTGTCAGAAAACATCGATACTATTCGCGAACTGATAAAGCAAGATCGTCATGTAATATATCATGAGATTGAGGAATCCCTGGGCATTAGTATGACAAGCATACATAAGATTTTACATGAACATTTAGCCGTGAAAAAGACTTGTGCACGTTGGATTCCGCATAATTTGACAATTGCTCAAAAAAAGGCTTGCGTCGATTGGTGCAAAGAAATCCTCAAAAAATATAATAGTTGTGCGTCAAAAGCCGTGTATAACATCTCTACAGGTGACGAATCTTGAATTTATGCGTATGAGTCCGAAAGTAAACAGCAGTCGACTGTAAGGGTTTTTCAAAATGAGCCAATTCCAAAATAAGTTGTTCGCGCAAGAAGCACTTCGAAGCAAATGGTCGCCTGTTCGTTTAGGAGTAAATGGGCATATGGCTATAGTGCCACTAGAGAATCGTAAAACGGTCAATTCTGAATGGTACACAACCATTTGTTTGCTAGAAGTCTTTGAATAAATAAGAAAAAACAAACAGCGATGCAGGATTATTGTTCACCATAACAACACGAGCTTTCATACATCTGAACGAACAACTCAATATTTGACCGGTCAAAACATCGAATTGATGGGTCATCCACCGTCCAGTCCTGATTTGGGCCGTCCATGAAGAATAAACTACGTGGTCAACTACTTTCGTCAACGTCAGAAGAAGCGATTGATGTGTTCAAAATAATCCAATGTTTTGGAGATACCTCAATCGGAATAGAAAAAGGGCTATGAAAATTGGTTCACACGTATGCAAAAGTGTATCGATCCTCGCGGAGAATATTATGAAAAACAATAAAACAATTTTCAATGAAAAATATTTCATTGAATTTATTATTATTTATTATTTCGGATACATAAATAGCAACCCTCATAGAGTGAATGCATCTGGCTGAACATTCGAGAACTTATTTTTCTAAAAAATCTAGATGAACTTATTCTCCACACTTATAGTGGTTTTTTTGTTTTTGAAATTTTTTTGGTAAAAATATTGTGTAACATGGGTGATATAAGAGAGGTGAGATATCTTCATTGAGAGGTCAAAAATGTCGACAAATTGAGAAATCAATGTACCTTCCAAAATAAAGTCCGTATGCATTTTTTTTGTAATATTTATGCGTATGCATTGGTGCGTATACATTTTTTTGTAACATTTATGCGTAAAATTTGTTTTGGTGTGTGGCATTTGTTGGGTGGTATTTCTTGTTCTCGACTCAGACTCGGAGGTCGAAATGCAGCGTTACTTTTTGCCGTTGGTATTTTTATGTGCGGCGCTTTGAAGAAAGGCCATATTTTATACTGATTACAATAGGCAAGGGTTTAAATGCGTCTTAAGATGCATCCGGAGAAGTATTCTATATTGATTAGTAACCATTTAATAAGTTAGTTTTCGAGACTAAAATATTAAGAATAGTTTCGATTGATTGCGCGGTTGGCAGTTGGTGAAACATAGCAACGATGATAATAATTAAAACACTTGGTATTTGTTTCACAATATTTTCAAAATATTTTCTGACATGTTTCAGCCTGACGACCATTCTCAAAAAGACTTATATATAAACTAAACTAAAGTTTCAAAGTGCTGTTAATGGAGGTCAGTTTTTTTGCCTCATTAAATTTATGACACTTTCAATAATTGGGGTATCTCCGAAGTCTAGCTGGGTGTTTGTAAGGTTTTTACCGTCGTATATGGTCTTTTTAATTTCGGAAATTTCCAAATAATTTAACAGCGTGCTTTCATTGCAACTATGGATTAATTTGACATAATTTGTGTAAAAAAATGGTTCTGTTCTATACAATGTTCGGCAAAGCCCGTCTTTCTTTGATTATGTAACTGCCCGCTTGGTCTATATATATAGCATCACACATATTAGATTTTATTTCATATACTCCAGCTTTGTCACAAAATTTTGCTCTTTCGTTGTTATTATTTAGCATCGATGCAAGATTATTCTTATTAACAGAGATAATATTAATGTTTTCTTTCTTTAAATTATTTGTGATTCTGGAACTTAATTTAGGAATATAGTTTATAGTATGCCATTTTTTGAAATCTTATTCAGGTGTTGCTGCATAAAATTGTTTGATATTGTTTTTCTTAACCTTGTTTTTTTTCATTTTATCTATAATGCTGGGTTGATATCCATTATTCTTTGCAATATTTTTGATAATATTAAGTTCTTTTTTATCGCTGCATTTTTTAAGTGGAATCGTTAGATTAGATGTGGGTCATGCTATGAAAAGGTGACATTTTTACATTCTAAGACTGATTTGAATCTGCGTGAATAGTCATATTGGTATACATGGGTCTTCTAAATATTTCAAATTCTAATTTATTCGATGTTCTTATTATTTTTACATCTAAGAAGTTTAATGAATTATCCGTATTTATTTCTATTGTGAACTGGATTTTTGTGTTTACACTATTAAAATATTCAAGAAATTGACCCAATAGTCTTTCGGTACCCGTCCATATGCAAACAATATCGTCGTATACCTGGCCCAAAAATGTATATGACTTGTATAATTAGTGTCATTAAATAAATTGTTTTTAAAATTATTCATGTAAATTTCTGCCAGAAGGGAGCTTAGGAGGCTCCCATTGGTAATCCGTTCGTTTGTTGATAAAATTGTGAATTGAACAGAAAATAATTTTGTTCGGTACATACAATAATACGTTCTATGAGATAATTTTTATATATATATATATATATATATATATATATATATATATATATATATATATATATATATATATATATATATAGGCCAAACGGACAGATCTCTCAATGATAGGCTAAAAAAACATAAATATTCAGTTTTACATAATCAAAGAAAGACGGGAACTTTTTATAGAACAGAGCCATTTTTTGAACACAAATTATGTCAAATTAATCCATAGTTGCAATAAAAGCAGGCTGTTAAATTATTTGGAAATTTCCGAAATTATAAAGGCCGTATACGACGGTAAAAGCCTTACAAACCCCCAGCTAGACTTCGGATATACCCCAATTATTGAAAGTGTCATAAATATAATGAGGCAAAAAAAACCGATCTACATTACCAGAAATTTAGTTTAGTTTATATATAACTCTCTTTGATAATGGTCGCGAGGCCTAAAACTTGTCAGAAAATATTTTGAAAGTCTTTTAGTTATTACCATTGTTAAAATATTAAGAGTTAATAGCCTTTTGACTAGGTATTGACTGGGATTGATCGATCTCTGCACACTGTGGTTCGGAACTAACTCAACGTTAATATATTGTGAAGTATTCAAGAATTTCCCTTATTATTCTTTTGAAAGATTTGAAATTATATTGTGTATTTGAATTGCAGTTTTTGACCTCGAGTTCTATATTTTGAAATTATTGGCCTTAATAAAATCGAGCTCGATTTTCATTGTGTAATTGTCTTGTACATTCACTATTTGGTATAATACTATATATTATTGATATCTAGAAGATAATTCAATAGCTGCCTTACTTTATATTAGAGGTTCCCAACTTTTTCTGGACCACCGCCCCCTTCACAAGAAAAAAAAAAACAGGTACACACCCCCTCTTCCATAAAAGTTAATTATACCAAATATTAAAATATTGTTGCACATTATCTACTGCCTATTTTATATGCCTATCTATCTATTAAGAATCACAAAGTATAAATTAATTAAAAATACCATCCAATGTAGTAAAAAATATTTATTAAAAATAAAAAAAAAACACAAAACCAATAAGAAATATAAAAATTAATGAGATGGTTAAGGCTGGTGGAGTTTTAACAATTTGTTAATATTGGGTTTATTTAATATCAGTCGCAAATCTTCCATACTCAGTTATGTGGAGTCTGTTCCGTTTCTTGGAGAGTAAATAAGCTACTGCACTGAATCCAAACTCAGCTTAATACGATGAAGGAAATACAATTAAAAAGATCTGTAATCCATGATAGAAATCTATTGATTTTTGAAGTCAGAACTCTTGGTATACTTTTCTGAATTTTACTTTTAGTTCTTTGTTAGTTGTGAGTTCTTCGAGTTCCTTTTCTAAATTTGATGATTTTGCGGTATCTGTATGAAAGCAATTAAAACCCAACTCGGTATATTCATGTTTAAAATATCCTTATATCGCTCCGTAACATCAGCATGAAGAACGTCCAGGTCTTAGCAGTAAGTAAGTAAATCTTCCTGTTTTGCAGCGGATGATGATAATGTGGGAAAGTTTGAACAAAAGAAGTTGTCCCACTAGTTGTCCCGTCTAGCACTGAGTCAAATAGATTAAAAACCGATTCAGACAAATACTTTTTGAGAGCCAACGAACTTTTGTGTGCAATCTTCATCATTTTTACTACAAAATTGGCCAAATAATCTGTTGTTCAATAAATTGCTTCTAATCTTATTTGCTGCTCTAATAACGTAATAGAGCAATGTATGCATGCATTCATTTAGATGATTTGTAACCAATTTATGCTGACGATAAATACCATTATGTATTGCGAGTACATTTGGTACTGCTGGTTTCAAATGCGTTATGAAACCCTTATGACGCACCGTCATTGATGGAGCACCATCAGTAGCAGCCGATGAAATATTACGAATAGGAATTTCTTTCTCTTAAAAAAACTTTTTTTTCTATTTTTATAAACTTAATTATGATTTTTTTCAATAAGACTAATTTTATAAGCTAGATGATCTTTAATCTTATATCATTAATTTACACAAGTTTATGTTACCGGAGTTTCTTCCAGAAGGTGTAGTCACTAAACTTTTATGATGAGTATTCAACATTACACTGAAATCTTGGTGAAAGACTGTTAGAAATGAACCAAGGAGCATCTGCGATTAATTGTAAAACTTTAGATTAAAAGCGCGTTTCCGTATGTCTGTATTTGAATTGAAGACAATTTCCCAAAGCTCAGTCCCAATCCAGTTTTATTCCCAATTGTATATTCAAGTATTTGACCTCTTCCACGTGAATCAATTGCTGGATATTTTAGTCAATGGAACGGCAATTCTCTTTTCTTATTGTGAATGCTATATGCGTTGATTTGTTTTCTTTTGCTATTAGTAGCCACTTTTCAGCAAAAATTTAATTCAATTTATGTTATCTTGTAACATGCTTGAAGCTGCTACTGGTATTTTGTGCGTTACTAGTACTGCTGTATCATCAGCAACTGTAGTAGTAGTGATGTTGTCGTTAATGGATAGGTCAGTTGTTTAAATCAAGTATAGTTATGGTATCTACACACTTTTTTTTATTATGTTATTAAATCTTACTGTGCTGTTGTCCGAATTTTTGTGAGGATTGTATGTAGGTAAACAATGTAAATAACCTTAACATTTTCATTGTAAAATCTTTTCTCTTTTAATATTTTAAATAGAAATTATGTATTTTTTTAAACTTTATAAACTTCTTACGTATAAACGTCTTACTTTATAGAAAAGTTTATATACTGGTGAATAATGAATCTAGAAGATTTTTTAGGAGGTATCTGATCTAATCTAGCCTCGAACTGGCAGAACTGAGAAGCAGTTTATTGTCGGATTTAATACTCTTACCTGGGGAATATTTACAAATATACAAACAATGCCCAAATATATAAACAAGGTCCAAATATCTACATTTTGAACGGAAATTGTACCCGCACCTTCTGTTCCAATATTTTGTAAGATTAATCTACCTTATTTTTCCCCATTTTTTAGTTAAATATTAATAAGGTTAGCAGTTTCACTTACTAGGATAGGTAAATGGGGTTGAAACAAGATGGTAGGAGTAAGCCGGCTTCTTAAAATAAACCGAATGGATTTATTTGCGAATCCAACATGTATATTATCGAAAGCGATCATTGTAGCCGTTTTGATTAATAATTTATTCCTGAAAAATTAAAACAAAACCTATAAATTATTAAATAAGATTCTTAATGAAAAAACAGGTTTCCGCTGTAAACTTTACCAATTAATATGAATGATTTTAATTTATTCGTGAGCTTTTCTTCTAACCGATGAAATTTCTCATTTCTATCCAATTTTAAATCAGTTTGGTTTAAATGATTCTTTTTTTTTATTAACGATATTTTTTTGACAAATCAATAATATAATTGTTAGTATAAGGTGTCCCAAAAGAATGTCTCTTTTTGATATGGTGGTATAAATCAAAAAAACCTTTATTAATTATTGAAATACACATTTTTGGAAATTAGTTTTAAAACATAATGTCATCCAAATGTAAACTTTGACGCTCACGACACTCATCTAAACGAACAACCAAATTCCTTTATGGCACCTCTCCTCGAGATCAATTTGTTTGGGTAAATTTCACGAACTCATGGTAGAGACTTGTTGGAAGTGTGTGACGTTGCTCCATCCTGCTTAAACCATGTTCTTTGACAATAACTAACAACATTTTGCAGTTCAGGGTCCAAAAAATTGTCAACATTTCTTAACTGCGCGTCCCCTGCCGTCTTCAAACAAGTACGGGCCGATTATTCCTCGCTGACATTGCAACCCATACAATGACTTTAGGTGGATGTAAGGATTTTTGATGCTTCTGTTTCGGGTTTATTGCACTTCAGTAATGGCAGTTGTGCTTACTTACATGACCGTTGAAATGAAAATGAGTCTCAAATCATTATTTTTGTAAAATTCTCGCACAGACAAAGCACGGTCTGCTACCGAGAAACGCTCCATTCCGACTATATTCTTAAATGCGGGGCTATTGATTGACATGCGCCCCGCGCCCCTCGCAGTTGTAGCGTTTGCGAGGTGAGCCAATGAAATATATACTTTCTTTTGTAAAAAACGTTGAATACTAAACCGCGGACAATATATTTGCCATTATTATCATGGATATACAAGGATTTTATATGATCATATACGGATTTTTAGAGTATTGGTATTATTACTGTTTTCTTGTTGTATGTTAGTCTTACTGTTTTATAACTTGTTGAATATATCGTTCCACGTGGTTTCATTTTTTGTAGAAGATGTATATTGATTGATATAGTAGATCATAATAAATACCTTAGGTTAAGATGGGCAGAACATGTCGACCGCATGAGCGAGAAATGGTTTCAGAGGCGAGAAGCGAAAGAAGAACAGGCCGAAACAAAGGTGCTCTAACAACGCACAAAAGGATTCAATAGACTGTAACGTACTCACCTTACCGGGCTAGCTTTTTATGTCGGGGCTGGGTACGTAGGTGAGAGCTTTAGGTCGTGCACAGAAACAACGTTGAAATAAAATTATATGTACATATTAACTAATGAACTAATTATAATTATACGTAAAAAAAAAGAAAAGGGAAAAGAGATGCGTAGCAATAACTACGAGAAAATCAAAAGTTGGGTGCCAATGGCGGCCTATGCCAACCAGAATAAGGAAATGCTTATTCTCTAAGTACTTATCTACGGTACTACAGCCTTCAGGTATCGGATGTTCGGTTCGGCTAATACTGCAATGGTAATGATGTAATGATGGAAATGTATATGGTACAATGGTACAGTAAGTTACGTTCGATCATCACAACTGGTGACGTAACTGGTAACGTAAGGAATTAGTACTGTTTGCCTAGTGGTGTGTCGTGGTTGCGATGGGGGTTGTAATAGACCCTAAATATAACGACAGAAGGAATCACAAAAGTGCCTTGAGACTCAGAAAACTCACCGTGGTTGTCGATACTAAGGGCTAGGAGAACACGCCACGCTGCAGATCGATGGCCGACAGATTCGCAAATGCCGGGTTAATTCGCGGAAGCAACGTTGGTCGTACCAAGATGGCGGAATCTGCACCATGGACGGCGTGTTTCCGGAGACAGATAAGATGAAAGCAGAAAATCTGTGACGCCCGCCCCGGAGATCGGGGTTGGACAAATACGAAGGAGGATGAGGATACATATGTAACGGGGAAAAACCCAAACGTTACAAGACTTTTGGAAATTCGGAACTAGAGGAGGTAAGGAGGAAGAAAAAGCTTCGGGAGGAAGTAGTTCGAAGAAAACGAGGCAAAGGTCTACAAGGGCTGTTGTACCAGCTATATTATTCACCAATATATATAGACCAATACCAATATATAAGAGAGTTAACCTTTTAATTTCAAATACACAGGGTGGCGCAAAAGTTGGTTTCATCTAGACGTAAATATATAAAACTTGTAAATTAAAGTATAGCTTCTGGAGTTTTTAAACAACTACCTTTGATAAATTATATCTATGAAATGGTATATTAGCATCAAAACGGCCTGACTGAGGAGAAATATTTTGTCGAAATTCTATATACTCGAGTCCCTTTTGCGGTATAGAAACTTCCACCCTTAATAAATACTTGATTAAATGACTTGAAGCTTTTGAAATGTAGATATTCAGAGGAATATTATGAATATCTCGGATAGAGAAAGTCACAAATGAAGAGGTTATAAGTAGAATATCAACCGAAGGAATTCTAATACCTAATAAAGATACGCAAATTGGAGATGAGAGATTATATACGCAAAAGATGAGAGATTAATTTTATGAAGTACTGATAGTGATTATGCAGGGAAAGATAGAGGGAGAAGAAGCATGGGAAGACGAAGAATGCCGTGGCTGCGAAATTTTAGAGAATGATTCAACTATACATCGAATCAGTTATTTAGAGCAGCCGTAAACAAGAGGAAAATATTCATGATGGTCAAAAGCCAACCTTCATTTAAAGACGCAACGAAAAATAAGTACAATAAGAAGTCACAAATCTAGTATTTCTTCAGATGGTCACCATCCAGGTACTAATATCATCATATGACGCTGTGATTGCCGGAGATGGCACCTTCCGGCCCCTTATGTTTTGCCAATCACCTATGTAAGCAAATTTATTGTTCCTTTCTATCATATAGCTTTTCTTCGTAGAGGCTATTGTAGTCGATTGACGTCTGATTCTTCAATTTAATATTAACAATACCTATTTTTTTTTCAATTGGTTTAATTTGACGTAGATTGTAGGTTGGTTTCAAGTAGCTGAGCTGGATTAAACTAGAATATTCTTTAGTCTGGCTCTTAACCATCAGAGCTTCCAGCATTTTTCCAAATTTACTGGCAATTTGTTAGTAAATTCTAAATGAGAATAGTTTGGCAGGCAGTTTGTTTTTAGTTAGAGCGCAATACTGATTTTTGTAACCGGTCTTGTCGCTCCAAAAAGTTGGCTTCTATTTCACTTTTTTTCTGGAGTGTTTGTAACAATACGTGACTTTCCTTATTGCTTTCTTCTCTTTCCTTCTGTTCGTGGTGCTGCTTTTGGGTGAGGGTGTACTAAAGTAGGAGATAAGACTTGAGTATTATTAGCAACGGTTTCAATATTGCCAGACGTTTCTAACTGGTTTTGAGCTCTTTCTTCGACATTTAGCATCAGTTGTGACCGGTTATCAGTATTTATGTTTGAATGAAATGATTCTTGCTCTATGTGGAATGCTAATTAGGTAGGGGCTGATGCTGTTAAAGGTCGATTTGCAACTTCTGAGCATTGAAAGTCATCATCTTCGAATGCATTTTTAGAAATTGGATTTATACCTGGTTCGGAGTGCCATGAAGTGATGTTACTTACTACAAACTAATTTAATTAATTTAAACTAATTACATATGCATAACAACGAAATTATTGTTCTTAATTAGATAGTAAAAGGTATAAAGTTTGAATGACAGTTCATATATACATGAATAAATCATTATTATAATTTTGAGATATTTACATTTGAAAAATAAATATTTTAGAATCAAGGTGTAAATTCAAGATATTAGCTATTATAGATATTAGTTGGCAGCTGTGCTGCCACCTTAAATTTGAAATTCGCGTTTAAAAAAACATTTTGTTTTTTGAACAAGGTACCCATGTTCCAAGGTGTTACCTCTCTTCTACGAATTATAGGGTCAAAGCATCTTGATAGCCAGTATATCCCTTTGCTTATCGACATCATATTATGGTACATTATTAAATGAATTATCTGGAGCGATATTGATACAGAAGTTTTGATAAATTGCGGAAACAACAAAAAATCTCCAAATTACAGAGTTAGTAACTTAATGAAAATGAACCGTTTTCGGGCGAACAAACTTTGGCAATTAATATCGGTGGTCTTAATTTATTCGCGAGCTTTTCATTCAACACGAAAATTTTTTGTTCTGACCCAATATAAATCCAATCAGATTTTATATTTTGGATCTTAATTAAAAATACTTCTGTTAGCAGGCAAGAAAAGAAAAGGAAGTTAGCAGGTTTTAAAATATTAATTAGTACTTCTCGAAAGGTTTATGAAATAATTAGAATTTTATAAATAATGTCTGTTTTAATATTAGTTTTTTTAATCCTATGCTTAACTACCTTTTGGTGTAGCGCTTTTTATTTAAACTGATTGTCTTACTACATATTTCTTTGTTTATTTTATGCCATCTGCTTAATACTCTTCTACTCTATTCCCCCACCCCTTGCTCCCTCTTCAATGTCCTTAATTCATCCACCTCTGGGCCCTCATCTATATTTTTCCCGGTTGTTTTCGTATCGTACACTGTGTTCGTGAATCTGTTATCTGGGACTCTGCTTATTTGCCCAATCTACCTTCTTCAACCTTTGTTATCCAAGTGTCAGATTTGTCGCCCTGTCGATCGGCGGGCCGAAAAATAAAGTGTATATATATATATATATATATATATATATATATATATATATATATATATATATATATATATATATATATATATATATATATATATATATTTCAAAATCATTCCGGGTGTCGATCCGTTGATTCTGTGAAGAGTCACGACGTTTTGCCAAAATCGCTTTTGGCATTTTCAAGTGTTGTCCGCTTCGACTGAAAAGTCTAACTGACCTGCATGGGTCGTTGTGCTCGCTTTTATAGTCGGCCGGCGACTGCGCAGATTATATCGGGGCGCTCGGCCACGCGGCGCTCGGCCACGCTGTCGGGCATCCGTTTATTGATTTTTCTACCTCGTCGCCACGTTGCCGCGTTTCTTCTTTTTTTAGAATGGATTTTCATACTTTTGGAATGTTGCGAGCGTCGTTTCGCGTATTTAGCTTACCTCTTTCTTCTATTTCAAGGGCTTCTCTGATTGTTCGGACTTTGTAGTTTCCAATATTCGCTATTTCTTCGGCTCCTTCAAAATTGATTTTATGTCCTGTTTGTAGATGGTGCTGGAACAGAGCGGAAGTGGTTTGTTTGTTTTTTAAGTCGTTTTTATGTTCTTGTATTCTAGCCGATATTCGTCTGTTTGTTTGTCCTATGTATGATCTGTTGCAGTCGGAACAAGATATACTATATACCCCATGATTTTCCAGTCTAACTTTGTCCTTGGGGTTTTTAGGATGTTTGCAACAGTTTTGTGCGGCTTGTAGGCTGTTCTGATCTTATGTTTCCTTAGTAGTCTGCCTATCCTATCTGTGATTCCTTCTACGTATGGTAGCAGGACCTTTGGTGTATTATGATCCTCTATTGTTCTTCGTGTTTGGGTATCCTGATGGCGAATGGCCTTCCTGATATAATTTTCTGAATATCCAATTTGTCAGCCACGCCATCCTACGGTAAATGGTCGCAGCAGTCAGACTGTGCGAAACCGTTCTTGACCAGTCTAACCTCGGGTAAGTACCAGGAAGGAATGGCCAGGAAGAAGCACGACGTGGAGCACGGGTAAACTTCCTTAGTTTTTTAATACTTTTCTCCACGGACTTCCACGGACTCAGTTGGACTCAGTTCACAATTTTTCGATCACATACACACACACACATACACACACACACACACACACACACACACACACACACACACACACACACACACACACACACACACACACACACATACACACACACACACACACACACACACACACACACACACACACCACACACACACACACACATATATATATATATATATATATATATATATATATATATATATATATATATATATATATATATATATATATATATACATATATATTCATTGATAATTTTAAAATGTTATATAATAAAAATAAATCCAAAGATTAAATCTTTTAGAGAGCCTAGAAACTAATAAAAGGCAAAATTTGAATATTTTGCTAAATGACCAGTTTGACTTGAGTGGTTAACCGTTATTAAACCGTTATTAATGCCCTCTTAGACTTTGAAAAAATCAGTTTCCCCACTATCATCTTTTATGTTATTATTGGATCGATTGATGGTTTAGGTATATATGTATATTATATTATATTAAAAATTTAAGGTGGTTTAAGACTTTAGGTAGAAAATATATGTAAGACATTTATTAAAAAGAAACGCAAACAAGCGGCCCGCGGACCGCATGGTGAAGACCGCTGTTCTAAGTTGCTCCTCTATTAATATTATTATTAATCTATTCTATTAATATCGTTTATTGACTTTATTTATAGGTCCTGCAAGAGTGGTTCATTTCTTATTCTGCCTCTTCTTGTTATATTTTCGATCTTACGTTAAATTCGCATTTCTATTATATAAATACGTGTCTTATGTTTTTACTGCTTCTCTTCTTATTAATTTAAATAGTTTTCTCTTGTCTAAAAATGTGTTCTTCATCATACTAAAAATTTTTCCTGCTTTCCTTATCCTCTCCTCTATTTTCTTATTTTATCTTTTATTATCATTTTATGTATTTTCTTTTCTCTTACTTAATCTGGCATTTTTTATTTATATTTATTTGCACATTTATTTTTTCTAAGGCCATTTCTAATACTGATCTATTATGTTGTAAATTTTCGTCCTTGTTGCTTGGGAACAATAATTTTCTTAACTGTATATATTTCATTTTCCATTATCCCGGCTTACATTATTACATTTTAACATTTTTACATTCTTACATTTTTACATTTTTACATTTTTATATTTTTATATTTTTATATTTTTATATTTTTACATTTTTACATTTTTACATTTTTACATTTTTACATTTTTACATTTTTACATTTTTACATTTTTATGTAAATATCATTTAAATATCTTCCCTTCTTATTCAATCAAGCAAGGCCAAAAAAATGTCTATTCAAATCAAAAAAAGGTCTATAAAACATACATGTACCTCTTTATTTCTGTTTAGAGTTTTTCGCTGGTTTGCCTGATTATGAATATTCTGTTTAATGTGTTTCTTACCGTTCTATATTCAACATTGGGTTTCTTCTGATTCCTTATAATTTTTTAAATTTTTTAGCCAATATCTTTCTTGGCATACTCAATATTCCTCTGTTATTTTCACATTTTCTCTCTTATCTCCTTTTAATAAGTATATCGACTAATAATTAACTATATTTTATAGTGTTTATTGTTGTTACATTAGTAGACACTGATATATTTTAATATTATTGGTAAAATGTAGTGGGTAGAAAGAAAAACAAAATAAAGGAAAAGAAAATAAATGTATTGTAATTTAGAATGGGTTGTGATTTTCCAATGAGTTAACAACTATACTCAGATAATGAGAGGGTACTAGCCAAAGCGGACTGTTAATAGTTAAAGGCACTTGGTCGTATGGCTGGGACCTCGAGATGCAAATCCGCAAAAATGCGATAAACTAAATTATTAGATCATGGAGACCCTTTACTACAGAGCTCAAAAGGAATAGTAACGTTTCACTTCCACCACGACTACAGTCAATCAAAAATAATCTCCCATTAAAATAGTATCGCCCCCTGAAAATGCGACAAAAAAGCAGTAAACCAAAGAGAGATTGGAGGAAAAATTGAATTAATCACATGCGTTTAATTAGTTGGGACAGAATTGATACGTGTTTCCTTCTAATGCACTTCAAGACCGAACCACACTCTGCTCAGTACGCTCCAATGAAGGAAAAGGAACGGTGCACGGAAACAGAAAAGCAAAACACCACGATCTGACGCTATACGAGGGTGTACTAGACGTTTAAAGTAATAAACTTTTATCTGACTGGTGAAATCGTTTTCTAAAAACGAAACACACGTGGGGATAAAACAAGTAGGAGCGTGAAAAAAGCACGGAAATGCACAGAACGCTGGTCTCCTCTAATGATTAAAAATAAAATAAAATAAAATTCTATTTCAATCTTAAGGTCACTTGGCACCCGTTACAATATAGGTTCTATATCAAACAAAGAAGGATTGAAATTTGAGGAAAAGATAGCAAGGATAAATCTTTGTTATCTACACACTGCCTACTATTAGGGAGTCTATTGAATTGGTCTAACTATGGGTCTAATGCTATCTAACGGATTATACCTAATCAATTTAACTGAGGTGGCCGATACTTATTTTAAATAAATAAGCAAAGATTAATATCTAAAATTTCCACTATATTTAAAATTGTATGTATAATAATTGTTTCGACACACAGTGCCTATGTCCTGTCAATAATATCAAGAATGAAGCGTACAACACAATTACATATACTGGAAAAGTTACCAAATTAGTGCCATACCAATTAGTGCCATACATGTATCCAAAACAAACGATATAAATATTGCTTTCAACACAAACAATTATCTTGAAAGCCTCATTAAAATTGGTACTATATTACAAAAATGGTTTTTAAGTTCCAGTCAGCCAAATGAAGAGATAATAAATATTAGCCGTGAAAATGACAACAATATAATACAAATAGACGATGGAGAGATTGAGATTAACGTAAAAACTGAAACCAGTACAGAGGAAGCAGTAGACTTTGAAGAAAAGGTTGGTCATGAAGAAATGATACAAGAAAAACAAAATGATACTGTTGAAGTTGAAACAAATTAAAATACAGAAGATAACGAAGAGGGTGGGGATAATAATTAACAAATACAATTTAAATATGAAGATCCTGGCACATGACATCTCTCTCAGATGAAATAAGATGCGTGTTAGTTATACATGGTCTGTACAAAATATGCAAAATAATTATCTCTTTGTAAATGAAAGAAGCTTTAATTATAAATGGTATTTCAAAAATTTACCCAATGGGGAAAAATTAAACGAATATGGCTTATGTACAAATGGTATATCAAAAGATCTTTTATTTTGTTTTTGTTGTATATTATTTTGCAAAGATTGCAAAACCAATTTTGCAAATAGAAATGTATGGTTCACTAATTGGCGACATTTAGGTCCACGAATTCAAGAACACGAGAATAGCCAGGCGCATAAAAGGTGTTATTTTCTTTGGAAAGAGTTGAAGAAAAGATTACTTAATAACAAGACAATAGATGACAGTAACCAAAATTTAATTAAAATTGAAATAGAAAAATGGTTTCAAATCATTAAAGTTATTGTTGATACTATTTTATTTTGCGCAAAATCTCGCTATTCGAGGTACAACTGAAAAAATAGGAAGTCCATCTTGGGGAACTTTTTTGGATACAATTGAATTAATTAGCTACTATAATGCCATTATTGCTGAACATATAAAAAATGTTCAAAAAGAACATAATTTCTTATTTTTCGTCACAAATACAAAACGAAATAATTAATATAATCGGAAATAAGGTACGGAAAGTGATATTTGAAACAATAAAGGATGCAAAATATTACTTTATATTATTTGACTGTACAGCTGATATTTCTCGGAAAGAACAAATAATACAATATGTAAAAATAAAGGATGGAAATTGTTCAATAGAAGAAAGTTTTATAGATTTTGTTGAAACTATAGAAAAATCTGGAATTGGATTGAGCAATGATATTAACAAGATAACATCGGATGGATTAGATATTAAAAATTGCAGAGGTCAGGGATACGACAATGGTGCTAACATGGTAAGGAAATACCAATGTATTCAAGCACATATTAAAAATATGAACGAATTTGCAAGGTATGTTGCATGTGCAGCACACACTTTAAACCTTGTTGGCGTACATGCTACCGAAGTATCGCCATTAATAGTAGCATTTTTTGGAACTGTGAAAAGAGTATTTACATTATTTTCAAGTTCTACTGTGCGGTGGAATAAGTTAACTTTGATTTTAAATAAAATTTTAAGAGGGTATTGCAAAACTAGATGGTCTTCTGAAAAACTGGCTGTATTGTATCTTAATTTACAAATTGTAGATGTTTATAAGATGTTAAAGGAAATGTCCAAAGATATAAAACGGAATTTTGTTACAAAAACTGGTGTAGAAGCATTATTAAATCAAATTGGTTATCAATTTACCTGTCTTTTAATTTTTTGGACTGACATATTAGTCTATATTGACAGCGTAATCGTTTGTTTACAAAAAAACATATATCTTTAGACGATGCATCCAAAATATTATACGGCTTAAAATTATCTATAAATGAATTAAGAGCAAAACCAGTAGAAGACATTTTTTATAAGCAAAAAATATTTCAGAAGCTATAGTAATAGAAAGTTCATTTCCTATGCGTCGAAAACGAAAAGTTAAATACGTGTTAACGCATGAAGAGGAATTTAAAAGGAACATAAATCTTATTTTTGATATCATTATTACGCAATTAAATTGGAGGTATGAAACCGTGGATGAAGTTTGTAGCGATTATAACTTTTTAACAGGTAGAAGCTTAAAAAATATATCAACAGAGAGTTTAAAAATATGTAATTAATTTAGCAATTAAATATTATCAAGATTTGGATCTTACGGAATTTTACGGAATAGATAGCTTTAAAATCGCAAGCATTATATGCCAAAGTATTATAAATGCTTCTTCATTAGACTTGCTACAACTGATACACACATATCAAATACAGGCCATTTTATCATTTCGCACTGGGCGCCGTAATATCACGCTACGGCTCTGGCTAGGCTCAATGAACATAAAAGAAGTTATACTAAACAACAAAATAATTCTCATAATGCTAACCACTTAATGTTAGAAAATCATACTTTCAATGATAATTTTAAAATGTTAAATAAAGAAAATAAATCAAAAAATGAAATCTTTTAGAGAGCCCTAGGAATTAATAAAAGGAAACATTTTGATATTTTGCTAAATAATCAGCTATACTTGAATGGTTTACCGTTATTACACTTATATTGCCTTCCTAGATGTTGAAAAAAAATGGGTATCCTCACTATTATCTTTTATGGTATTACTAGGTCGATAGACAGATCAGGTGGTAATTACTTTTCTACTGTTAGTTTAATATAGTTTGTATTTGAAAAAGGCATTGTTTATCGAATTAATTGTTGTACATACAATTTTAAATATAGCGGAAATTTTAGATATTAATCTGTGCTTATTTAATTTCCTGATGATTTGGCCATACTAGCACAATCTCTAGTCAGACAATTTAGGTGATCCTAAAGTGATCGAAATACGTGGTAGGGGTACGGAATGAGACCTGTCGTGAGTATACATAGTCAGACTCATTCAAACTCAGTATAATTAAAACAACTAAGACCTATGTCTAAATTTACACTACATTCGAAGATTGTATAACAAATATTTATTTATCTCACTGAGTGCCTGCTTCAAATACGAAAATACAGTGTTTATTACATTGCCACATAATTTTCGAAATTTAGGAATTTTCGGAAATTTAGAATGTTAAAAATTTTAAGTCATTAAAAAATTAACATTTTAAGAATGTATTTTCGTATCTGAAGAAGGTACTGTGTACCGATTAATTGTCATAGAATTTTCGTCTATAGAGCAAATTTAGTTATTGTCGCCCAGTGTATAATATGGATTAGTGTATAATATTGGATGAGATTACTATATATTCGATATTATGCACGATATAATAGCACGTAGTACCTCTTTACGGTTCTACGCCGCCCCTCCAGCATTTACGACAGTAAACAATTTTTCGGAGCAAAACACCATGTTTTATTTCCGTTCAGTTTATTTCCTTTAACTCATTTTAAGATATAATTAAAAATTAAAATCTCCAAATGTAGAAGAACGTCTGTCGATCCATCACACCAAATAAATAAATTCCATCCTCTCGCCACAATTTTTACATCGTTGGTCGGACGTTTACCTCCAGCGACCGTACGCCACCGTCATCTTATCTCGTCGTTGGTGTTACATGTTTTGTTGGTTGCCAGAATTCTGGGGTTTAACTGCTTTCTAAAACATGCCATTTGGACGTAGATTCCCTACGATCGGCCGTATCGGTAATTAGTTGAAAACACTGATTTGACGGGTACGGAGCGTTTAATATGTCTCGCGTTGCATATTTCTTGTTTTGATTTGGAATGAATACTTGTTTTGATTTGGGATTTGCTAGGTGTGTCCACACTGAGTAGTACTTTTTAAATAGAAATAATCAACTTTTAATTGCAAACATGAAGGCGTCTGATTTAAAACAGTTAATAATGACTAATTTAAGTTTGGAGAAGAAAGTTGAATTACAAAATAACGGTCGTCCCATGCCCGTATTGAATTTGAGTCAAGTTCAAAAAGAATGTAAAAATAGAGCATGTTTTATGCGAAAATTTGACAGTAAACTATATAATATTATTTTGTGAGGTTTGTTTAATAATAATACAAAATTTTAATGTTTTCCTGTTTCACCTCCTGTATAGGGTTTCGATAATACGAAAAGTTAGAAGGAGGAGGGGGAAAGCAAAAAGAAACTTTAGCAGCAGTATTTTTTCTACGCCCTCCCACTTTAAAAACCCATGAGCCGCCACTGATTTATGAAGAATTTTACAGGCGCTGAAATATTGCAAAAAAGTTATATGGTGTTTTATAAAAAGTTTCCTTGTTTTTCACATCGAAACTTCGACTTGAGAGTTTGAAAATTGAACTTTTTACTAGTGTCCACATAGCATTGAACTTAAAAATAGTATTTTTAATTGGAAATATGCAATTGGGACTCCTACCTCTGATGCAATCTCACTGAAGAACAAGTGAGGGATATCCTGGTAGAGGAAGTGAGAAAGGCTGTAGACTCGATGAAAAAGGGTAAGGCTCCAGGAAAGGATTGTATAACTGTAGAGATGTTAAAAGCTGGTGGTCGGACTTAAAAAAGGAGCATAGGAAGATTTAAAGAACTACCGTCCAATAAGCCTACTGTCAGTAGTGTACAAAGTGTTCACCAAAATAATATCCAAAAGAATACTAAGAAAACTTAATGATGCGCAACTAAGAGAACAAGCATGATTTAGAACTGGATTCAAAACAATGGATCACATCCAGGTTCTACAGCAGATCATAGAAAGACACAACGAATACACTATGCCGCTGTGCTTGGCTTTTATCGATTATGAAAAAGCCCTTGATTCAATCTCAACGCAGGCTATAATGGATGCTTTGCTTAACCAAGGTGTAGAGAAAGCCTATGTCAACCTACTAGGATCGATATTTGATAAAGCTACAGCGACAGTCCACCTTGACGATCGTGAGGTTGAAATAAATGTAGAGCTGAGCATACGGCAGAGTGACGCAATATCGCCTCTTCTTTTCTAAGCCTGCCTGGAAGAAGTGTTTCGTAATCTGGAATGGGAGCAGGATGGAATAAGACATGCATGATAATAATAATCAATGGTGCATACTTAGATACCATCTTAGATTCGCCGATGATATCGTTCTTCTTTCACAAGACCCTGAGGAGCTGCAAGGGGCTGGAGAACTATTTGGCTTGAAAATAAACCAGAAGAAGAGTCAGGTCAGGTCAAATTTGGTGAGGGCAAGAGGATTTCTATTTTAGGAACGAATTTGGAAGTTGTGGATCATTCGTGGTATAATCTATATCTATATATATATATATATATATATATATATATATATATATATATATATATATATATATATATATATATTGTGTCCTGTCATTTATATGTCCTGTCCTGTTATTTATATGTCATTTTATATGTCCTGTCATTTATAACATATGGAAGTGAAACCTGGACAATCACATTGCAGTCAGTTCATCAATTTTGGATAGCTCAGAAGGGAATGGAAAGATGTATGTTTGACATTTGACATTACTAGACAGGATAGAAAGACCTGCACATGGATCACAGAACAAACGAAAGTGAGTGACATCATTGGAGTAATAAAGGAATTGGAATGGAAGTGGGCAGACCATGTAGCGAGGCGATGGGACGAAAGATGGACCAAGACGGTCCTGAACTGTATACCGCTTGATCGCAAACGTCTACGGAGAAAACCGAAAATACGATGGACTGATGACATAATTAAGTATATTGGACCCGAATGCCAGAGGGAAGTTCAGGGCTGCGAGAGTTGGAAGCATGCTGAATAAGCCTTCATCCTGCAGTCGATCGATACGGGCTGATGATGATGATGATGATGATGATTCTATTTCTATTTCTTTTCTTGTTTCCATTGCTGTTTCTTGCCAGGACATGTTTTCGGGTACTCCTTTTGTTTTAAAACTTTTCATATAGCAAAGTGAGCTAAACTGTCTAATGCCTTCGCAAAATCGATCAATAATAAGTAGAATGGCGATCTCCATTCAGCTGACTGTTCTAATATGATCCTAACAGTATTTATGTGATCAGTAAACGAATGACCCAGTCTGAAGCCTGCTTGACCTGGACGCATTTCTGCTTCCATATGTCCTACCAATCTTGTTAGGATAATTTGTGCTACAACTTTAATGATTGTGTTTAGTAATGTTATACCACGCCAATTGTCACAAATGCCTAGGTCTCCTTTTTTTGGTAATTTAATTATTAATCTCTTTTGCCAATCATCGGGAACATTATTTGACTCCCACATCTGATTGATTAAAGGTTGTAACAAGTCAGAACACGACTCAAAGTCATCCTTGAGTAATCCTGCTGTTATATTATCCAGTCTAACTCGTTGTATTTCCGTTCTCGAAGGTACATCACAGTTAAGTGTGAAGTTGACTGCTTTCTTCATGTTCTTCTGCCCCCCATTGTTGTTTATTTTATTCGATTTGTGGTGGTCCACCCAATATCTCTTGAAAATGCCCCTTTATCTGCTGAGTTGTTCTAGGAGTGTGGTCAGAACTTGTGACCACACTCAAAAGTGTGTCAGAAGTGTGGCTCACAGATTGCTTTGACTGGGAGGGCACCGCTGCTCCTCTTACCTGATAGTTTCTTGGTTATTTGATAAAGTTGTCTGGTTGTTGCCGTTTGTTGCAGCGATTTGTGCTTCTTGAACCATTTGTTCAGTCCCTGCTCTTTTATCATGACGTGCAGACCTTTTTAACTTCCTATTCCTTGTATTCTGATTAATTTGCTGATGTTGTTGTATCTTTCCCTTCCTAGAGCAAGTGACTCTGGGGGAGTTAAAATTCGTACAGAAATAGCCAACATTGTTGCCAAATCGAACGCTACACCATCAGTCTTATTACTTTATTTGCATACCTCGTATTCCATAGTCTAACAGCTATGAATTTATGAAGAATTTTTGGAAGAGTGTTTCGATTAATAATGTCGATTTTGCTAAGAGATGGCGTTACTAATACATTTGATAGTATAGACTACTGACGTCTACAGTATTTTGAAGGGTAAACATACTCCTTCAAAACAAAGCCAGTTCATTATTAATTATCATTGTGCAAAAAATATATTTTTTTATAGTTTTCAATATATCGAATTATGAATTTTAAAAAGATGTTTAATGGAGAAGTTTAATAACCGTCTTTCATTTGAAGAAAACGGCTACTGAAAGTTATCGATTGTCGGTTGAAGCTTATGGTGAACATGCTCTAACCCAAAAAACTTGTGAATGTTGGTTTAAATGCTTTAAAAGTGGTGATTTTGAAGACAAATAGCATCCAGGACAGCCGAAGAAGTTTGAAGATGCAGATTTGCAAGCATTATTAGATAAAGACTCAACACATACGTTGAAACAATTGACAGAAACATTGAATGTTGGACAACCCACCATTTCCGAATGGCTACACGTACTGTGAAATATCCAGAAGGGGGGAAAATGGGTTCCAGATAAATCGAAGAAAAGGGACAAGAAACAGACAAGGCGAAGAACCGCTTGTGAAATTTTGCTTGCCAGATAAAAAAAAATGGTTTTTTGCATCGAGTTGTGACAGGTGATGAAAAATAGATCTATTTTAACAACCCAAAGGGCAGCCTTCAATATCACAATCAGTGCGCAATATTTATGGAAAGAAGGCTTTGCTGTGTATTTGGTGGAATGGTAAGGGAGCTGCGTATTATGAATTACTGAAATTACTTAAATTTACTGAAAATTACTGAATTACTGAAACGATTACTGGCGATCGATGCCGATAATAATTTATAAAAATTAACCTAGCATTGAAGGAAAAACGAGCAGAATACCCCCAAAGACACAATAAAGTCATTATTCAACATGACAATGCTCGGCTCCATGTTGCAAAATGTGTAAAAACCTATTTGAAAAATGTTAAATGGGACGTTCTACTCCACTCGCCGTATTCACCGGACTTAGGCCCTTTGGACTGCTACTTATTTCGGACTTTCGGAACAATACTTACATTCTTACGAAGGCGTGAAGATTTAGCTTGATAAATGATTTGCCTCAAAAACCAAATGTTCTTTTGGCGCAGAATCCATTCTTTGACAGAAAGATGGGAAAAAGTAATAGCTAACGATAACGATTGTAAAATGTTGAGTCATTAGTTAATGAATTGTCTTCAACGGATTCGCTGAAGGCTTTAAAATCTACGAGATATGGTAACTAATATTTTGATCCATTCTTGGAAATTCTTAAATTTGTATTGGTAATACTCTTTATATTCAACATGAGTATTTTCTTGGCCTATTCCATTGCTTTAATGCTTTAAAGCGTTGCTTCCAGTAATGACGATATTTACAAGTGGGTTGTTCGACTTTAAGCATTTGCTTGCAAATACCCTAAAACAAACTGATGTTGAATTTGGGAATCATCAAAATAATTACAATAATCTTAATCTTTATTACTGCTTTGGAACTCATTTTTTGATTACATCTGAATTTTTAGCTAGTCATCTATTGTTACTAAAAAATATTCTTTCGTGTATAAAAAATAAATGAGACTCACAGTGGAAAAGAAAATAAACAATTTTAATTATATAAACTTCTTTAAAGTGTATATTTTAAACGAATTATAAATCTGTTTATTTTTTTTATCATTACGAATGTCTGAAGAAAATTGGACCAACTTTTTGGCAATAAATGGAAATGCTATCATAATATTTACCTTTTTAAAAACACCGCAGAAAGTTATTTTAAGATATTTATTATCACTTGTTGAACGCTTGCTTATAATGAGCTTTATTTTTGTGAAGAAGTATAAAAATAATTGCTGAAAAACAGAATTTTGCTATAAAAACATAATTTAGGGTTCACAAAAAAGGGGAAAAGATGCTAAAAAGTTAATTTTTTTTAATTCAAAATGTAGGCGTTTGTCGACAGTATATGTTTAATTTTACTTTTATTAACCTTAGAGTACTAATTGAAAATTTTACGTATTCTGTGAAGAGAAATAAAAATGCATCATTGACGTAATGTCATATTCATATCACCGGCCATTTTAAATACCATCATTCAGGAGCGATGTTTCTCATTTAATCTAAAGGTTTTCCAGAAACTGGAGCCATAGATTAACAGTAAACACCTTGTCAACTTATTCGAAACTAATCATTTAAAAAGATGGTGACGTGTAAGCGCAGAAAAATCGTTGAAGCAGAGGCTTAAAGCAGCCAAGAAGCAACGACATTGGTCAGTCCGACGAAGAATTTAAGAAAATATTGTTTATATTTAATTACAAGAAAATAACAACTGCTACAAATTACAAAAAAAAGGAGGTGCCAATATCTAGCAATTATGGATCTATGATTTATAACACTTGCAGTCATAAAATAGTTAATGAAAGTGTCATTGATTTTTTAATATTGTTTTGATGAGCTTTGATTTTTGCTTTTAATAATCAGATATGAACTTTTGCGACTTTTTGATTTTAATTCATTGTTCCAGTTTCTTTATGAATATTTTTCCATTAATTATTTACGTTTTTCTCTAATATATGATTTTTTTATTTCGTAAAAGAAGGAAAATTCAAATTACTTTAAATCATTTTTTAATTATTTTGTTTTCATCAGCTGCGGGTTAACCTAAATCAACACTGTCCTTGGCTTATTAACCCTTGATTTTGTGCTTACTTTAAGATTCTCGAGAAGCCTAGCGACCGCCGAGTAACTAGAACTGTCTGACTAAGAGACAATTCTTTGTCGGATTTTACACTCCTGCTTGTTGAAATGTAGTAGCAAGCTTGGTCTCTCCTCGAAGAGTCACCCTCCAAGTACTAGTTGCAATAAGAGACACTGCATTTCTACCTCCGAGTACCGGATTACAGGAGATGCTTAACTCTCGGTTGCCGGGTCTTTGTCATTTATTGTTTAAGATGTGCTGCGATGATGCATGCGAGTTCTGATAGTATAAAGTAGCTAATTTCGCTTTATATTGCTGTGATTTATTGATGCCGATTTTGTTTACTTTTCGTATTTTAATATTTTTTGTAGTTTTTTAGCATAAAATTTTTGGAATTTAGAAAATACTATAAATATTTAATATGTAAAAAAATGAAAGAGTGATATATTCTTTTTTGCATGACAATTTTACGCATTTTAAATATTTTTTGGTTACGATGTTTATTACAGTTAGTATTCTAAAATGAGTGGGAATATTTAAAAGAAATTATATTAATTTATCAATAAACCAAAACATACACTTATATAAAATAAACATATATAACAAACACACACACACACACACATATATATATATATATATATATATATATATATATATATATATATATATATATATATATATATATATATATATATATATGGTAAAATATGGTAAAAGTATATTTATATTATATATATATATATATATATATATATATATATATATATATATATATATATATATATATATATATATATATATATCATCATCATCATCATCAGCCCGTATCGATCCACTGCAGGATGAAGGCCTCTTCAGCATGCTTCCAACCTTCACGGTCCTGGGCTTTCCTCTGCCACTCAGGTCCAATATACTTAACGATGTCATCAGTCCATCGTGCTTTCGGTCTTCTTCGCGGACGTTTGCGATCAAGCGGTATCCACTCCAGGATTGCCTTGGTCCATCTGTCGTCCCATCGCCTCGCTATATGGCCTGCCCATCTCCATTTCAACTGTTTTACTCTTCCAATGATGTCACAGACTTTTGTTTGTTCTCTGATCCATGCGCAGGACTTTCTGTCTCGTCTTGTAATGCCAAGCATACATCTTTCCATTCCCCTCTGTGCCACCCGAAGTTTTTGAATTGATTGCGATGTGAGTGTCCAGGTTTCACTTCCGTATGTCATAACGGGTAGAACGCACTGATCGAATACTTTTCTTTTTAGGCAAAGTGGGAGTCTGCTCTTAAACACTATGTTGAGCCTACCAAATGCCTGCCAGCCACATTTAACACGCCGTTCCACCTCCCGGGCGGTATTCCCCTCCATGGAAATCCTCTGCCCAAGATATACAAAGCTGTCCACAATCTCTAAATCCCTTCCTAAAACTGAAATTCTTCTGCCCTGAGCGAAGTTATTGAACATAACCTGACTCTTTTTCAGGTTTATTTTCAAGGCAAATGGTTCGCCAGCCATTTGCAGTTCTTGTATGCGTCTTTGCAGCTCCTCTGGGTTTTGTGAAATGAGAATAATATCATCTGCAAATCTAAGATGGTTTAAGTTTGCACCATTGATCTTTATCCCATCCTGTTCCCAATCCAGTTTACGGAATACTTCTTCAAGGCCAGCCGAGAAAAGAATAGGCGATATTGCGTCACCCTGCCGTATATATATATATATATATATATATATATATATATATATATATATATATATATATATATATATATATATATATATATATATATATATAGATATATATAATATAAATACACTTTTACCATATTATGTTTGATATTTGCAATCAATTTACTGGACGATTCGTTATATTAAAATTGTTTCTTTTTATATAATTAATTAACTAGTAAAACTATAAAGTGTCAAAATAAATTATAATATATATGATTTTGAGTCGCATTTCTTAAACATTATTATTTTGAAACTGTTTGAAGTAACTATATGAATTACGATATTGTCATAAAGTGTTGATTATGATATAAAACTAGAATTGGCAGAATTATTGGATCTTTTGTTCCTTTCTTTTAAACCTCTGTTAGTAATACGAATTAATTTAAGTTAATCTTAACGAAATAATGACGAAATGCGTGTTATAATGATTGGAAAGGTTGGTAATGGAATGGGGAGGTTAGTTTGGAGAATAAGCTGAGTGTAGAAGAACTTCTCCATTGTCATTTCAAGGGTGCTTTCTTTAAAAACCTTGCATTATGTGGTGTCATATTGTTATATGAAGCTTTTAGCTGTTTAGTAGCTATTTATGGTTTTTTCGTTCGTTCTAACTCATCTTTTATTTTTAAACAAGTTATATTTGTAGTATTCTTATTCGGATGAAATGTTTATAATAAATTACGTCGTTTTAATACCATTTAAGACATAATAAGAACTTGAATGAATTTGTTGATTATGTATATTCTATTATATCGTTGATGTACTTGGATCAACAAATAATATTTTCAACCCTTAGGAATTTCAAAATATATCCGTTCTTAATACCCAATTTTATTGCATTACAAACTCATTCTCTGCTTTACAAATTCTCCCTCTGGTCTACAAATGATTCTTTCTCTGTACCGAATTAGCTAATCTATGTTTTCTTGTGGCAAAGTATCCTTCAAATAGCCTCCCCGGACCAGGATTTTTGAGTGATGGTTGTGTGCCGTTTTAATAGGAAAGTTCAATTTCAGCATTCAGTTTTAGCTCGGTACTATTTTAAAAGATGTATCTGGTGCGTTGTAAGAGAAATTACCCTAAAACATGATTAGCGCATATCCTGCGCGTTGATTAACATTCGTCCTCGACACAGTCCTATCTGTAGCTGATGCAAAAACATCAAGCACTTGCCGGATATTTTTGTATCGATTTCGGTATTGCAAAAAGTGTAAAATACTATTGATAATGTCTTTAGATACTTCTAGGACGACCAAAACCTTATACTAGTACATAACATTGATCTGCAAACCATCTTATCCATGTGAGCATACCGGTGGAAGTAGCAATGTCCAATAGTTTAACTATTTTATGATAATTTGCGTCTTCATAATAAATAGCTCATATTTTTTCCAATTTGGATAATTGTTTGAAACGATGTGGTGTATGAACTCGTACTTAACAGAATCACACTTCATTTGTCAGAAGTCTCACTTAACAAAATCACAAGAATACTGCTTACTATATTACTATATGTAAAATATCTTACTACATAATACATCTAACAGCAGACAGTTATATAAACAAAAACTGAATCAATTCTATATTAGACCTTTTAAATTAGAATCTACAATGATCTAAGAATCTCTAAGTACTCACTAAAACTTAAAGATTCTTGGCACTAATATTTTAGACATATAGAATTATTTATCAATTAACCTTGTATACTACAAATAGTTCAGTGCTTTATGCAAAATACCTTTGAGGCGATTTTTAATTAACATCCAAATACAACTACTTTGTACTATTAGTTATTGGGTCTTCATATTAATTTCATTTCTTTAATTTTTATTTTTTAATAATTTTCATAATAATTTTCATTTCATTTTTTAACGTCATTTCAATTAAAATCCAAATACAACTACTTTGTACTATTAGTTATTGGTTCTTCATATTAAATGAAATTGTTATTTGCTCTTTTTAGTGTGATCCTGGTGTTGCAATAGACAGATTATTCCATGCCATTTATTCTGAGAAACGAGTCGTTATGCTTTTGGGATCAGGTTGCTCCAATGTCAGCGAAGCTCTGGCTCACATTGTTCCTTATTGGAACATTGTGCAGGTAAGTTATTTTCGTTAGTTATTAATTGACCTCAATGTAGTTTGTTGAGATATTTCATTACCATGCATATTCTTCATCACATAAATATTTATATTTGTTGTAATGTGATAAGACTTTTTTGTCCCTACATTTTCTGTGTTAAATAATGTGTGTCTGTGAATCATACGCACACGCACACGCACACGTACGCGCACTCACATGCACACACAGATACACATACACTCTATACCTACGATAGAAATATTTTCATTCCTATATAGCAAAATGTACTACCTGAAAGGAGGAATTAGTACATCATGAATCTACAAAATATTATTTTTAAACCAGAGTTTACGTAAATTTTGATTCAAGAGTGGTCGTTTCTTTGATTAAACCGATTTTTGAATATTTTGCGATTTATTTTACTTTATATGTTTTATATTTACATTAATATGGAAACATTCAGGATTTATATTTGGAATAGGGCATCGGGGTACATATTTCTTTTAGTAATGAGGTTATAGTTAACTGATAAAAAAATTTAATTGCTACAGAAAGAATTTGACTACAGTTACACCTTTGAAAATGTTCTGATTGGTTTTAAACCTTAATAGTCGACCAAAGACGTATTCAAATGAACACTTTGCAATAATGTTTTGATTGTCGTTTTAATGTCTTGATTGAGTTTTATAACAGTAGATAAAACTTGGATTCATTATAATACGCCAGGAATGAAAGTAGGAAACAGTAGGATAAAGGTGAAAGTGCACTAGAGAAAACGAAAAAGGTTTCATCTGCAAGAAGGGCATGTCTATGGTCTTCTAGAATTTTTGTAATAAGTGTTTCGATTAATAATGTCGATTTTGCTTAGATATGGTATTACTAATACATTTGTTAGTATAGACCAGGGGTCTCCAAACTTTCCAGCGCTAGGGCCATACTGATAATGAACTTACATACTGAATAACTTACATACTGAACTTACATACAGTAAGTTCCAAGGGCCAAAACCGTTTTAATTTTTCTGCCATTATCTATAATTTCTAAACTAGTCGCCGAGTACACGTCCTAAACGAGCATACGCTTGCTAAATTCGCTAGTTCAATTACTATTGTGTATTGTTATGACCGTGACACTTGTCGAAATCTGGTGGTCAAAAGCGGAAATAGGTAGTGGTAGTACCCTCTATCGCTAACAGATGATGGCGTTAGTAGTAATTTCGAAAGCGCAGTAACAATTAAACATTTATGAATAACCTCGTTGGTTCGAGTGTATTCCACTCACTTCGAGATATAAGGAAGGCAAAGGAAGCGAAACTGTCTGTTGTGGAGTAAAGTAGTGTGCAACCCCGTTTAAAAGACATTTTCGAACCGACCAAAGCCCATATGTATTAATATTTTGATTTGACTTGTTCTTTTTGTGTGTGATTTACTAGTACGGAAAAGAAGCAAAAAATAGACAGTAAATGCAGAACATTCAAAGATCAATGAAACTTTCAATATTTCGTGATTGAGTTCAGTAATAAGGCGCTATGTTTGATTTTTAATGAAACCATAGCCGTTCTCAAAAAATATAACATTAAACGTCATTATGAAACGATACATTTTCAAAATTACTCAAAATATACAGGAAATTTGAGGACAGAAAAATTTCAAGCTTTGAAGCGTGGATTAAAATCGCAGCAATCTTTGTTTACGAAAGTCAATACTGAACAAGAAGCTGCAACTCGTGCCAGATTTCGTGTGGCTCTTGAAATCGCAAAAACGTGGAAAACCATTCATCGATGGAGAAATGATCAAAGAATGGGTAATTGCATTAGCCGAAGAAATGTGCTTCGAAAAGGTAAATTTATTTAAAACTGTCAGTTTGTCAAAAATGGACATTTTGAGTGGTTTTCTCTGGCTTTGGATGTCAACGGATGTGTGAGATACTGCTCAGGCGTTGATTTTTATTCGAGGAGTTGTTAAAAGCTATAAAGTGTTTGAAGAACTTCTTGATATTAATAGTATTCACGGCACGACTACTGGGGAAGATATTTTCAAGGGAGTTGAAAATGCCATTAATAAAAAGAACCTTCGATGGAAAAACTTAAAATCCATTACAAATGATGGAGAAAAAATGTGCAGGATGTGTGCAGGATGAGGCAGGATGTGTGGTAAAAATAAAGGAGTGGTTGCACTTGTGTCAATAATGCGATAGAAAATAGTGGTGGTTCAAAACCTTCTTACATTGTATCATTCATCAATAGTCCTTGTGCGGAAAATGTTTGGATATGTCTGAAGTTCTAAAACCAGTTGTTAATTTCATCAGACCCACTGGGCTGAATCACCGACAGTTCCGCGAGTTTATTGAAGAGATTGGAGAAAATGACTTATCATATCATACTGCCGTACACTGGCTTAGTTGCGGAAAAGTCCGCAACTTCAGCGCTTTTTTGAATTTCGAGCAGAGATCGAAATATTTTGAATAAAAAGCAGCGCCCTCTTCCAAATTACAAAATAGCGAATGGCGGTGGAAGTTAGCATTCTATGTCGATTTGACCAAACATATGAATGACTGAATTTCAGATAGTAAGTTGAAAACCAGCTTCTCCCTGATTTATAAACTAAAATCAAATCATACCGGCAGAAAATAATACTGTTTCAATCACAATTACGTAAAAAATGTTTCACACATTTTAAAACATGTGAAATATTCAGCCACACTGCTGAGACTGAGTTTCCCGTTGATTCTGCAATCGAAGCTTTGAGTGCTTTGAAGATAAATTTTGATATTCGTTTCTCAAACTTTGATGTCATTGCGAATGAAATTAAGATTTTTTAAAATCCTTTTGATACTGACATTGAAATCCTAGCCCCGGAACTTCAAATGGAAATTAATGATTTACAGTGCAGAGATATATTTAAGAACAAATATCAAAACTCATTTTTATTTGAATTTTATAAGAGTCGTCTACTGGTACAATTTGATAATTTGTAAAAATTTGCTCGTGGGATGTTTTGTGTTTTTGGTACTACTTACTTTTGTGAGAAAACATTCTCCAAAACGAAGTACACAAAAAATGTTTACAGATCTAAGTTAACCGATAAGCATCTTAAATTTATTTTAATAATTGACACAAGTAAAATTGGTTCACAACTATAAACTATTGTCAGTGGAAAATCACAATTACATAAATCATATTAGTATTTTTTACAAGTGGACATCCCGCGGTTTCATTCGCGTTAATTTAGCTTTTCCGTTCCTTAGGTATTTTCAGGATAAAAATTATATGTGTGATTCAGTATATACATTCCAAACATCCATATACAGGCATATACGATACTCTTTACCCCAACATAACTACCGAGGGTGAAACCGCGCGATGTTCACTAGTTTATAATTTAGTTAGATTCATCTCAATTATTTGTTAGTTATTAAGCTTAAGTTAAATTTTCTGCGTATTATACTTGTCATTAAGCTTTACCCAGCAAGTAAATAAAACCGAGTTATTATCATTCTGTATTTATTTATCTAACTTATCACAGGAACAATAACAACAATAAGCCATTAGCTGTCTAGGGCCGGATTGATGACACTAGCGGGCCGGATTTGGCCTGCGAGCCGTGGTTTGGAGACCTTTTGGAGGGTAAATATACGCCATCAAAAGCCAGTTCGTTATTAATTGTCATTGTGCTGAAAATTGGTGAAGCGATTACTGGCGATCGATACCGGCAATAATTGATAAAATTAAATCGAACATTGAAGAAAAAAATAACCAGAATTCGCCCAAAGACATGATAAAGACATTTTCCAATATGACATTGCTCGGTCCCATATTGAAAATGTGGGGTAATAAATGTGTAAAAAGCAATTTGGAAAACGTTAAATGGGACGTTCTACCCCATCTGCTGTATTCACCGTACTTAGCCTGTTCGGACTACCACTTATTTCCATCGATGTAGCTTAATTAATGGTTGACCTCAAAAAACCAAAAGTTCTTTTGGCGCGGAATCCAATCTTTGACAGAAAGATAATAGCAAAAAAGTAATAGCTGCCGATGGCCATTACTTTAATTATTAAGGAAATTTTTATTTTGTTATGGAAATAAATTATTACATTAATTATTAACTGAAACTCCTATCAGCATAATCTATTAGCACCATACTGGTGCTGATAGATTATCTGGCAAAAGGCACCACCATCACCGTCCTGAACGTCCATATCTGTCCAAACAGCAAGTGCTGTTGTGTCTGGAGTTGTTGCTTCAAAACTTTATGATCTGTCTTTCGAAGTGCTTCCACATGCACTGTATTTACTGGATTTGGCTCTCAGTGATTACTGTTACTTCTCACATCTGGATAATTGACTCGCTGGATTATTCACTTTAAATGATAAGATCAAATCGCTAATAAGATACAACCACTTATTTTGCAAAGTTGAACAAATTGTATTATACTGAGGATGTTAAAAGTTTGGAATGTCGTCGATTTAAATGTACTGAACTGTAAGGGGACTACGTTGAAAAAATCATCAAATATTTATCGTTTGGCTTTGTCGTATAAGATCCTCCTGTATATAACTTTTTTCTCAGTTAATTTTCCATAGGGTTTCTTTTTAACAGTTAATCTAGCACATATTCTACAGAGCCTTTATTTAATCCTGTAACCCCGGTGACTAGTGATTTATCTAAAATTAGGAACTTTAATTTTTTATGTTGAATTATTTAACGGTGGTACCATTTTTCACCATAAATATGATACAAATTTCCCCTAGATCTGTCACTGAGATTTGTTCGCCGTGTGTTTTCAATTTATCGAACAACAAAAAATATTTTAAAAGCACCTCTTAAACACAATTGATTATTTAAAAGAAATGATTTTCGTTGTTTGCATTTCATCGACAATATTTTCCAAAAAAATCTACGTCATGCGTTTCGTTCTTCTTTTTTCCTTCCTTGTTATCTGTTGAGATGGAGTTATTTTAACGTTTTCTTTACTTTAGGTTTAAAATAATGAAGCTGTGAATATAATTTTAAAAAAGATTATTTATAAAAACTGAAAAAAAACAATAAACGTGTATCGTGGTTTAAAAGATTAGTGATTTCATGTTAATAATTACCAACTTGTCGTGTTGGTTGTCTACCTTTATAGATTATGTGGGTATTAGGATTA
Source organism: Cosmopolites sordidus (assembly GCA_031761425.1). Lineage (NCBI taxonomy): Eukaryota > Metazoa > Arthropoda > Insecta > Coleoptera > Curculionidae > Cosmopolites > Cosmopolites sordidus. The sequence continues at coordinate 203,708 of JARFXV010000866.1, read as the reverse complement.
AATAAAGGCTCGTTTTTTTGAGAGGCTTGAGGCTTTCATTTGAGAAATCGAATAGTTTTGTTTTATAAAAATGATCGTACAATATGAAATAGCATATGCAATTTAAACAAGCTTACTATGAAAAGTGGTCGTTTCGTGAATAATTTATTTTGTTCCCTCATCGATTAGAGACATTCCCATTTAAACGGATTTGCATACAACCAAAATTGCGTTTCATAGGATAAAGAAAGGCAACGAGAAATTTTCAAACTACTATTTTATTCTTAAAATTCCATTGGTTCTAGTGGTTAACGGTTTGAAAAAGTCATCGGTCCGTTCACATTCGAAAATAAGGTTTGCAACTGGGTCAAAGGATTTTAACAAAAGGGTGATCATTAAGAGATAGAGATGTATGTGGTGTGTCTGTATGTTTATGTATGTTTCTCCTAAAATGGTTTACCTGGTAATATTAAAAGTTACTTTCTGTTCTGAAATTTACGTTATTTACATAACAAATCTTTTTATGCATATTTAAGGGTAAACATAAGGGTAAAAGTATTTTTAAATTAAGAAGAACACAACATAAAATGTCACTTTACATTTTTGTTAAAATTTGAATAAATGGACTATATTTTCAGTAGGGATAACTTTAAAAAAAGCTAATTAGAAAAAATTCATTAAAATTTTCTTTTTTCTCGAGATTGAGAGTTAATAATAACCTTGTAAAGTTCGTTGTTTTTTTAGCGTTGCTCGTTTACAGGCCAGTAATAATTATTTAATTTTTATCATGGTAGTACAAAAATGTCCAAACCAGAAATTGTTCGGAGAGTATCAATTAGAACATTATTTTTTCAAGTTTCATCACACCATTTTGTTTTTTAGGGTAAAATCAAATAAATTTTATATGATATAAAAAATAAATTTACATCAATTATTTATTGGTTCGACTTATTGACGATATTCAGTATGCAGAGTTGGCAAAACATCGGAAGCTATCTGTGAAAAAACGAACCAGGTATCCTTCGACATTCTTCTTATCAGCAATAACCGAACGCATTTCCGAAAGATTATTGATGTTTGCGATCTGAGGTTGTTGAGGTGAAAATTGACTCCTTCTCTGTTTCTCTAATCTGTTTTGATAACTTTGGAGATTTTGTGCGTATTGTATGAATTTCGATGATTGTGAGAAGTTGATGGTGGAAATAATCGTGCCTAACGATAGCACTATGTAATAGATAATACCTTTATGACTTCATGTTAAAAGAACATGAACTTCTTATAACAAACAAAATCTAGTTATTTCTGGTAGCTTATTAGTGTGCTTTTATGATCTTTTAATTGTCATCAATATATATATATATATATATATATATATATATATATATATATATATATATATATATATATATATATATATATCTTCTACGAGCTTCCTAAAGCTGTAACCCTCGTCTACGTCGCAGGAAGCGGAAAACGGCTGAACCGGAACGTTTATTTCGGGAACAGACGGCTAACAGGGTTCTGGCAGAAAAAAACCCTGTTCGCGTCTGCAGTCGCAACCACCAGCAACCTGGTCGGCATCTGTTCACCCAGAGAGTGCGGCTGTACACCACGCTCCAGAAACTAACAATCCCTGGTTCAAAACTCCCAGTGGAAACACTGGACCTATAAGCTTATAAGCAACCATTACTCGTGCAAGTAATAACAGTGATACCCCAGGTAGTAACCAATCCACTAGGTAGTAACCAATCCACCAGGTAGTAACCAATCGACAGATAGCAACCGGGTGCTCGGATTCTGGGGAACCTGGACTTTCACTACATATATTGGCACATTCAACACGCTGATACAACCAGGAAAACTTCAAAACCTAACTTTACAACTTGACAGGCAAAAGATACTTGTGCTTGCCCTACAAGAAACACATCATGGAAGAGGACACGGTGGACTACGGGAACTCTCGCATATTCAAAAGCGGGACAAATAAACGAGTCGCTTGTGGGCATGACGTGTGTGGTACACAAAAAGATAGTTAAGGAAATCACTCCCATAAACAATAGACTAATGGCAATGCGCATATAGTGCGCCAATCCGGGGACAACAATATACAACAACCATACACAAACGGGGACAACAAGAAAAGTCCCAAGTCTACAGAGAAATTCTGGGCAACACTAGAGAAGGTAATGGCAAATGTCCCAAAGGATGACGTCAACATTTTACTGGGCGAGATTAACGCACAGATCAGTAGAGAAAAAATTTATCAGAAAACCATAGGCAAATTCCCCGGTCACAAATTTACCAACAAGAACGGCACAAGACTATGCACAAAACGGCATCGAACTATGCCAACAGAATAACCTGAAGATCATGTCAACATCCCTAAGAAAATTTCCACGAAAACAGAAAACATGGAGATCGTCTATACAACAGATTGGAGAATTCCATATAGACCACGTTGCGATTTCATACCCACAACAAAGAGAGATCTAAGAAGTCCGTAGGGGCGCGAACATTGACTCAGACTAGGAGGATTCATCACAAGAAAGCACATCCACAGAAATTCGACACGAAAAAGATTAAGGAACGCAACATAACAAAGGAATGGAAAAAGGAACAGGCAGATACATGGGATAAATTATACAAACAGCACAGGAACTGATTCCATTGAAAAAGAACACAAAACATCCTTGGTGGGACTCGGAATGCGAAAATGCATTGCAGCGACGCAAACGAGCATTTCAGGAGTACAACACTAAAAAATCACCAGAAAGTCAACAGTTTTTTGAAATGACTTGAAAGTAGACCGCAAAGGTTATCAGGCAAACTAAGAGGAAGTACATGAAGGAACAACTAGACTTGATAGAGGAGAATTTCCGCAACTATAATACGAGAGACTTTTATAGGACTTTCGCAAGAGAAATCCGTGGATATACACCACAAAATATTTGTTTCAGAAAGCGGAATGGGAGATTAGCGTTAACCAATCAGGAGAATTGTCAGGAGCTGGCACACTATTTCTCTGATCTCCTCAATTGCCCCAAACGCGACACAAGACATTTCCCAAGGAAAATTTTATACCCAATTGTACCCACTCAGAATCACCACCACCAACACAGGAAGAAATTCACAGGCACATACGCAAACGAAAGAATAACAGAACATCCGGTGAAGATGGCATCACCGCGGAACTATTGAAAAACCTCGGAACAAATTCACTGCGGGAGCTTACGCAAATTATCACGAACATCTGGCAAATAGAAAAATTACCAGAAGGATGGAAATGTGCTCTTATCCACCCGCCACACAAGAAGGGAGATAGAACAGATGTGAACAACTTCATAAGAATCTCCTTACTACAAGTCACTTACAAAATCTTCTCTGCATGCCTTCTCCAGAGAAGACAAGAACAATTAAAATACAAAATTGGCGAGTACCAGGCAGGATTTTGCCCTGGTCGCTCATACACTGAACAAATATTTAACTTAAAAACAATACTGAAATACAAAGTTATCAGGAACGTCCCAATCATCTGCACGTTCGTGGACTTCAACAGAGCATATGACGGCATTGATCGAAAATCTCTGTTCAACATCCTAGAAGAACAAGGGCTCGACCCCAAGACATTACGATTGATCAAGCAGACACTGACCGACACAACCTCTAAAGTCTCCGCTCCTCTTCAACCTGATCCTAGACAAAGTCACAAGGGAATGGGAAAAAAGAACTGAAAAATCAATGACACTCGAAACCAATAAGACTCGGACGACCCAAAAACAACATAGAAATATCAGGCCTAGCTTTCGCAGACGACCTAGCCATACTCGCAGACAATAAAGACAGGCAACCAAACAGACAGAAGTCCTCTAGGAATGTGCAGAGAAAGTCGGCCTATACATTTTTCAAAAAACCGAATTCTTCTGCTCAAAATTAGATGTCCAAAATTTGAACACCAAATAGAGCAAAATAAATCTGGTCACTCACTTTAAATACCTTAGCGAGATCAGGAGCAATGAAGATAGTACAGAAGACTCGATTACAGAAGATGAAGAGGACATACGGCAGGACACACAATATCTACAATAAGAAATGCATATCCACACGCGCAAAAATAAGACACTACAATACAGTAATCAAACCAGAGGTACTTTACGCAAGCGAGACACTTACACTCCACATAAAAAGTGGCATAGAAAACATACTAAACGAAGAACGCAAAATTATGAAGAAAATACTCGGCACAAAACTGACATAGGAAGGATACAGATTACATTCTAGAAAGACCACAGAGAGAATGTCCATCGTAGCGGCGGACATAGAAAAGAAGTTTGAAATTCTATGGACATATCAGTAGACTCCCACCGACAAGACTCACCAACAGAATTCTTACATACATACAAGGAGTCAAGTTAACAGTACCATGGATAGATGAACGAACAGAAACAAAATACATATGTGGAACGTTGCATCAGAGAGCGAAGTTTCGAGGAGATTTGGAACAAGATGGATGGAGGACGAGAGGAAGAGAATCCACGGGGAGAGGATGAGCGAGGTGTGGAGGATCAGAAAGAACACTCGAAAATGAGTCAGAATGCTTTGCGCGATCCAACCGGGACTATACGCACCATATATATATATATATATATATATATATATATATATATATATATATATATATATATATATATATATATATATATATATATATATATATATACATTCTCACTTCATTCATCATAATTCATTTATAATTCACTCTCACGCTCTCATGACAGAGCACCAGCGTGGAGCGCGGGTGATTTTGTTAGTTTATATATAAATATATATATATATATATATATATATATATATATATATATATATATATATATATATATATATATATATATATATATATATATATATATATAAATGGATGTTAGTACCTACACCCTATAACTGATCGCTATGAAAATTGGTATGCATAGATATTTGGATTGGGTAAATAGGTACCTAATTGAAATAAAATGCAGTTGAATATATATGTTTTATTTTAACTAAACGTCGCTTCGGTAGTATAAAAAAATAAACAAATAAAATATAAACTCTAAACAAGTAAAAAAATAGAAAACCAATTAAGGAACACTAGTTTAAACTTTTATGGATTAAGAGCTGGTCGGTCTAAGTGATACTTAACGATACGATAACAGAATTCGCCAATAAACTATTCGTTTTCTTCAATGTCGGCACACCCTTCATGTGACCACCTACAACATGTCTGGCATCTAGCCTAACCTTCATTTGGTTTAGAATTGAAGTAGCTGTCACTGTAGTATAAACACAACTCATTACTGTTTTTATCATCCGTGGTATCTTCTGAATCACTTGAGCTTGGTGACGGATTTCTCATTAGTATTTTTGGTTTCTTTTCATTGCCGGAAAATAAATTCATAGTTCACAGGTGCTAGCTCATTTAGACTTTGATTAAGTTTCTCTGGAGTGATTTCTGCAAATACTTTTCTGAAATGAATCGTGACTAAAGACGAACAAGCAGAATCAACTTGCTGTGAAGCACCATTAGAAGAACTGGTGGGTTGATTGTGAAGCAGGTGGTTTTGAAGAGATATTACCATTCTCTGTATATATATTTATATATATTTATATATATATATATATATATATATATATATATATATATATATATATATATATATATATATATATATATATATATATATATATTATATGTTATATAATTTAAAATCAACGATGTCATCTAAATGAAGTAAATCTGATTTTTCTGTAGCAAATAAGAAAAGAAAAACATTATTTTTTGAATATAAACTAAACATTGTCAAGAATTTCGATACAAAACCAAAAGTTTTTGAATTGGCAAAGAAGTTTGATCTACCAGAATCGTTACTCAGAACAATTATAAAAAATAAAGAAAAAATTCTTGAAGCTGTGAAAAATGCGCAATCTTTGAATCCAGCATCATACGTAAACGTCATGGTATTATCGCTGAGACGGAAACAATGCTGAAATTATGGTGTGATAATTAAGTAAGAGTGAAAAATTGTCTTGTTGATCAGAACATGTTGTGTTCTCAAGCTGATTTTTGAGATATTAGAAGAATAAGTTAGGTAGGTAAGTGTAAAAGGTATTTCGGTCTCTTTTGTCAATATCAGATTAAAAATATATATCAAAATTATATATTTTTTTATTAAAGAACTATTTATAAAAGGTGTGCAAAGTGTCCACCATTAACTTCCTGGCAGTAATAGATACGTCGGACGATGCCATGTGTGCTGGTGCATCATCTTACTGTAACCATATTTCCTGGTTTTGGTTAATTAAATTTGGAAACAGACGCAAAAGTTGAAGGATGAAATTTTTTTCCAAGATACATTAATATTTATCTGCTGTCAATTTGCCATCAATGAAAAAAGGTTCTATAGTATTTTTGCCACTAAATCAGATCCAAACATTTAACTTTTGAGGATACTGTGTATAAACCTGCTCCATCCAGTGCGGATTAGTATCAGCCACTTATCTACAGTTGTATCTGTTAACATGACCATTTCAACAGAATGTTGCTTCATCCGTGAAAATAATACTTGAAACAAAATTTGTAATGGTATTTATTTTTTCCATGATAACTTCGCAAAACTCAACTCTTAGATTAAAGCCATCTTCACTTAATTTTATTTTTGAGTGAGCGTCTGCACATGTTATGATTTAAAACTAATTGTTACACGGGAACTTTATCATTTTCTCCTACGTCAATTAAATCATTCAACGAATTTTCGTCATTAATTTTTGTTTTTTGTCTTTCTAATTTTGGACAACTTTTAATTCTGCTTGTATCATTGGATTTTTTCACCAGATACTCGACAAATTAGAGCATAAGTGCTTTTTCTGTCACCGTATCCAACAACTGTTTGTATTTCAATTATTTCTCTTTCAGTTAAATACATATTAATTCCTTATAAAAATTGAAAGAAATATGAAATTCACAAATTGACGGTAACAGTTGTTAAGTGTAATCAAATACTTCATCTGTCATCCATAGTTTTACAGCCTACGAAATGAAAAATATATTTACTCTAAAACAGATCGAAACACTTTTTAGCCATTTTTTTAAATCTATTTGTTCAATTCAGAAAAAAATGCTTGCTCTTTCCAACGGTGCCAAATTTAAGTAGTGTTATCATTAAAAAAAAAAGTTAGTCTTGGATTTCAAATACAAAAAGACAAGACAAAAAAAAAAGAAAAATATACCCAAAAAGTGGCAAACATTTCTTGTTGTTTGTGTACAAAATTTCATTAATATATATATATATATATATATATATATATATATATATATATATATATATATATATATATATATATATATATATATATATCTCAAAGCGTTATATATCGTGTTTTCGGTCTTCTTTGCGGACGTTTGCGATCAAGTGGTATCCACTCCAGGATTGCCTTGGTCCATCTGTTGTCCTATCGCGTCGTATATAGCCTGCCCATCTCTATTTCAATTGCTTTACTCTTCCAATGATGTCACAGACTTTCGTTCGTTCCCTTTTACATAAGTAAGGAGCACGAGAAGATTTAAAGAACAACCGTCAGTGGTGTATAAAGAAAACGAAAAAGGTAAGAAAACTGAATGACGCACAACCAAGGGAGCATGCAGGATTCAGAAGTGGATTCAGTACAATGGATCACATCTAGATTCTACAGTAGGTCATAGAAAGACACAACGAATACTCTATGCCACTGTGCTTGGCTTTTATCGATTATGAAAAAGCATTTGATTCAATCTCAAAGCGGGCCATAATTGATGCATTGCTTAATCAAGGTGTAGAGAAAGTCTATGTAAATCTACCAGGATCGATATATGATGAAGCTACAGCGACAGTCCGCCTTGACAATCTTGAGGTTGGAATAAATGTAGAGCGGGGCATACGGCAGGGTGACGCAATATCGCCTCTTCTTTTCTCAGCTTGTCTGGAAGAAATGTTCCGTAATCTGGATTGGGAACAGGATTGAATAAGGATTAATGGTGCATACTTAAATCATCTTATATTCGTAGATGATATCGTTCTTCTTTCACAAGACCCAGAGGAACAGCAAAGACACGTACAAGAGCTGTAAAAAGCTGGGGAACAATTTGGCTTGAAAATAAACCAGAAGAAGAGTCAGGTCATGTTCAATAAATTTGCCAAGGACAAAAGGATTTCTATGTTAGGTTTAGTGGTCACTATATATAACTTGGGCAGAGGGTTTCAATGGAAGGGGATACCGTCCGGGAGGTGGAACGACGCGTTAAATGTGGCTGGCATGCTCAACATAGTGTTTAAGAGCAAACTACTACTTTGCCTGAAAAGAAAAGTCCTTGATCAGTATGTCCTGCCCGTTATGACATACGGAAGTGAGACCTGGACACTCACATCACAGTCAGTTTAAAAATTTCTAGTAGTACAGAGGGGAAACTAAAGATGTATCCATTTTTATAAACATATAAATATATAAATATAACTTTTTTTCCATCATTGGAAAAATAAAGTAATTGAAATGGAGATGGGCAGGCCATGTAGCGAGGCGATGGGGCGAAAGATGGACCAGGGAGGTCCTGGATTGGATACCGCTTGATCGCAAAGGTCCACGGAGAAGACCGAAAACACGATGAACTGATAATATTATTAAGGATATTGGACCCGAATGGCGGAGGAAAGCTCAGGAGAGTGAGAGTTGGAAGTGGATCTATACGGTTATACGAGTTGATAATGATATATATATATATATATATATATATATATATATATATATATATATATATATATATATATATATATATATATATATATATATATATACACACAAGACACACACACATTTATTGAAGGTTGAAATTTAGTAAAATATAACTTTTTTGTAGGTTTCTTACGGTTCGAAATCTCCAACTCTATCTGATGTGAAGAAATTTCCATATTTCTTTCGAACATTGGCCCCAGATTCTTCCCACGACATTGCCAAGATTCATTTTATCAAACGTTACAACTGGCAGGTAGTAGCCACGTTTAGCGAAAGCGAAAATGCTTATTTACTACCAATGAATCATTTGATAACTGATCTAGAAAAAGAAAATATTAGTTGCATAGCTACAGTCACTTTCTCAGTGGAAAATTACAAGGAACAACTCAGCGTCTTAAAAGTAAGTATTATTTAAAATATGGTCTTTTATCGAACTAGATATAATATCATCTATCTAGATATCATATCATAACCGTACTTATTTTTCTTCTTCAACTTCCCGTCGTCTATCGTTAGACCTAGGTCCACTCTTTCTTTTTTCTATCTGCCTTTCCCTCAGGTTTCACGCCTTCACGGCTCTTCTTTTGTTCTTATTATATGTTTCGCCAAGCTTCACTTATATTTGCTAGTGTTCAGTTATGTTTTTTAATTAGAGTGAAGATTAGAGTGAAGGTTAGTGTGAAGGTTAGAGTAAAGGTTAGAGTGAAGGTTCGGGTGAAGGTTTCTGTGATGGTTAGAGTGGTGGTTAGAGTGAAGGTTAGAGTAAAGATTAGAGTGAAGGTTATAGTGAAGGTTAGAGTAAAGGTTAGAGTGAAGATTAGAGTGCAGGTTAGAGTGAATATTAGTGAAGGTTAGATATATTATCGAGCTAACAAATATCGCGGAGGAAAAAGAACGGAATATTGTAAACGAACATGTCCAGATATGTGTAAGCGCAATTCGGAAGAGTTTCTGAGGCGATTCGTAATTGATGAAACTTTGCAAGGGATTATCTTTATCAACTATATGAAAAATGGAATGACGGTCATATAAATTATGCTGTGTTATTCGTCAAATTTCACGAAGAGTTTTTAAAAAATGCCTATATTGGGCGAACAAAATTGCAGTTTTAACTGGTTAATTTGCGCTACGAATGAATTTTGCATCTATTCTATTCCCCGAACTTGGTTTGGATATTCTTTCTAAATATGAAAAAAATGGCTCACTGGAAGGAAATTTACATCAAATGAAGAGCTCATCATCGAAAGAAAGGACTATTTTGCAGAGTTTGACCAGACGCACTTTTGAGAGGCACAAAAAATTTGGAAAATTGTTAGGTAAAGTATATTAGGAGGGTTGCTATTTATGTATCCGGAATAATAAATAAAAACAAATATTTATTATTGAAAATGGTTTTATTGCTTTTCAAGATATATTCCGCTATGATCGATACACTTTTGCATACGTTTCAACTAATTTTCATAGCACTTTTTCCATTCCGATTGAAGCATTTTCAAAATATGCATTTTGAACGCATCAACCAACATTTAGCCGTCAGAAGAAGCTGGCGTCGAAAATCGTTGACCACGTAGGTTATTCTTCACGGACGGGAACAAAAAGAAATCATTGGATACCAAATCAGCACTGTACGACGGATGACCTATCAATGCGATGTTTTTACTGGTCAAATATTAAATTGTTCGGTCGGATGTGTGAAAGTTCGCGATGTCATGGTGAAGAATGATCCTACATCGCTGCTGTTTTTTTCTTATTACTTTAGATAACTCTGGCAAACAAATAGTTGTGTACCATTTAAAATTGACCATTCTACCATTCTTTAGTGACACTGTAGCCACATGCCCATTTATTCTAAAAAAAAAGACCCATACGGTTTACTGCTATTCACTTTCGGGCCCATATGCATCTAAGATTCGTCACCTGTGTAGATATTATACACGGTTTTTGACGCACCACCATAGTATTTTTTTTGAGAATTCCTTTGCACTAATCGAAACGAGACTTTTTTTAGCGATTGTCAAATTATGCGGAATCCAACGCGCACAAACCTTTTTCACGGCTAAATGTTCATGTAAAATCTTATGTAATCTTAGGGATGCCTCAGTTTCACGGTATGTCACATGACGATCACAACAACCGATTTTGGGTGACTTTCTTTAAATTCGTCCGTGAGCAAATAACGGCCACGATTGAATTCACTAAACCAACGATATACAGTGGTTTTAGATGGTGTTTCATCGCCAAAAGTCGAAGTGGGTTGATCAATGCACTGTTGTTGAGATAATACACGTCGAAAGTCATAGTAAATCATCGCACGAAAATTTTTATGAGTTAATTCCATTTTTTGACTGAGATGAACTTTTCGAGTCACTAAACAACACAAATAGCGTCCGTATGACAAAACATTCTGAGTATGTATACAGTCAACAATGTTAAACTTTACGATGTATATGTCAGATAGCGCCTAGCAACACCATTGTTGCCAATTTCGGATACATAAATAGCAACCATCGTAGCTAAAAGAAGAAAACGTTCAAAAATAAATCGATTTTCGATCAACTTAAAAACATAATTTTTCATTTAAAAAGTGTTTGACGTTTTACTTTACCCTTGTATATTTGGTAGAAATAATGATTTGAATGCCAGTTCTTTGTTCCATTCTTATTTTTTCGGTGAAATGCGCAAAATAGTATTCCACGCTAAGTAAATCATTCTTATGATACAATTTTAATGCAAATATGTATATCAATAATACAGAGCCAATGGCGGCTCGTGAACGAGGGCGTTGGGGCGCCGCCCCTCCAGCATTTATAACAGTAACAATTTTTTCAGAGCAAAACACCATATTTTATTTCCGTTCAGTTTCTTTCCTTTAACTCCTGGTCCTTTAATTCCTTTAATTTTCCTGGTTCACCTCCTGTATAGGGTTTCAATAGCACGAAAAATAAAAAGAAGGAAGGGAAAAGCAAACAACATTCTTCAGTAGCACTATTTTTCTAGTATTTCTACGCCCTCTCTCTTTAAAAACCCACGAGCCGCCACTGTACAGAGCAGCCACTGTGTATTTATCCTATAATCCACGTCACTAATGATTTTTTTAAACTTAGCAACTTTAATTTTTTTATGTTGAATCATTTGTCACCAAAAATATTCTCAAATTTCTCCTTTATCTGTCAAGATAAAACAACGTGAAATTTTTTTATTAGTTTCTATGCTTCCTGAACAACTAAAACTATTTATAGCGCATCTCTTAAATATATTTGAATGTTTAAATGAAACATTTTTTGTTGTTTGTATTTCATCAACAATATTTTCCATAAAAAATCTACGACATGCGGTCCTTTCCTTCTTTTCTTCCATGGCATCTGCTCTCATGGATTTATTTTAACATCTTTTTTTACTTTAGGTTCTCGTGGGACTCGTGAAATGTTATATTTATATTCGTTATTAGTGTTAAATTATGCATATAATTCAATGAAAATGATTATTTATAAAAACTGGAAAAAAACAATAAACGTATTTAGTGGTTCATTACCAACTTGTCGTGTTGGTTGTCCTCATTTATAGCTCGCGTATGTTTCGGGATTAAATGAAAGCTCTGCGTATTTTTTTAAATATGCGATCCGTTTTGTTAAAATTAAATCGGGATATTTACACATTTCAAGGTAAAAGTTTAATTTATTTTGTTAGACAGCCTGTATATTTAACAATTTAATTCTAACTGACGTAAGAAGGCCCAACAATTAACTTTTAATTGTTATTGGACATCATGTTGTTGACCGTTTTATATATCAAACATGGCGATAAAACGAAACGTAAAAATCCAGCTTACAATAAAGTTTATATGTGAAGGGTGTACGGTAGTAAAAAAAAGGAAATAAAATATTGAGATTTAGGTTCGGCTATTCGGAAAATGAATGAACATAAAGGAAAACGTCTTAGTTCATATGCGTATGGAAATTTTTGGTAAAGTTTTCCGGGTTTTGACATGATTGCCCTTCGGGAATAGTCGCAAGTATAAAAAGCGAAATATCTTTTTGATGAATAAGAATTCGATTTTTCTTCCATTAGTAACAGATGTAAATCTAAGTCTATTACTAACGTTATTTAACTAACTTTAAGGTTATTTTGTGACTGGACCTACACCACTTCAGCGTGGACTTCGAAACACAATCATTAGCAATCGATTAAACTCGGTCAGCATCATTTAAAAACTAGGCAGCATCAACCCTAGACTGTGCTTAATCTTTAGTTTTTCTCGAAAGTCCATCAACTGGCGAGGACCAACCTCGAAGATGTCGCAGAAGTCATTCGATCTTACCTAGCCTCGAACTGACGTGACAGATATTTTCAATATGAGATTTCATAGTGAAAAATACGCAAGCCTGGTGTACCCTTCTCGGAGGTTTACTCATTCAAATACTAATGGCAATATGTAATGGTGTATTTCGACCTTCGAGTCGCCGGATTAGAGGATCGTCCTTATACGTTACAGGTCGTTCGATATGGGTTTTAAAGCGAACCATATGTCGTATTAGAATTATACCAAGCTAGAATTGAATAATAGAAAGGAGATAAACTGAAATGCGAGAAATATTTAGAAAACGTAGTAAGGCAGAGAATAGTGCCATATATCGAAGAAGGACTGGGCGAATATCAAGAGGGGATGCTCTACAATAGATCAATTATTCACAGTATATTAAATAATGGAAAAAACAACCGAATTTGATATTGGTTTATACTCCAGTAGTTCATAGGCTTCAGACCGGCGTACGACCGCTGTACCGCGTACAAAAAGCAGTAGTAGACGAGGCCATCAAGGAAATGGGAATTCCAGCTCAGCTTATTGGATTAACCCGGTTGACAATGCTTAATTCCAAGGCAGTAATAAAAATAGTGTGTAAAAGACACAACCGTAAAATTTTAAAGCGGAGAAGATTTACGATAGGAGCCGTCTAAACAGATATAGACGTAAATGGAACAATGATATATAAAGAAAAACATATTGTGGGATGTGCAAATAACCTAAACGTAATAACAAGATCGAAAAACTTATTAAGGGAGACCTGTGATGAAATAAAAGTGAAAGCCAAAAGGACCGTTCTGGAAATAAATACAGTCAAAGCTACTTATTTGAGGGGGATACATTCCGTAAATATGCCGTGAATACAGAAACCGTGGATAAGGAATGGTAATTTGTACGCAATTATGGGGAATATATTCCAAGGTTACAACGTAAAAAGAAAAAAATATATAAAAAAGCCATTTAATGAGAGATTTTTTAACAATGTTAATATTATCAGGCTTGGGCAATGGTTTAAAGAATTTAATAATTTTTTCTTGTTTTGCCGTTCTTAAAAAATCTTGCAATTCGGATTGAAATCCGGCTGTGAAACCGGCTTAAAAACAAGATTTCTTTCCATAGACGGGTCAATATTTCTGAAGAAATTACAAGGCTCATTTGCCATTTGTAAACCTTCACTCAGGTTGTTTAAGTTTAATGTTCCCTTTTTAGTGCTCGTTATGGCTTCCTCTTCAATGGAATGGGGATTAAGCATTGTCTAAAAGTCGGTTTTAGTCAAATCTTCATCCTGCAATTCAAGCAATTCTTGAATATTACTTGATTCTATCTGTCGTTACCATCTCGTACTATGCCATTCGCAACTTGAGTAATGTTTCCAGTTAATGTTTGAATTTGCGTAGATCATTACCGACAGTTAGATCAGGCCATACTTTTTTCCAGCATAATTTCAATGTGTATAGTTTTACAGATACCCCTGGTTCAGGATGTTTGTGTGTATTGTAGTTTACATGTATTGGTGTAAATAATAAGTTGATGGACGTCATTAAATGTGAAAATATGCGAACCCAAAACAAAATATATTTTATCTCAATTTTTATCAACTATATATATATATATATATATATATATATATATATATATATATATATATATATATATATATATATATATATATATATATATATATATAGTTTTGTTGATAATTCTATTCATAATGAATGTATAGATGCTAATGTTAACACTGACTCACAGACTCACAGACTGTCATGAATAAAATATTTTTTGATTCTATATTTTTTCTTACCCAGAACCCTAACAACAACTTTTTTTATGAACATTAACGAAAACTTTTAATCTACCAGTAGCTATAACTCTTGTATTTTGAAATATATCCAATCAGAGATTAACGTGATAAATATCGTTTTTTTATTGCCTCATAAATTTTCCAAAGGAGGGCAGTTTGTTGTACAGATTCAGAACATTTAAATCACGGTTGTATTTTTTCTCCGGATACAATATATTTCTTGCACGTTTTTTCCTTTTTAATCTTTGTCAGGTGATTCTTAAAAAAGGAATACATTAACACACATGCTCCAGCAGATATTTCTCCTTCGAGTTACATGACGCATAAATTGTAAAAATGTTTTTATCTGTGTTAATTAGTTCGATGTTTATACAAATTAGAAATTTTATTCCTAAATAAATGAGCAAAGATTAATATCTAAAAATTTCTACTATATTTAAAATTGTATGTATAATAATTGTTTTGACATAGTGCTTTTTTCAAATACAAAGTATGTTTAGCATAGTTTGTATATGAAAAAGGCACTGTGTGTGTCGAAACAATTCTCATACATATAATTTAAAATATGGTGGAAATTTTTAGATATTAATATTTGCTTATTTATTTAAAATGAATTTCCATCAACTATCAGCTACTTTAGTTAAATTTATAATTTTATTCCTGATTATGTGAGAAAATAAGCGATTGCAATATAATGAAATAATATTTATAAATATATAAAATAATAATATAAAATATGGTTTAATTATTAACGTATTTAATATATATTTTCATATTTTATCATTCTATAAAACATTGTATAACCAGTTCAAATATTTATTACAAATACTCTGTTATTTAAATTATTTGTGTTATATGCTTGATGTACAATATATCATATTTTGTTTCAGGCTTTGGATATACGCGTAATAATAAGCAGCTTTTCAGCAAAGATGGCGCCTAAAATTTTTTGCGCGGTAAGTATACACATTTATTTTCAAGAAAAGTGAGTGATATTACTGTTAAAATTTGTTTTACAAACTCAATTGGTTTATAACATTCATTATGAAATATATGTATATACTTATTTTATTAACAATGCATTTCTTGTTCATCGTTAAAATACATATTTTTATGTTTTCTTTTTCCTGTAATGCTACAGCCTACAGTTGATCACTTCCTTCAATTTTCCCGGCCAATTAGAGCTATATATTAAATCAGTCCTATCTGAGGCTGTGTACGAGGCGTGGAAACAATGTAATGAGAATGGTGGCCAAGCGTTCGATTTGGTAACACTGTTGATTTCAAGATTTGAACAATGTTTGTCAAAGGCCTTCAACTGAAAAACTGATACAAATGTCCAACGTATCCGGGATCTTCTATCATCTGATTTATTGTCGGTTAACGATCAGAATGAATGCGCAAGAGTTGAATTTGACTTAAAGAGTTGAATGGCACACTTCAACTTCTCCACTGCCAAAAAAGCCAATCAAAGATCAAAAGCATTCTGATTTGCTTTTTGATTACCCATAAGGAATTTGTGCCTGAATATAAAATAGTAAACCAGCATGTTTACTTAGAAGTTCTTGAAAGACTTAAAAAAATCATTCGTGTAATACTGAATATAAAGAACACCTCGGTGAGGCATCACGACAATGCCCTGCAACACACCTTAAGGGACACCATTTTCGTACATCGCAGAACATTAAAATGGCAGGAACTCGCAAGCTAAAGGCGATTGCCAGTATCTAACTTATAGCACTGCTATGTTGAGTGGAGTGCGGCTTTCCAAGGCAACTACTTTGAAGGATATGAGGGTTGTTATTTATGTACATTCTGTGAAGAAGTACCGAGAATTGGTAAATAAAACACACAATGTTTATTATTTATCCAAATTTATTGTATCCCCTTCAAAATAGGCTCCACCCGAAATAATATACTTATGCCAACGAATAATCGAATTGTGAAAATATTTTGTAACGTTTGGGTTTTCACTCCCGTTACATATGTACCCTCATTCTCCTTCGTATTTATCCAAACCCGATCTCCGGCGGACGTCACAGATTTTCTGCTTACGTTACGTATGGGCGGCGACCTCTCTTATCTGCCTCCGGAAACACGCCGTCCATGATGCAGATTCCGCCATCCTTGTCGCTTCTAAAGTTCAGCGTATCGCCATCCCGCTTGGTACGATCATCGCTGCCTCCGTGAATTAACCTAGCATTTGAGAATTTGACAGCCGGTGAACAGCAGCGTAACGTGTTCTCCTTACCTTTAATATCGACAACCACGGTGAGTTTTCTGCATCTCAAAGCACTTTTGTGATTCCGTATGTCGTTATATATAGGGTCTACCACAACCTCCATCGTAACCATGACACACCACTAAGCATACCGTACTGATTCCGTACGTCCCAGTTATGACGATCGAACGTAAATTGCTGTACCATTGTACCATTACATCATTACATCATTTATTTTTTCTCCTTTATTTGGGTTTTTCGCCACTGTCTAAAACTCAAAAAATATCAAAAATACCTGTTCTTATTTAAAGAAATAATCACTGGGTAAAAAACAAAAAACCAAACGGAGACAAATTTCTCAGTGATTCTTTTTTGTAACAAATTTGCCTAACGAACAAAATTTTAAAGATAATAAAAATGTTATAAAAAAATGTACAAACTTTTAACGTTAACGTTTCGAAGAGTAATCTCACCCCGTTTTCAAAACTGAACTAAAAAATAAATTATATTGATTTGTAATATATAAAGTAACGAGTGAAAGTAAATATACTTTTTTGTATGTCAACGATACTTACATTGACAACATCATTGCCGTATTAGCCGAACAGAACATCCGATACCTGAAGGCTGTAGTACCGTAGATAAGTACTTAGAGAATAAGCATTTGCTTATCGTGGCTGGCATAGGTCTCCACTGGCGCCCAACTTTTGATTTTCTTGTAGTCCTTGCTAAGCATCTCTTTTCCCTTCTATCGACTGATAACGGGTGCCTCGAAGTAGTAACTTGAGTTTTGAAAAGAGAAAGAAGTCGGCCGGAGCCATGCCAGGTGGCTGTTCGATGGTATTTGTTGAGTTTTGGGCCAGAAATTCGTTCACAACGATAGCCTTGTAAGATGGTGCGTTGTTGTGATGCAAAATCCAAGAGTTTTCTTTCCACAAATCTGGCTCTTTTCAACAAATTTGCTTTCTCAAACGCCGCATAACGTTCAGAATATATTCTTTATTTACCGTCTGAATTTACCGTCTGATCACCTTAACTTTTGACTTGGTTTTTTCGATTTCGGCTCAGTTGGAAGGCGCCATTCCGAAGCTTGTTGACTGGTTTGCATGTCAAACTTGTATACCCATGCAATCACCAGTTACAATGCAATTTATGAATGTGGGGTCGGAATTGAGTCGTTCTAGCATGTCTTCAGCGACCTTTACGCGATTGAGTCTCTGTAGAAAATTTAGGTCTTTCGGCACTAGTTGAGCGGCAACGCGTTTTATGCCCAAACAATCGCCTAAAATGGTACGAATTGATTCGTGAGACACAGAAAGATCAGAGGCTATCTGTCTCAAACTTAAATGATGATTTTCAGTCACCATTTCCTTCACTTTAGCGATGTTAACTTCAGTTGAAGACGTTGATGGCCGACCAGAGCGAGGCAAATCTTCCATCACATCCCGATCGCTTTTGAATGCACTATACCACTTATATGCACGTGTTTTTGATAAAGTAGATTCACCGTAAGCCTTCTGCAACATTTTCAGTGACTCGGCATACGAAAATCCATTTGCAATGTAAAATTTAAGACAAATTCTTTGTTCGATGTTTTTATCCATTGTAAAAATTGCAAAACACACCTGAGATGAACTGACAAAATCGAGCTCTGTAAAAAAACTAAATTACTTTCAAACTCCGTGTCAGTATAGAGGACAGTTGTGCCAACTTAGCGATAAAAATAATTTTGACAATACCTTTAAACGGACTTTTCAAATGATCAATTCCCGGTACTTTTTTGACAGACTGTATTATGGAACGGCGCCATCTGACATATCGTAAAGTTTGACATTGGTGACGGAGTGCTTACTTAGAACGTTTTGTCATACGGACGCTATTTCTGTTGTTTAGTGACTTGAAAATTTTATCTCAGTCAAAAAATAGAATTAACTCGTGAGAATATTCGTGCGATGATTTACTACAACTTTCGGCGTGGATTATCTCAACAGTGCATCGATCAACTCACTTCGACTTTTGGTGATGAAGCACGATCTAAAACTATTGTATATCACTGGTTTAGTGAATTGAATTGTGGCGGTCGTTCGCTCACAGACCAATTCTGTTGAGAAGGTTGTCCAAAATCGGTTGTAAAGTTCGAAAACATCGATACTGTGCGCGAAATGATAAAGCAAGATCATCATGTGATATACCGTGAGATTGAAGCATCCCTGGGCATCAGTATGACAAGCATACACAAGATTTTTACATGAACATTTAGCTGCGAAAAAGATTTGTGAGCGTTGGATTCTTCATAATTTGATAATCGCTCAAAAAGGCTCGTCTTTATTGGTGCAATGAAATATTCAAAAAATACAATCCTGATGCGTCAAAAGCCGTGTATAATATCTGCACAGGTGACAAATCTTGGACCTATGCGTATGAACCCGAAAGTAAATAGCAGTCGGGGGATTTTCAAATGAGCTAAACCCAACACAAAGTCTACGCGCAAGAAGCACTTCGAAGCAAATTGTCCCTTGTTTGTTTGGAATAAATGGGCATATGTCTACAGTGTCACCAGAGAATCGTAGAATGGTCAATTCTGAATGGTACACGACCATTTGTTTGCGAGAAGATTTGGAGAAATAAAAAAAAACAACCAGCGATGCAGGATCATTCTTCACCATGACAACGCGAGCTCTCACATATCGGACCAAGCAACTCAATATTTGACCGGTAAAAACATCGAATTGATGGGTCATCCGCTGTACAGTTCTGATTTGGTACCCAGTGTTTCTGTCCGCAAAGAATAAACTACGTAGTCTACGATTTTCGACGCCAGAAGAAGCGGTTCATGCGTTTAAAATGCATGTTTTGGGTATCTCAATCGGAATGGAAAATGTGCTATGAAAATTGGTTCAAACGTATGCGAAAGTGTATCGATCACCGCGGATAATATTTTAAAAAGCAATCAAATCCTTTTCAATGATAAATATTTGTTTTTATTTATTATACCTGCTCATAAATAGCAACCCTCGTACAATGTAGAATTGTACAAATTGTAAAAAAAAAATATTAAAATCAGTCTCATTACACTATTTACACACCTCTCAGGTGTCGTAACATCAACTGGTTTTTTTTGGGTGGGATTGCTAGGCTCATGCCCCACATATTTGCATATTGATATTTATATACTTTTATATTTTCGAAAGATTCATCATTTTCAAAATATGTAACTTGAATACTACTGAGATCAAAAAGTAAAGGTGACTTTCGTTTAAAAAATTCCCAGACCTTATGTTTCGAATGTTGTTCACACCTGACGTTTCAGATCATTTCGCTTGTGAAGTTAGAAAATACAGTGTCTTCTAATTTTAAAAAATGTTGGAATTCTTAAAAAAAATATCTAAAAAACGAAATTTCTTGTCCTTATAAATTAAAAATTAAAATGTTAAACAAACATGTTTATTTAAAAAAGAAACTATGCGAAAAAATGTGTAAAGATAGTAAAGATAGAGAAGTGTGTCGAGGAGCAGTAATTGCGAATAAAGGTCGCTGTAAAACAACCAGATCTGGAGCAAAACATTTAATAATTTTTGTATCACGAAAACGCACCATCACGTATCACAATAATTATTTGCAAATTTTTCGCTATAAATAATACAAATACCGTTCCACAAACACCATATTTAGCATATAGGGCACCATGCGAGTTTTTCCTGTTCCCTCAATTGAAGAAATCACTTCGTGTACGTTGTTTTGTGCCAATAGAGATTTCGCTAGGCGCTTTGAAGAAAATATCGAGTATAAAAACTGCTCGAAAAACTGAGAAAAACGTGTGAAAAACAGTGAGTATATTGGGGAACACTTTGAAGAACATAAAATAAATTTTTGATGATGAAAAAATAACACTTTGTGTTATATTTAAAAAGTCGCCTTATTTTTGATTATAGTAGAATACCGATATAGTTCAACATTTAAAACTAATTAATTTAAACTCGAAGAGATTAACCACTAAACACTAAATCACTTTTTGAAAATTTCTCCATGCACGTTTAGCTAACCATGTTAGCATCATCAGGAGATGATTTAATCAGTTGACTTAATCATTTGATTTAATCATCAAATTACTTTGGCTTTATATATACAATAATTAATATTTAAAGTTGTTATAAACTGATATGAATTCTTATGAACCTAACTGTAGAATTATAAGAACTAATGAGGATATGGTTAGCGAAACGTGCACCAAGAAGTTTTCAAAAAGTGATTTGGTGTTTAGTGATAAATTTCTTCGAGTTTAGTCTTTCACACCAAAGGTTCCAATAGAAGAATTAATGAATTTAAGTTTTAAAGCGTTTTGTCCCAATGTAGGGCCTAGACATTCATTTTGAGCTTGTCCCGAACCACGGGTTTGAGTATTAAAGATCTGTCCGGAAGATCTAGTGGGCAAAAAACATGTTTTGTGAGAGTAAATGAAAGGTAAGGAATGGAACTCGCATAATGCAGCAGATATTCAATGCATCTGTATTTTAACAGAACAAGCTCTGCAGCGCAGGAATGGCTGGGATCTAATCTAAAACCTAATTATCAGCTGATGATGCTAACCTGATTAGCGAGACGTGTTTCGGGGAGAGCATGGAGACACCGAAAAAAGTTTTTGTGGAAAAACTCCTATTTTTTTTAGACCACTATATTATTTAAGCATTTCCAGTTATAACATTCTAGACAGATTAAAATCGATGGCAATTCTTATTTATTTTAATAATAATAATAATAATAATAATGTTTATTATCTAACAGGAACATGTCCCAATAACAAGACAAATTAAATAAATAATTATGTTTTACAAAACTAAAAAAAGAGGAAAAAATTAAATTGAGAATTGATTACAAATTAAGCATGAAATTACACTAATACATTAAACTGATGTCTATATATAATCATAACTATATCTATGTAAACCACTATTGCTAGAACAAGATAATCTATATTATTTGACAAGGTAACAAGTACATAACAGAAGTATAAGTATAAGATTAGAAGTCGAAAAGATAGTACATCAATATTAAAAAACAACAAATATCATTCATTTATCAAATGTATAGCGTCCTGCAGGGCCCGCACTAGTGAACAAGGGGAAACTGAGTACAGATCCACATCAGAATGAACACTCAAAAGTTTGCATTATCTGCAACCACGAAATAGTGGCGCCCTGCTCTCAAAATTAGTCAGGGCACGGGGCACTCTAAATGTGTTAGACCTCCTAGCAATGAATTGAGGTACAAGAAATGGCAATTGCTCCAATAGTTCAGGGCAATCGATAAGCCCGTTGATCAACTTGTAGAGGAATATTTGAGACATACAAATCCTCCGATGTGAGAGGGATTGCATCCGAAATCTGTCAAGGAGCACCCGCTGGTCAACTCCTCTAGCCGAATAGTGACCATCAACCCTATATGCTAGGTATTTGAGGAATCTACGCTGCACACTCTCTAGTTTATTGACATGGATCCGGTAAATTGGCGACCATATCAACGAAGTATACTCCAATCTTGAGCGAACCAATGAATTGAAAAGTGTAGTTAAACATGAGACACTTCTAAAATCACCTGTAGATCGGATTATAAATCCCAGGGTTCGTAATGCTGTCCGTGTCACCATCTGTACATGCTGATTAAAACTCAACTCTGCATCCACCATTACCCCAAGATCCTTCACCATGTCACAGTTTTCCAACTACCACCATCCATGGTCCAACTACACCATCAATAATATAGTCAAATTGAATCGGGTTGCGGCTTCTGCAGAATGTTAAGCGCTTACACTTCCGAGTATTTAGTGGGAGTCCATTTTGGTCACACCAGGCGCTCAGCAAGTGCAGATCATGTTGAAGTTCAACACAATCTTGCTGAGAATTAATAGGTCTGAAAATCTTCAGATCATCAGCAAAGAGTAAAGTTTGACTTGTTATATTCTGAGTGATGTCATTAATGTAAATCGCGAAGATAAGTGGAGCCAGGTTGCTACCCTGGGGCGCACCACTGGTTGCGACAAACTCATCAGATTTGAAGCCATTATTCTCAACAAACTGCCTGCGTTGAGCAAGATAGGAGATGAAGAACTTTATCCACTCATCATGGAAGCCCACACTATCCATCTTACTTGCCAAAATGGAGTGATCAAGCCTGTCAAAAGCCTTGGAGAAATCGGTATACACAGTATCAACCTGCGCTTTTAACCCAAGAGCTCTAAAACTACTCTGAAAGAAACAAGACAAGTTGGTAACTGTGGATCTCTTATGGAAAAATCCATGCTGACTAGACACTATCCTATTTTTGACTTGGCTGAATATTTTTTCGTGTAATACGGACTCGAACAGAGAGTATTGATATAGGTCGATAGTTGGACACATCAGAGGCATCCCCAGACTTGAAGACGGGACATATTCGAGCGATCTTCCAAATGTCAGGAAACGTATACGTAGATACGGATGTATTAAAAAGTATTGCTAAAGGCCCTGCCTGTGCATATGCACAGTCCCTCAATAAGAATGCAGGAACGCGATCAAAGCCAGATGTCATTTTTGACTTAACGTTCTTTAAAGTTCTGAGGACAAAAAAGGAAGCAAAGGCATTCACTATGTCCTGAGGCTCATTCAGTTCGCTACCATTAGCTTTCATGGTGCCTGGTATTCGAGACGTACGTTTTTTTTATGAATAAACCTCCATAATTCCTTAGGATCAGATTCAACATTATTCTGAACCTGCTCAATATAGTTACGGAAAGCAAACTCAACTTTTATTTTAATTATTCTTCTGTGGTTAGAAAAGTGAGCATAATCATCGGGTAGTTTAAATGACTTCCATCTACGGAAACAGTGCTCCTTCGTCTTAATATCAGCAATGATATCTTGGGTAAACCATTCTGGGTATGAAAATCCTCGACGCTTCACGCAAATGACAGGAACACACATATCAAATATAACTGTCAATCTGTTATAAAATTGTGACACGGCTTCATTAATATTCATAATTTGGGCAAGGAATGCCCAATCTTGCAGCAGAATCTGTTCATACAGCATAGGAAAGTTGGCTCTACGAAAATTGTATCTTCTGGTAAGGGCATTAATTGGGAAATTACTTCTGCATGGTGCAGCGTTATACTGAAAATGGATGGAAAGAGTAGGATGGTAACCAGCTTCGCGCACCATAGGCGAGCAGTTCGGAAACACCTCACAACCAATATTCGACAGTACCAAATCCAAGATACATTTTCGGGTGTTGAGAACCAAATAAAGAGCTTGGTTCAAATCTATCAGTTTTCGACAATCTGTATTTGTATGGATTATTGTAGCCTGCGGTGGTAATTTTTAAAGAAATTTCTTTTGTAATTCCAATGTAAATATACAAAGTGTTTTCAAAGTTGAGTCATTTATTTTAACAGGTTGTAGAACTCGTAAAAATAACTAATTTTTCCAGAAATTATTTATATAAAACTTGTAAAATAAAGAAGTTATTAACAGTAATAAAATTTGAAAATAGAACTAACTTTCTGATATTCTCGACCACTGATTTGTAGAACTCGCAAAGAGAAGTCATAAAAGTTGCAGAATAAAAAAACAAAAATGTTACATGTTACAAAAATTGTTCTAAATTGCCACCATTTGTTCGGTTAGCACAAAATCTTGCTCGGCGTACCAATACGTCACTACACGCGTCAAAAATAAAATTCCGGTGTCTACGAATAACATCGCAAGCGTTTTCGATGCATTGTTGTAGTTCTTTCATAGTTTTTACTTCTCCATCGTGATAACTAACCTTTTTAAGCAACTCCACAAAAAAAATCGCAAAAATCGCGTTCGTGAAATTTTCATCTAAAATGTGGCGGAGCTTCATCATGTAGAAATCACATGTTCTGTCTAACATTTAAAGGAACATCTTGTAATAATTTTGGAAGATTGTTTTGAAAAATGTTTAAATAATTTTCACCTGTCGGTCGATCTGGAAGAAAGACAGGCCCAATAAGCATGCCATTTACAACGCTAGCCCAAACATTAACTGAAAATCTGTGCTGAAAATGGGTTCTTTTCCAAGCATGCGGATTTTCTACAGCCCAAACATGGTTGTTGCGGAAATTATTTACTCCATTTCTTGTAAATGTGACCTCGTCGGTAGCCAAAATAAATTTGGTAAAATTTTCATTTCTGTTGTACTGGTGTAAAAGCTGCTGACAAAATTCAACTCTTCTAGGATAATCTTCCGGTTGTAATTCTTGTACTCGCTGATAATGATAGGAATAAAAGTGTTCTTTTAGGGATAAAAGTGTTCATATAGTCGTCCACACTTTATTATGACCAACTTCAACTTGAGCTGCTATAGACCTAGTGCTCGTATTTCGCGTGGAGGAGGTCTTACAGCGTGACCTCTTCGTTGTGCCTTTAAGTACACTGTATCGCGAAGTCCTGTAACTGAATATACAAACATCCGCGGAGCTGGATGATTTCTTAAAGGAAACCTTTCTGTGTACATACGACATGCTGCGGCTGCATTTTGTTGGCACTCCTGTTATAATAAATGACTCAACTTTGAAAACACCCTGTGTACAATTTCTTGTTTGAGACAGCTGCGTCAGATATTTCCTATGTTTTTTCTTTTTCTATCATGTAATTGTTCATTTTTAAAAAATGTATTATTTAATCTTACACAAGAGATTTCCTACCATCGTAACTTTCTAATCAAACACATCTACAGTGATAATTGCGTCATGGCCAGAGCGAACCAGCTTTTTTGAATTAATCAAATATGGTATGTGGAGGATCCTGTAGAATTAAAATTACAAAATATCCATAGGTGGTGTGAGGATATCTGATTTGAAGAAGAACAACCCTTCTTACTAGCTCTGAAGAAGAAATAATCCGTTTTTGAGCGAACATAAAAAAACATTAAGAATTACGAGCTTAATATCAAAAAAATCTGATCAAAACAATGACAATTAATTAAGCTTATAAAAACAGGCCCGACATAATATGTATATGGTGTTAATATATAGTAATGGTAACTGTAAAGTATTGAATTTGAAATTAACTACTTTTTTTCATGGTTTACCACCGTTACTGGGCATCATATTCAGTACGTTTCTAAAAGGAAACTTTTATTCGCTTTTATGCCATCGTGTGTATAGTCCTTGAGTTAACTAGCAAGTGACGAAAATGAAAAACTCGATTTTTTCAGATCGATACTTTATAGTTGACCCGACAATGTAATGGACCTATTTACTTATGAGAGGTTCATGATCTCCAAAAAAGCGGTAGCGATAATAAAATTTTATAGTGACCACTGGTCCTTTTTATCAAGTTATATGCAGCCTTGGACCATAAAATAGACATTTCTTAAGATATTTTCGAGTTATAGTATAGGAGAAAAATGCGTTGTGTCCCGTGGACAACACATGCATTCAACGCTTTGATCCTTACAGAAGTTTTTTCTGAACAGTGATTCTTTAGTATTATACTTAGAAGGAACACAAAATACTTTGACAATCCTATTTCCTCTGACGTCAGCTTTGCACGGATTTTAATTCAGTGGGAGTGCTTCAATAGACAGCAACAAGGGCTCATTACCGTTCCCGGTATCGAACATGGATCCTAAAAAGTACGGCCGTTAAAGCGCCCAGCTGCCAGAGCTCATGAATTTTCTGACGAGATGATATCAACAAAAAAATTAATTTTATTGTTGTGGGCAAAATATTTTATAGATATTGAAATGTAAGAAATTAATCGATCGAAAATCTATAATAATTAGGGCTTGGAATTAAATATAATTAATGTTAGTAAACTTGGGTATCATTCTTCAAGTTGAAATCCCTTAATTGGAGATTTGCTGGTAACTTAAGAAGCACGCTTGAAGGTACTCTTGTAATTCTTTTGAAGTCAGGCCTATATTTCTTTTTTGGAAAAAAGCAAAATATTTCCCTCCAATCTGCCGAACATATAATATTATCAACGGAAGAAGGATGGATGATTAGAACAATTAAAGAACTGGCAACAATACTTAAAACCATCAAAGTTTTTTTAAAAGCGCAGGTCATGACAATGGTAGAGATGGGGGGGAGGGAGTGAGGAAGGAGAACTTGCAAGAGATAGGAATAACACAATGGAAACGAAGACCGAGATATAGAAAGTAGTGGGCAGAAGGTGCAGAAGCATTGATATAAAAGGCGGCACTCGTCGATGACTATGTTATAGTGGTTATGCAAATGGGTGGTCACCGTACCATGTAAAAAAACTATGTATAGATCTAGATACCCCTAGGAGGAGGCCTAAACCATTGATGGGCTGTCAAGCCATAGAGAAGAGGACGGATTAGTTATCAAAAGCTCACCAGGGTTAATTTGCATTAGTGTGTAAAAATGGATCTATAAATATCGGTACTAAACCATACATACGAACCCTATATTTTTATAAATTATTAATCGACGGTATCACTATAAAGAAAATTTTAGGAATTGTTGTCTATGGCAAAATATATTTTGCAATAAAGCTGTTCCATTATCTTCAAGGAATAATGGAAGCTTTTAAAAGAACATTTATTCTAATTTATATCCAATGTAGAGAATACCCTTATACTTTATATGCAGGGTGTGTTAGGTACCTAAAAAATATCCAGGAAATCTTAATGGCTTTGAAAAGAAATAAAAAAAGCTAAAAAGATGTAGCATAAGCTTGCATGTCAGATAAAGTTACACAAGGAGAAAGAAAAACTTATATCGCATTTAGTTAGTTTTGTTCAATTACTTAAATTGGACAGTTGTGGGACGATTAATTTGGTGTTACAATTATTAAACGAGAGATAATTTTTTTATTAATTTACAATTTTCTTTTACATAAGACGAAATATCTAGCAGTTTTGAAATAACTTTATTTTTCAATATAATGCCGTAGAAGGTTAATACATTTGGTAAGTTGATGATGAAGACCTCCGATGCCTTTGGAAAAATGACTTCTTCGTATATATATATATATATATATATATATATATATATATATATATATATATATATATATATATATATATATATATATGCATATATATATATATATATATATATATATATATATATATATATATATATATATATATATGCATATATATATATATATATATATATATATATATATATATATATATATATATATATATATATGCATATATATATATATATATGTTATATCACTCAAAACAACTTTACCTTTTTAAAAAAGGTTTTAATTTTATTAAAATATAATATTTGTAATATAAAAGAAAAATAACAATAATAATGATGCTACTAATGAATATTAAGTAATGCACACTATTTCTTGGCGATTTTACTATTTATACATTAAAAGTGTTTATTAGGCATCTTCTGGGTGGGAACCATGTAGGTGGCCGTGACGCTTGAGGGCTTGTTCAGCATCTTTTGTGAGAACTGGCGGATTTGACCATGGAATGATGTCATCGTGGAAATTTGATAGCTATGAGACTAGAATTGCACAATGTTGTGAAATGATATTGTTTATAATCACATATAACAGCTCCCTTTTTTTTGAAAAAGTTGATGCTTTGGCAACAACTTTTGGCTAATTTAGTTCGATTTCTTCATCGAGGGGTTCGTTGGCATGAGTACTTGTTCTTCTTCTGGGAATGAGCTTCTTCAGTCGCTGTTGAAATGCCTGATTAGCTTTGGACATCGGAGGTGGCGGTGGATTGTCGCTGGGAAATTCTATTCCAATAAGGCGGCGTCTTCTTCTACATTTATACAACATATAAAGAAGTACGATTAGAACAATCAATATTATGGTAAGTATGGTAAACCAATGAGTATATTTGGTTACTGGTGATCGGCTTAATATTTTATCCAGTTCGTCTGAATATTGATTGAGTTTATGCTGTGCTATGTTTAAATCTTCGATGTCAATTTTGTTTAATTTCAGAGGTTTTAATTCTGGAACGTGTAATTTATCTGGGATATCCTTGCAACAATTATATGGAATTAATACTGGATGATTTCTATAAATTATTTCTTTATATT
The DNA here is from genome assembly GCA_031761425.1 of Cosmopolites sordidus. Classification (NCBI taxonomy): domain Eukaryota; kingdom Metazoa; phylum Arthropoda; class Insecta; order Coleoptera; family Curculionidae; genus Cosmopolites; species Cosmopolites sordidus. Next base: position 174,556 of record JARFXV010000866.1, on the reverse strand, counting down.
TATCGATCGCATAATTGGCATGAACTCTTGTGGTTCCAATAAATGCGTTGCATTCAGGTTGTAGTTTTAGAAGACTGTTGAGTTTTATTATTTCAGATTTTGCTTCTCTTGTACCGCACTTGAAAGTAACTGGTATGGGATCGGAAACGGTTATTAACCAAAAATTTTGATCAATTTCATAAACATTGTAGTCCTTAGCAAAAAGTAGTGTTGTTTGACATGTTTTTGGCAATCCATTTAGTTGTCGAAGTAATTGTGCTTCGCAAATCGCATCACTGTCTATGGGATACGGAAGGATGTTGAAGCAGATTTTTGTATTTCCAGGAATGGTTTTACAATTGTCCAAATTTCGTGGTGATACATACAATAATGAATCATCATCACGCGCAATATATTTGTGTGTTGTTGGTAATATATGAAAAACTCCTGTTCGGTTATCCAATACTGGAATTGGATAAAGATGATAAAGAGTGTAAGTTTCTGGTTCGACAAGAGGAACTTTAAGAACAAATATTATTTTAGAATCAGACTGATAGGCTTCTAGTTCGATTACGTCAAGATAATCAGCGACAGTTGAAGAGTACGTTGGTAATGGTAAATTATTTTTAATAAGAGATTTGGAGATTTCTTGCAATGAATCAATCAAATCTAAAGGTGTAATGATCGAGCCATGTAACATTCTAATACGAGCAAAGGTTATTGAATCTATTATTGTATTAATTGAATCTTCGAGAAATATATAGCTTTCCATTAGAGATTCACATAAGCTTAAAACTTTAACTTGTGCTTCATAAAAAGCTATATCATCGGAAATATTTATTATAGCTGTTTGGATTAATTTAATATCATCGTTAAATGTTTTCTCATCGATTTGAAGATTTGTAATAGTCGTATTAAAGTTTTTTATTACTGATGTTGTCACTGAAATTTGTTTCTTTAAGAGATTTTCTATTTCGTGTTCATCTTGTGTTATTTTATTAATGCAATCATTGAAATATTCACCGTCTGATGCATCTAAGTTACCAGTAAGAGATTTCCATACTGTGCCTACACCATTAAATATGCCTCGTTTTTGTCTCAAATAATACTTTCTTGTATCTGCAATAATTTCTTTATACTTTTTGTCTACTGAGGTTGCGATTTGGTTTAATAGACTGATATGAGTCTGAACTTCGGCTTTAAAGGCTAATGTTCTCGGTGATTGATCTTTAAGTAAATCTAAAATTCCTGATATTATTTTATTATTATTAATCATAGCTTCCTTGATTGGTTCCAACTCTTTGTATACTAAAAGTGTCCATTTATTGTTTGAAATTTTTAAATTGCTTTCTTCATGATAGAAGATACCTATGGTGTTATTAACGGGTGTTAGGACTACTTGGGCTGCGATAGCTTGCATCACCCATAGTGATCTGAAACCAAAAAAATACTACTCATAGTAGGGTTTCAGTCGGTCAAAGTTTACTTTAGTAGATATGTTTGTATGCGGATTTAATACAATAGCAGAATTGTCAAATAGTTTAGTTATTTCGAAGGGTCCATTAAATAAATTTTTACTTTTATCTTTAATTTGGGTATCTTTAACATATACTTTATCGCCTAATTTATATTTGGGAATATCTTTAATATTTTTATCAAATCTAAGCTTAGCTTTTTCTTTTCGTAATTCAGTTTTTTCTCTTGCAATTTTGTAGTAATATTCCATTCTATTATTGAGGTCTCGGATATATTTAGTCATCAGGTTCGCTTGGTTGTAAAGAGTTTCAGGTGGTCTACCAGAGGTGTGTCCGAAAATTAATTCGTATGGTGTGAAACCATGCGTTTTATTTTTGGTGTTGTTATAGCAGATAATTGCGTAAGGTAAGATATTGAATGGATGTTCATTTGGATTTTCGGCTTCGTGAGCTCTAATCATTTCGGTCAGTGTTGCGTGAAATCTTTCCAGAGAGCCGTTTGATTGTGGATGTCCAACACTGGAAAAAGTTAATTTCACGTCGTAAAGTTCGCATAAGTCCTTCATTAGTATATTGTCGAATTCTCGGCCATAGTCGCAATGTATTCTCAACGGTGTGCCAAAATGTTGGAAGAATACTAGCAGTGTATTAACAACGGTAGTAGATTTTTTATTTTCGATCGGATAGGCTTGTGTAAATTTTGTTAGTTCGTCTCGTATTGTGAGAGCATAATTTCTTGTAGGATATTCGAAAATGTCTATGTTAATTCTTTCAAATGCTGTTTTCGGTGTTTCTGTAATGACCAGGGGTGTACTGAGGTTTCTTCTGCAAATTTTAGTTTTCTGACAGATTTCGCAACTTTTAATAAATTGTTCCACATCTTTCGTAAGTCCTGTCCAATTATACTTTGATTTAATTCGACGAATAGTTTCGTTTATTCCGCGATGTATGTTGTTTTTTCCTGTATGGTACTGGTCTAAGATGATTGGTATTTCGTCTCGGTCTGGTATCTTTATGATGTTCTGACAGATTTTAAATTTAATGTCTTCGTTCGCGAATACAAAGGATATTATTTCTAGGATTGGCAAATCCAAATTATTTTCAATGTAATATATTTTGGAACTATCGAATTTATTTTGGTCTTTATAAAAAGAGTAAAATATTTTTTGAACTACACTTTCAGGATCGAAATTAAGGAAAATTATGAAATAATTACGGTCTTTTACAGTTTTACTTTGTAGAATGTTTACTATGTTTTCATTAAGGTCGATATTTTCTTGGAAGATGTCGTCAATAATTTGGTGATGTATATTCTCTAATTTATTTTGCCAAAAAAAGGTAATAATGTTTTTATGAGTTTTGTCTAATAATTGATCGTTTGTTACCTCTATTTTCGAATAGTCAATTATTGATTTTGTTTTGTAAGCGTGTACAAACTTATTATATTCTTCGGTTACTTTTTGGTCTTGATCTTCGGTTAGTGTCTCTGATTTCGATTCGTCTGTATCGTTTCTTTCCTCAGAGTCATTAGATGCTAAAATTGATATTTTCGATTGGAGGTTTGCACATTGTTGGAAGTGATTAATTTTGATTCTTGATAATGCGTCGGCATTTTTATTAATTTTACCAGGTTTGTATTCGATTTTGTAGTCGTATTCCTCTAGCTTAAGTCTCCATCTAGCTAGTCTACTTCCTGGGTCTTTAATAGAAAAAAGCCATGTTAAAGGGCGGTGATCTGTGACTAGGGTAAATTTTCTGCCAAAAAGATAGGGGCGGAAGTGTTTAACTGCCCAGACAATAGCGAGTAACTCTCGTTCTATTGTGGAGTATTTAGTTTCAGCATTACACAGTGTTCTAGAAGCATAGCTTACAGGTAGATCTTTACCTATTGGACCTTGAGAAAGGACTGCTCCAATAGCAAAAGCACTAGCATCGGTCGTCAAAACAAATGGTTCTTCAAAATTTGGATATCTAAGAATTGGATCTGATATAAGTGCCGTTTTTAGATTGCTAAAAGATGATTTACATTCAGAGTCAAAGAAAAAAGGAACATCTTTCTGAAGAAGTTTTGTTAATGGTTTTGATAGTTTTGCGAAATTCGATATAAATCTACGGTAATATCCTGCTAAACCAAGGAATGATTTCACGTCTTTTGGGTTTTTGGGCTGTGGAAAATTTTCTATGCAATTTATTTTAGCTGGATTTGGTTTTACTCCATCTTCGGTGATGATGTGACCAAGATATGCAACTTCTTTTCTTAAGAATTCGCATTTGTCAGGCTGTATTTTTAGATTAGCATTTCGGAGTCTTGTAAATATTTCATTAAGCCGGGTCATGTGTTCGTGAATGGTTGATGAATATACGATGATATCATCCATGTACACAAGGCATCGTTCGTTCTGGATTCCTAGGAGAATGTTATCCATGACGCGTTGGAAAGTGGATGGTGCGTTCTTTAATCCGAATGGCATACGTACAAACTCGTAGTGACCATTATCTACGGAAAATGCTGTTTTTGGAATATCATCAGGACTGATCTCAATCTGGTGAAATCCTGAGGCTAAATCGAGGGTTGTAAAGTACTGGCATTTGCCTAATTGATCGAGGAGGTCAGATATATTGGGTAACGGGTACTTATCATTGATGGTAACTTCATTTAACTTGCGATAGTCAATGACTACTCTCCATTTTTGTTTGCCTGAAGCATCGAGCTTCTTAGGTACTACCCAAACTGGAGAAGACCAGGGTGAAATTGAATGTCTAATTATATTTTGATCTAGCATTTTATTTATTTGAGTTTTCACCTCTTCTTTATGGATTTGCGGATATCTATATGATTTTGTTGATATAGGTCTTGCATTATCGGTTTCTATCGGATGTTTAATTTCATTGGTAAATGACAATTTATCGCCTTCTAAATAAAATATGTCACTAAATTCGATACATAGATTCGTTATATATTCTGTTTCTTCGTCGTTCAAATGATTAATTCGTAGTTGATTCAAAATTGTTTCTTTTCTATCAACCGGTATATTAATATCGCTTTCAGTGCTCGTATAATTAAAAATGGGGTCAATGTCATCATATGGTTCAAGTAGTATTTCTGAAAAGTCGACAGTTTTTGGGATCGCGTTTGCGTTTATAATCGTCGTATGAAATTCGCCTTTTCCGTTTACGTGAACTAAAGCGTTTGGAATTCTGACTTTTTCTTTTTCTTGAGTTAAGAGAATTGCATCCGTATTTGATAAGTTACATTTTAATTTAAATATTTTTTCTGTTCTCGGTTCAATTGAAATAGTGTTACGTATTGGTTCATTTATAATTTCGTTAAATTTCTCTTGATTTTCAACTTTGAATAAGGGAATATCTTTAAAGTTCGTTATTAATTGTTTCGTTTTTAAGTCGATGACACATTTATAATGTTCCAAAAAATCTAGGCCTAAAATACCATCGAAATCGATATCTAGGTTGAAAATATATACTTTATGAGGGTCGTTTAAAGCAAATGGTACAAGTGTTGATTCGGTAATAAACAGTTTTTGATTGGTTATGCCTTGAATTGTAATTTGTTCGGGAAATCTTTGAGGAAAACGTTTAACGGTATTTTCTTTAAATATGGAAATTCCTGCGCCGGTATCAATAAGTAATTTGAAAGTATTTGTAGCGTCTTTTATGTAATACAGATTTTGAGATTTAAGAGTCAGCAGTGGGTTTATAGAAAGATTTGTTCGGGAAAATTCAAATCCGGGTTCATATTGTCTAGGTTTATAGCTTGTATCTGATTTGTAATTTGTACAAGTGGGTCTTGTTCGATCGGAAAATCTGGAGGGTGTTCTTTGGGCTGAGTATGTGGAAAATTTTCATACATTGTTTGAGACGTATCATCTTGATAGTTGTTTTGATGATCATATGAGTATTCGGGATATTCTTCATAATAAAGATCGGGTTCTACATAGTTAGAATATTCTTCATCGTTTGCAGAATAGTCTTGGTTGTTATCGAAACCAACGTAATGAGTTCGGTGTTGATTTGGTCGGAAATTAGGGTTTTCTCTTATGACTGTAGGTCTTGGTTGAAATTGAGTTTGTTGTGGAAATGGTTTTTGTGAAGTTTGGAAATTATTAGGTCTGATTTGCTGTTGAAAATTGGGTAATCGTTGAAAGTACGATTGGACGTTGCTTGGGCCAGGTAGAGTTTGTTGTTGGAAGTTGATTGATCTTTGGAAATTTGGTGTGTTGCTTGGGCTGTATGCAATTTGTTGTCGGAAATGACATTGATTGGAGGAGTGACCGTTTTTGCCACATGAGAAACATTTTAAAATTTGCGATTGTGGTTTTCTCGGTATATTATTTTGCGATTTAATTTGGATATTTGCAACGGGCTTATTGAATTTCTGGTTTTCGAAATATGATAATTGTAATTCTCGACGGATACGGGATTGTGCTTCCGGGAGATCTCGTGGTTGACTGGCACGAATGATTTGTCCTAATCGGGGTTCAAGTCCAGTTAGAAGTGTATTAAGGGCCATTGTTTCAATAAGACATATTTGGGCTTGTTTTTGTTCTGGGGTTAAATTGTATGATTTATGAATACAAGAGTGCATTTTTGCATTAAGCACTTGGAGTCGGTTATAAAATGTAAGGGCAGATTCGTTTGGAAGTTGTTTTAGCCTCTGTAAGTCTTGGATTAGGGCTGAAAGATCTCTAGAATCGCCAAAATGTAGGTTTAGGAGTTGTTTGATTTCAAGAAATGAATTAGGGTTTCTTGAGCTTACTAGTTGAGCTGCTTTTCCTCTTAATTTATTTTTTATGTGAATGACTAATAGATTCTTTTGCTCCGTATTAGACATGTTATATGCACATTCACACGCATTCAGAAATGTGCTTAAAAATATTTGGTCGCCTTCATATTCCGGTATTATTGAAAATATTTCGGACAATTTATATGGTTCTACTTCAAATTCGGTTACGTTTTGATTTGTAGCCATTTTAATTGATTTAATAACTTAATTATTAAATGAATAATTGGAAAATCGAACAGTGTTAAATTCGATAAAAATAAAAGAAAAACAATTGTATAACGTGATGATTCACTTACAGTATGATCGTGGACTGCATGAAGTTCTTTTGGAGTTGTCTTGTTCTCTAACGTGTTGTACCAGGGGCTTCACCAGGTGTTCCTTCCGTAGCACGTTGAGTGAGGACTCGTCCGGTTTTTGTTCTTCTGATTAAAGGATTGGGATCCACCGTCGATAGTTAGGACTTCCTTGTTCTTTCGACGTTTTTCAGAATCCGCACGACTGCGCCAATTTGTTATATCACTCAAAACAACTTTACCTTTTTAAAAAAGGTTTTAATTTTATTAAAATATAATATTTGTAATATAAAAGAAAAATAACAATAATAATGATGCTACTAATGAATATTAAGTAATGCACACTATTTCTTGGCGATTTTACTATTTATACATTAAAAGTGTTTATTAGGCATCTTCTGGGTGGGAACCATGTAGGTGGCCGTGACGCTTGAGGGCTTGTTCAGCATCTTTTGTGAGAACTGGCGGATTTGACCATGGAATGATGTCATCGTGGAAATTTGATAGCTATGAGACTAGAATTGCACAATGTTGTGAAATGATATTGTTTATAATCACATATAACATATATATATATATATATATATATATATATATATATATATATATATATATATATGCATATATATATATATATATATATATATATATATATATATATATATATATATATATATATATATATCATCATCAGCCCGTATCGATCCACTGCAGGACGAAGGCCTCTTCAGCATGCTTCCAACCTTCACGGTCCTGGGCTTTCCTCTGCCACTCGGGTCCAATATACTTAACGATGTCATCAGTCCATCGTGCTTTCGGTCTTCTTCGCGGACGTTTGCGATCAAGCGGTATCCACTCCAGGATTGCCTTGGTCCATCTGTCGTCCCATCGCCTCGCTATATGGCCTGCCCATCTCCATTTCAACTGTTTTACTCTTCCAATGATGTCACAGACTTTTGTTTGTTCCCTGATCCATGCGCAGGACTTTCTGTCTCGTCTTGTAATGCTAAGCATACATCTTTCCATTCCCCTCTGTGCCACCCGAAGTTTTTGAATTGATTGCGATGTGAGTGTCCAGGTTTCACTTCCGTATGTCATAACGGGTAGAACGCACTGATCGAATACTTTTCTTTTCAGGCAAAGTGGGAGTCTGCTCTTAAACACTATGTTGAGCCTACCAAATGCCTGCCAGCCACATTTAACACGCCGTTCCACCTCCCGGGCGGTATTCCCCTCCATGGAAATCCTCTGCCCAAGATATACAAAGCTGTCCACAATCTCTAAATCCCTTCCTAAAACTGAAATTCTTCTGTCCTGAGCGAAGTTATTGAACATAACCTGACTCTTTTTCAGGTTTATTTTCAAGCCAAATGGTTCGCCAGCCCTTTGCAGTTCTTGTATGCGTCTTTGCAGCTCCTCTGGGTCTTGTGAAATGAGAATAATATCATCTGCAAATCTAAGATGATTAAAGTTTGCACCATTGATCTTTACCCCATCCTGTTCCCAATCCAGTTTACGGAATACTTCTTCAAGGCCAGCCGAGAAAAGAATAGGCGATATTGCGTCACCCTGCCGTACACCTCGTTCTATATTAATTCCCACTTCAAGATCATCAAGGTGAATTGTGGCTGTAGCTCCATCATATATCGATTCTAATAGGTTTACATAGGCTCTCTCTACACCTATATATATATATATATATATATATATATATATATATATATATATATATATATATATATATATATATATATATATGTATATATATATATATATATATATATATATATATATATATATATATATATATATATATATATATATATATATATATGCATATATATATATATATATATATATATATATATATATATATATATATATATATATATATATATATATATATATATATATATGCATATATATATATATATATATATATATATATATATATATATATATATATATATATATATATATACATAAATATATGCAGTGTTAGAATTCTTTGGATTGCATCCAATGAGACAACAGTGCTGAGTGTCATCAGACACCCAACTGCTGGGGTTTCACAATCTCATGTGGAACACACAACAACCTGCGTCTCCGCCAAAATGAACATTGTGTTGATTACTTGACTGGGGACAGGTCCCATCCATCCCTTCCATTGGAGGGCACATATTTCGTCTCTTGATGTTTAGGCTCTTTAGGCTCTTCAGGGCACCGACATGTGCTCTCTCGTCAAGAATAGGAAGATCCCATCCACAGTCAACAACCCATGCAATGTTAGAATTTTTTGGACTGCGTCCAATGAGAGTGTTGAGTGTCATCAGACACCCAACTGCTGGGTTCCACAATATCATGTGGAACACACCACAACCTGCGTCTCCAGGGAACATGTGAAAGAACCAAAACTAACAGAGGAGGGATGCAGACTACATTCCAGGAAGACTACAAAGAGAATGTCCAACATAGAGGCGGAAATAAGAAAAAGAAGGTTGAAATTCTATGGACATAGGCAGTAGACTCCCACCGACAAGACTCACCAACAAAATTCTTACATATATACAAGGGCCAAGTCAGTAGTACCATGGATCGCACAAGTCAGAACTGATCTGGAAAAGGCACAAATTAATCTGACAGAGATTGAGAACAGAAGCACGTACAGAAACAAAATACTTATGTAGAACGTAGCATTAGAGAGTGAAGTTTCAGGGAGATCGGGGACAAAGTGGACGGAGGAGAGAAAGAGAATCCACGTAGAAAGGATGTGGAAGATCAGAAGGACTACTTAAACATGAATCGGAATGCTTTGCGTAATCCGACCGGGTCTATACGCACCTAATAATATATATATATATATATATATATATATATATATATATATATATATATATATATATATATATATATATATATATGTGTGTGTGTGTGCGTGTCTTAAGATGCAGGTTAAAGATTGGCCCAATAACTTTTTTACATTAGAAGCCCTCCCTAACAGTCACCCCAGGTTGATTTAATTGTTCTGCCTAAACGTTACATCAAATGATCCAGAGATCTAGAATAAATCTCTAACTCAACAGAAGCTCTCTTCTTTGATTTTTTTTTGGGTTTTGGGTAAATACCAAAGCAACTAACATATCACTTTTATGGGTAGTAATATTGATCGGTCGACCACTCTATGGCGTATTACAGATGGACCCAGTTTCATTAAACTTATCGCGTTATCTGTAAATTGTTAGTCTAATTGATGGAGGTATACCAGTACATTATCCAGTCCATTTTTGTCGAGCTTTTTCAGCATTGTCAGTCTTCCAGTATTGTTTGATTATCCATTTCCGTTGGTCGTTGGTTAAATTACCAATCATGATTATCTGAAAAAAATCATAAATATATAATAAATTAATATAAAAATATAGTATGGCATAGTATGGTATAGTACAACAAATAATTAAAAAATTCGGTATAACCTTATAACTGAATTCTTATTTTTGCATCTACACAGGGTATGAGGATAATAACTTTAGTAAATTTAAACGATGATTATTTACATTATTTTGAATAAAGAGTATAATTAGAACCTGTGTCTAAAATGCAATCATTTCTGCAGAAAACAGGTAAGAAATTATAGATTATTTGTCATCAGGTGGAAATCAACTCGTTGTCCTGAAGATAAGAATTATCAAAATAGAGGCACCAAAGTGTTCAAAGTAGTTTTAAAAAACATACAAAGAAAGGCAAACATTTTTTTAAAGAAAACTTCTCTGACTTTCTGGATAAAAAATATTCTATATGCAAAATGACTACCAACTTAACTGAAAAACCGTTTTTAGATTGTTAGTAACCAACAACCGAACTACCAGATAAGAAAAACTAATTATGAGTGATAAAAATGTAGCATATATACTTTTATAGAACAATTTTGTACTGTTTCACAACTTTCAGTTGAAGGTGTAGAATCTATGGTATCCAATATATTTTGCTTACATGATATCACATGAGTTTGAATGAAACGAATTTGAATGCAAAAAAAAATTACTAAAACAGAGATTATTGTTTTCAAGTTTACATTACTAAGATTTTTAACGAATTTCAATTAGTTACTAAGTTATTACTAGAAAAAAGTGGCAATAGTAGTTGAATATCCACAATTTATTAGGGTGTAATCGATTATGGAGAAGATGTAATAAACAGGCCTTTCAAATTGAGCGGTCTTTTTTTTTAATTTTTGAATAAAACACAGATGGTGTTATGAATTTACCTAGTTCTAGTTTCATTTTAGAAGTGTAATGTATGACGCGTTAAAATTGTGGAATTATTTTTTGAAAATGGGCGTTCAGTGAAAAATGTTTTTAGAAAATAACGTGATATTTACGGTTTGTATAATCGTCCTTCTGAAAGCACTATCAATCGAATTGTTTAAAAATTTCATGAAACTGGTTAGGTCGAAGATAAAAGAAGAGCAATATATAGTGGTATTGGTCATTCACAAGAGATCAGATTGATTTGGTACGTGAAAGTGTTGCTGAAGATCCAGAAATTCCCATAGTCGACGTTTCCAACACTTTAATAATAAGGTTTTATTATATTTATAATATTTTTATTATAAATAACACAGGAACTAAATCCACTGGATTATTTAAAACGTCGTGTATTTTTCAGTTGGATCAAAGAATAAATAGATGATCTTTCTCAAAAAGTCATCTTTTCACGTGAAACACATTTTGAAATTGGTAGTTATGTTAATAAACAAAATTGCCGCATTTGGGGTGAGGAAAATCCACGATTCATTCATGAGAAACCTTTACATCCTAAACGAGTTACTGGTTGGTGTGCATTATGGTCAGGAGGTGTAATTGGAGGTGCAATTGTTAAATGATAACTGGATTTTTGTGGACTGGATTGAATTATATTGATCTAGAGGATATGTGGTTGCAACAGGATGGCAGTGCATCTCACTCTGCTAATGAAACAATTGATTTAGTGAGAAAAAATTTCCTTGACGAGTTATTGCAAGAAACGGTGATGTTAATTGGCCACCAAGATCATGTGATGTGACACCGTTGGACTATTTTCTTTGAGGTTACGTGAAATGCCAGGTTTATAAGACCAATCCACAATCCATTCCTGAACTAAAGAATGAAATTACTCCAGTCATTGGTGAGATAAAGCCACGGGTATACCAAAATGTCATCCAACATTTTGACAAAAGAGCGGACGTCTGTGAAGCTGCAAGAGGTGGACATTTGGTAGATTATCTTTCGTGTTTAAATGTCACACACTATGCTTTAATTATCAATAAAAAGTTTTTTGAAATCTAGGCAAATTCTGTGTTTTATATCAAAATGTTTTTATCAAAATAGTGATAAAGCAGAGATATACCAAACTACTAATTTGAATGCATATATGCCCATTACTTCAATAAACTAATTTTATTTAAAAAGAAACTTCTATCTTTTATATCTAAGAAAATAATCCGATTTTACAAGCTATCAGTTAGTCATTATTTTATCATCTTTTTACATTTGTTAAAATGATTCTTATTTTTATATTTTAGATATTTGATTTAAACATGTATGGGAATGAATATGTATGGATTCTAGAGAGACAAGAAAATAACTGGTGGGAAACGACATCTGCATGTAGTCGGACAAAACTAAAAAAAGCTATTGAAGGCGTTATTATGGTTGGAGATTACTATGACCTTTACAACAAGAGATTTTTTAATCGAATGAATGTAAGTTAAGTCAATTCAAATTTTAGTAAGCTCTGAAAGTGTTCGTTAAAATAAATTATTTCTTTGTGATAAATATTTTCTTGCCATTTGTCTGGCCATTGATACGAGTTTGATATTATTTTAAAAATATATTTCAAAATATTGGTCAGCTTTAAAGCAGCTGATAGTTTTGCAAAAGGAACTAGGTGGGAAGAGAGAACAGTAAAAATAGAAAGTCCGTTAGAATGTTATTGGTTAACAGCTTAAAATAAACAATTTGAAATTTTATAAACAATATTTTTTGAGCTTGAACATCAGGCTTACTTCATGATCTTTAGTTTTATATAATAATAAAGCAGCTTGGCTGCTTCCCGCTATCCTCTTACCCTTGCTGAACTTAAATCTTCCTTGCGTGCCTCCAACCACTTCTTTCTTGGTTGTCTTCTGCTTCTTCTTCGTCCATTTCCTCTTGACAGCCGGAATCTGAAAGACCTAACTATCTGACTTATAGATTTTCCGTATAGAAGTTTAATTTTTGCATTAGTTCTCCTTCTTCATATTGTTTCTTGTACTTTCATTCCACCATATATCTTAGTACTTTTCGCTCCCAGACATTCAATTTTTCTTCTTCTTTTTTATTAATTCCCAACATTCACAGCCATGTAGTACTGTAGTAACTAATTTTGCTCACCATGTTATTTTTTGATCTAAGCATGTTGTGTACCGCTCCCACAGCTCAGCTCCTTTTTTCAATTTCCTTTATTTTATTGTCTTTGCTGTTTATAATCTTTATTTTGATCCGTTTTAATCGTAATTTGTTCTCCATCATTCATGCCCTCTCCCATCTCAAAGAATTTTGTCTTAGTTTCAAAAATGTGCAGACCATATTCTTGCACTTTGTTTCAAAAATTATAAAAATGTTTGCTAGTTCTGTTGTTCTTGACATGAGTATCACGTCATCTGCGTGTGCTAATTTTTTGCTCTTGCTATTGTCATAAGCTTGTTTGAGGTCGATAAAGAATAATTTAAAGTTAAGTTTTTGTTTATACGTATTCTTTTGGATTATTTTCAGGACAAAGACCTGGTCAGTAGTGGATCTGCCTTTTTTAAACCCTCCTTGACCCTCTTCCACTTGTGCGTTAAAATATATCCTTATCTACTTCGTATAGCTCTTTCAATAATCTTATAGGCTACATAGAGTAATATGATTCCCCTATGATTTGAACATTCTGTTTTATCGCTTTTTTTATATGTGGGACATATTATGGCTTTCCATCAACTGTCTGCCATTTTTTTTTCTCCCATATCCGTTTTATCAGTCCAAATAACTTTTCAAATAATGATTTTCTTCCTTGTTGATCGTTATTATCTTCGCTGTTATGCTAATGAGTCCTGCGCTTTTGTTATTTTTCAGGTTCCTTATTATTTCTTCTTCGGAAGGGACTTTCACTGCTGGATCCAACACATTCTCGTTCTGACCCACATCCGTTTCGTCTTCTTCATTTTTCATCACTTCACTCTTTAACTGATTTTCAAAATGTTCTTTCCATCTGCTTAATTTTCCTTCGATATCTCCTACTAAGTGTTTATTCTTGCTTTTAACGTACTTTGGCTGTGTTGTACAGGGTTCTTTTTTATTTTTGGCTTCTTGATTGAAGTTTCTTATTTCATTATTCTTATATCTTTCTTGAATTTGTCGCAATTCTTTATCCGCCTGTTCTCGCTTCTTGCCTCTACATAGCCTTTCTACTATATTCCTTGCTATTTCATTTTGTCTTTTTGTTACATTGTTTGGGTTCTCCAGTACCTATTGCCTTGCTATTTTCTTTATCTCAATTGTTTTCCTGGAAGCTCCATCAAACCACTCTTTCCATTTACTTTTTGCCCCCATTTCTAGAGTCATCTTTCAATTTTCTATAATTCAATTTTTGAATCCCTTTAAGTCATTGACATTTTGTTGGGACCTCTTCCTTGATGTCCGTTATCACCAGAAAGTGATCAGTCTGCATCAGCTCCTCTATAGGTCTTGTTATCTTTTACTAGCCTCGCGTGCTTTCTTTCTATTATTACATGGTCAATTTGGTTTCTCGTTCTACCGTTAGGGCTACCCATATTTCTTTATGTACTGCCTTATAATCAAAACTTGTGCTCATTATTCTCTTGCTATTTTTCTGTGCGAACCATATAACCATCCTTCGGTTTTTATTACTCTGCATGTGTTTGCTCTTACTGCCTGTTATTCTAATGATGTGCATATCCTCGTTTCCTACTTCGGCATTTAAATCTTCTAATATTACCTTCACATTGTATTTTGGGATGTTGTTGTATGTTAACTCTATCTTATCATAAAATTCTCCTTTAATATTATGGCAATAATTTTCAGAGAGGGCATGTACATTTAGTAATCATAATTTTCTAAGCTTACCTCTTATCCTAAGTTTACAGATTCTCTCCGATATAGCCTCAAAGTCTGCTACGCTGCCCTTCATTTTTTTTGCTGATAACGAACCCTGTTCCAAGCATTTTGTCTTCCTCTCCGCTATTAAAAAATGTATAACCATCTATTTCGATGTTTTCCTTCCTCTTTTGCTGGTTTCTTGTGTAGCAAATATATTTATTTTATACTGTTTTATTATATTCACTATATTCTTTAGTGCCCCCCCTTCGAAATGCTCCTCACGTTCCAAGTTCCAATTCTATAACCACATTCCGTGATTATTTCCGTTTATTTGTCTCTTTTTTTATAGACTTTTTTACTGTTCCTTTCTGTGTCCATTGCCAAAATATCGTTACTTTTTGTTCCTCCTTTCTCATTATATCCTAGTTTGTTGGTTTGTCCAGCTTTGCCTCCACTTTGTTCCATTTCCAAACCTTCCCATCTTGTATTCTTCCAAGATTTGTATAGTATTGTAAATAATCCCAGTTTAATCCACATTTATTCATTCTGTTAAAGCCACATTATATGAGATTTTCCGAAAAGTTCTCTTAAAAAAAAGGGATTTTTTAAGATGAAGGGAAGCGCCAATAGATTATGTAAATATTTATTTAGTCTGTTGTGTAATTACCATTATTATTTACAACTATTTGCCATTGTAATGGAAGGTCTATAATGTCTTTGCCAAAAATTTGCAGCTTTACTGTCAAAATCTGTCAACAGGTGGTTTTTTCACCTCTTCCATTTTAAATGATTTCCAATTTAAACAATTTTGGAGGAAGCGAAATACAGGGCAATCCGAGGGTGCGATGCCCGGTGTTAATATCCCAATTCAGGCTCAACAGTTTCGGCCGGGTCTTTGTGTGATTGTGTATTGTCATGATGAAACAAGACGTCCATCCTGTTTGCTAATTCTTTTCGATTGTCTTCAGCTGATCTAATTGTGAACAGTAGAAGTCGGTCTTGATGGTTTGATTGCGTGGAAGAAGCCCAAAGTATATGGATCCCTTCCAATCCCACCAAATGCAAGATATAATTTTCTTCGGATGAAGGCCGTCTTTCGCTATATTTAAAACCGCTGACCCTGGCAACACCCATGAGTTTTTTTTTATTGCATGTTGTACTCAATCTACTTTTTACAGCTAATTACTATCCGTTTCAGAAATGGAATCTAAGATCTTTTTTTCAGCACAAGATTACATGAAGGCATTCGGTCCAGCAAGTAGCTGGTGAAGTACCCACCCATCGTATAGGCAGACGTACCTATACTTTTTTTAGTTGATTAAAAAGGGTCGATTTTTCAATATTTAAAGCGTGGATCTTTAGCTATTATTGCCTTTATTTCCTCGACATCAGTGCTTGAAGGACAACTAAAGCAATGTCGGTCTTCCAGGTCGAAATATCCGCCGCTGAACCAACTAAACCACTTTTGCACTATGGTCTCCTCAACAGAATCCTTTCCCTAAATGGTAGAAATCTTGAATTTTATTTGGACAGCGTTCTTCCAGTTTTTGAATTTGACTAAAGACAGATCAAAACGAATCTGAACATAAACATTTCAAATAGCACAGAAATTAATAATATGTTAATACACATTACTAATGCAATACAAAGTTTTGTTTACAAATGTTAAGAGATATACTTTCATACCTACGATACTTTCAAGGTAGGCTATACATACACCAATTTATATGAATAAAAAGTCCATGATCATTGCTATTTATGGATCAGAATTCTTCTGATAACCGTTTGTTTTATAACAAAGAGTAATCAGAAGTGAAAAATTCTGTGGGATTGCATTATATTTCATAAAAGGTTTCGTTTTATGGAAGTTTTTAGAGGAAACTGTTCTATATATATGGAATAAAAACTAATTAAGAACGTGTAAAGATTGTATATCACTTAATTAAAAACGTTTTCCTTAATAAAAATTAAATATGGAAATGTCTCATGGAATATTTTACTATTCTAATTTTTTTTATTAAAATCTTGAACAATATTGGGTTCTCCGGGAAATTCGTAAGGATTTTCCATTATTTACTTTTTAATGATTGTAAACAAATTTCTGTGGTGAATTAGCAATGTTTATTTACATGTTATTAATTCCGGTAGTATTTATATTGTTTACGTTCAGATTCGCTTTGATTTGATTTCCTTTCAGTTAGTTAAGGTGATTCAAATTAAAAATGTCGGTTGACATAAGCCGTATTATGCTTTTGCGTTTCAAAAAAAGATACGGTAGACCTCCTTGGTAGGCGGTAGAAACATGTCCCAATCCCACATTTACACCATATTGTATGCTACCCATATCCTCACCATCTACCAACCCTTCTGTCCAGCGAGGCAGATTCTGGGTAAAAAAACCCTTATAAGCAAATGGCGAATATTTTAAACAAATAATTTGGCCCCAGATGGACAAATTCCACCCCTCCAAGGAAGGCTTTCCCACGGATTCGGGGGAGGGGGAGGGGGAGTGGTTGAAATTAGTTTGCTAAACCAAAACATAAAGTAACACGATTACTATAATGCTGTTCGTACAATGCTAGATCTTTGTTATCTGAGGAGAGAATGATTAAGCTGGAGAAAGAACTGCTCTTCAGTCTGGAAACCTATTCTACTATAAAGGTCACGAAAGTAAATCTGAGGGCGGTGTAGATTTCACCAATCACCTTGGAAATATAACAGAGATAAAGTGCATTAGCCCAAGAATCACCTACTTAATATTTAAACTAAACGCAAGATATAGTTTAAAAATTATTCAGGCTTACGCCCCAACATCCGAGTTCACCGAAGGCTATATGGAGGCCTTCTACGACGACCTTGATACAGCTTTACAAGAGAGCCCAAATTATTACGCTTTTATGATGGGCGATTTTAATGCAAAGATCGGGAAGAAGCTAGTTGACGGGAAAAGTTCACTCGTTTATGATGATTATGGAAAGATAAATGGGAGAGGTGGTAGATTGTTGAAGGATCTACAATAACCCAACCTTTTTGCGATGAATTCTTTCTTTAACAAAAAACCACAAAATAAATGGATGTGGATAGGTCCCGATGGCAAACACAAGAATAAAATTGACTTTGTGGTCATAAATATGGGCAGCGTCTAAAACTAACGCCCTCCTAGTCTCCTAGCACACATATACAAGTTGTTTACCAGAATCATCACAAATCGACCATGCAGTAAGCTAGACTTATACCAGTCGCGAGAACAAGCTAGTTGCAGGACAGGCTATGGCCCTAATGACCACCTCCAACTATTGAAAAGCATCATAGAACAGTCGATGGAGTATAATAAACTTCTAGTACTTATCTTTACATTCAAATGTCCGACTCTACGTCTACGTCTACGTAATGACCTTTCAAACGTAGAAAAGTGTTGCTGACAGCGTTCTCTACAATCTATATAAAAATTTTCGAAAAATTTAAATTTCTTATCTTAATAAACCCCCACTACCAAATTTCATTCAAGAAAGATACTATTTAAGAAAGTTATTAACGAAAATTGAAAATAAAATTATAACTTTAACATCCTGTATATTGGTTACTATTAACTTTTGGACTAAGATAAGTTGGGTTAAATCGCAATATTTTTACTCAAAAAATCTGAAGGTTTGCTGTGTATCATTAATTAGCGAACACTCTGTAAATTGTAATAACATGATAGACTAAATATTTTCATAAACTAATTCTTTTAATACAATCCCTATGAACTTTCTGGACAACTTGATATTATGATCAAACTAAATATGTTTGTTTTTATTAAGGTTTCTATGTCAACAAATGCGAAACTTGCATATGATGCTATTTGGGCAATTGCCTTAACATTAAGGAACAGTAACATTCGATTTTTGAGTGATTTTCACTACAAAAATACGGATATGGCCTGTCAGTTTGTGAATACAATGAGACGTTTGGAATTTGTTGGACTTTCCGTAAGTCTAAGCCGCCTATTGTTAGTGAGTGAAATTCATTATATTATTAATTTTGAGGGTCCAATAAGATTTAATGGAGCTGATAGAGTCGGTGATTTTTTAATCAGTCAGATTCAAGGTAAGTTAAAAAAAGTTATAATAGACTCCAAAATGTGTCGTATATTATACATATTTTAAGATTATTAATTTGAATGTGATCTATCTGTCAAATTAACCTTAACACTAGAGTGCACGCGCCTTAAAAAACTCTTGGAACACTTGCGCGGGCTACATCTGTAGCCTACTTCTATGTCATTTATTTTCTCCAAATTGTGAAAGAATAAATAAAATACAAAATTATATTAATAATTCACTTTATTTTTATCTATAAGTAGCCTTTATTTAACAAAACTTAGCCTTTGGATTAATAATTTGTAAACTTCTATAAAATCAATATTATATGGTAGGAGATCAATAAGCCTTAATTCTAGATTTACATTAATAATATAATGTCTAATACAGTTTTCATTACCTACATTAAACAGGCAATCAAAATTATTATTTGATTGATTTGTACGTTAGTTTTTCATATAGTTCATTTTTCAAATTAAATAAAACACATTTTTACTTTGTTATTTATCATTTATTTAATTTTTTGACATTGTGACTATAGTTTCGTAAACAATGTTATATATGGTTTCATATCTTTTTTTTTTTGCTTGTTTTATTTAATTTGAAAAATTAAATAAATTAATTAACACTAATATTAGTGTTTATTAAACACTAATATTAGTGTTTACTTGTTTTGCATTGCAGGACATATACATTGCATTGAGGACATATACTACTATGCATTGATGACATATACGGTCACCGGTTACTACAAATGCGCCTCATACATTTGCAGCATTGTTTGCATGTGATTCGGTCTCGAGCTCTGCGACAAGAACAGCGACCAACTCCACCCCGAATTGACATATTAGGATGCGGGGTTGCTCTGATAATTCTAGAAGTAGTTGGCCTTTCAGTTTTATACTTCTTCTTTCAGTTTTATACTTCTGGGTATATTTTACATGGATATACAACGTTCAATATAGGGCCGTGCGAGTTCAAGTCCGACTTCTTGCAAGTAAAAGCGCCGAATAATTTTCATGTCGGGATTATTCAACTGATATATTATGAGATCATTTATACCAGTTAAATTGAGAACATTATAAAACAATGTAACAGGCGATCGACCACTATTGCGTGATATATCGTACTGTCTGCACATTTTATCAAAAAAACACCTCTTATAACATACTTCGTATCGTTATAAAAGGTGTTTATATCAGGTTCTTTAGATTCTCCATCCACTATCAAGATCAATTTTGTTGTCATTGTGAAGGGTGGACAATAACAAAACTACTTTTTTACGTTTTGCTACATAGCTGACCAGTTTATAATCAGGTTGAAAGTCAAATATGGACTCGTTTATATCCTTGTTTTGAATAGTTGTGAACTGATCAGGGATTTCTGCTTTGTATTTTTTTAATGTTCCTACAGTTGTGATTTTTTCACTTAGTATTCTTTGTATATAAGAAGTCTAACAGGACCCTCCGGTTATATACCGGCGTAAATTCCAAAACTGTAGACGTATGAGTATTTGGCATCTACAGCCATAATAATTTTTCAAATTTGGCAGGTTTATTTGGCATGTACTGTACAAATCCGCAACGTCACTTTACTGCTACTAATAGTTTATCAATTGTAAGGTATTCTATATAGCTGCTAGTTGATCTGTTGCCGAACGTGTCGATCTCTTACATCATCAAATCGAAGAACATGCAGTAGGAATCGAAATCTGCTTTCAGACATGGTGGTGTAAACCATTTCAACTCCAGTACCTTTTGAACTGTCCCAAAACTCTTTGTGATTTCTTCGCCTTGATCGACAAGTTCTAATAATACCTCTATAAGTGCTTTCATTTTCATAATGTCGGTATAAAGTGTATTTCTATCTCTTTGAAATTTACTCTTTATAGAATCAATGAAAATGTTTATCAATTCAACAAGGACATTCATTATATCAGCATCAAAGAAAAGGATAAAAGACTGAACAGTCTTTCGAACTGTTTTAGTGTCCTTCGCCAAACCTATCGCGTCTGGTGGGCGAGAAACCATATTGTGGGATAGTGTTCTTGAAGTAGGTGTTGGTGACTTAGTCCATTTTGTTCCATTACGAGACTGATAACTGACGAAATGTAGAAAGGAATACTTTACAAGTATGCACTTAAATAATAATACAAATAATATAATGTACTATAGAATGAACTGCGGATATGGACATTATAAGAATACTGATATATTTAACAATAAACCTGATGGGATCACTTATTCAAAAATTATCTCGAATGCTCGCGCGGGCTGCATGGGCAGCCAAGCCACTGACGTGTGAGGGAATTCTTACTAGAGAATACATGAAAGGGCAGCACTGTAGCGCAAAGTGTTCAAGAAAGAGACGACAGTATGTCATGCGGGCTAGTACTCTAGCCCTGTCTTTCACGCGTGCATCCTAGTGTTAAAGATCTATAAAAGAGAAGCACAATTCTGCGAACTTGATCGTACTAATTATCAATATACAATAATTAACTGTATTATTCAAGTACGACCGGAGAGAAAACTATGTCTCGATCGATTACTAGGAGGAAAGAATATTTTATACTCCTATTTCGTTTTTTAAGAACTCATCAATTAAGCCCGGATATTTTCTTTCGAAGTAATCGATTCTATTTTTATTTGGTCAGCCTGGTTTTTATTCTTTTCGGCTCCTGCTTTTATTTCATAAAATTGACCCCAAGAGGGGTTTATTGAGAATTTTTAGGGGCTTCTCGTTGACCCAGGTAATGTCGGAGTTTTGTGATTCTGAAAGAACGGAAACCCGACGATTCTTGAATTTATAATTTTTTTCAATGATGTCCAGGCGAACTTCATGGACGTTAATTTGACGTCCGATGAAGTCATCGGTGTATTGGTGTTAATTTTTGCCGTTGCCAAGCCGACGCTCTATATAGGTGTAGTCTCCGGGATGGCATCAATAAAAACTCTTGAGCATTCGACGACAGATAGATGAAAGGTTAGACTTATACAAGTCGAGAATCGAGAAAATTTCGAAAGCGGTGTCTTGATGCCGGAGTTATCGGAGATTTTGGAGTTTGAAGATATTGAAGGATTGCCCTGTGGCTAGGGCAGGAGGTTCTATAATTCTCGTAACAGTGGGTTGCTACTTCGCGAAGTTGAGAGCTTGAACTTCGCGAGCTGAAGTTGATTGAGTTGGGAAATAAGTGGAACAGCTGCTTGCCGATGGATCTGGTTGTTTCTAACAAACTACGGTGCATTGAGATCCACACGGAGTGATTTGTTTTCGAACACCTGAAGTTTCTCATGCGCTGCCGGTGTGAGTAAACGATAATAAGCCTGAAAACTGTATAAGACAACGGATCTTACCAGGACTTGGAGGATATGGATCTTGATTTTCGAAGTTTACTCGTTTTACAGAAAAGTGGGTATACTAGCTTGATGATGCTGTGACCCTTGCAGATTACTTGCTGGATTTGAGTGGACTAAGAGAGGGAGAGAGATCGTCATGTAGAGGTTGAACACAGCCGGTGCCAGTGGAGAGTGGACCTAGTGGTACGCTCCATTCGATGGATTTCCTCGTGGATAGATAGGATTTGATTTTAACCTGGAAGGATCTTCCTTGCAAAAATGATCTGATCGGCATGATTAGGTCCCGTGGGAATCGATAGTTTTCAAGATGAAACCATCGTGATATACTTTGTAGAAGGCCTTGGATATCTCGAGGAAAACTGTGTCGAAGTACCATTTTCTCTCGATAGCCTTGTGGATTTTGTCTGGCTGCTTGATGAACAGAGGAATGTTTTGTTCAGAAATCGATCTCTTCATTGGGAATAATCCTCTTGTTCTCCGTGATATCATTGAGAGCTGCCAGAATTGCGTTTTGGGCTATCTTGAAGAAGGAGCTGATGAGGCTGATTGGTCAGGAGGTTATCGAATCAAACCCCCACCTACAGGTGTGGTTCTAGCATATTTCAACCTCTAACATTCGACAGGTGGTCACCTTTGCAGGCTAGGTTTAAATATAAGAGAAGCAGAATTTTGTGTACTTCATCGCACTAGTTTCAATATACAATAATTAACTGTATTATTAAATACAGGTAGTACGAGTAGACGAACTAGTGGTGAATTGAACCGAATCGAACTAGACTAAGGTGGCGTTACCGTATAACGTTCACCTAAATTGTCCGATGTTCGGAATTGAAGACGACTGGGTCTAGTTTGATTACTTCTAAACCGGTCTTAAGATGTGGATCGCATTTTTTTTTCTCCTGGTAATCCTACAAGACATAGTTCGTCTAGTCGTACTACCTGTATTTAATAATACAGTTAATTATTATTATTTATTATTCACGTATGGGCCCTGGTGGACCACGCGACGTATAATTAGAGGTGTTTGTTGTATTTAGCATTCCTTTGCGCCCATACTAATTTCATTCTTTCGCTATGAGCTTTTTTCCTTTCGTCAGACCAAGTTGTTCCAGTCTTCCTACATTTTTCTCTCTGGCCAACCTTCCAAATGTCAACCTTGTGTCTGAAACAGCCTCTATCCTGAATTTCACTTTGTGTAATATTTGCTGATCTTAGGTCCTCTTTAATTGCAGCGATTCATTTAATTATTTCTACTTTAGCTCTACTTCTATTTTCATAAAATTCGACTATTTGTCTAGTTTATGTGTCCGTAAAACTTAAGTCTTTTTTTTCTCATATCGCTATGTATATCTGTGTATTGTTTGATTTCTTGGTTTTCTCGAAGTCGGTATGTTGTTGTATTTATTTGTTTGGGGCCTAAGATTTTTTTTAGAATTTTTCTTTCCTTCTTTTTAATGTCCTCGATGTCTCTCTTTGTATTCAAAATGAGCGTTTCTGTCCCATATAGACATTCTGGCTTAATAATTGTGTTGTAATGTCTCAGTTTTGTGTTTTTAGATAAACTTAGTTAATGTTGCTTTAATAATTGCCAGCGTTTTCAGATCTAGTCCTTGTTCTTCCAAGATTTGGAATAAAGATTCGCGGTCACAGTCACAGTTAATTATTGTATATTAAACATTCATCCCTGGATATACGCCTATTTTTCCTTTTTTCAGTTTTTTTCTGTCTTGGAGAATTTATACCCACCTTGATCCAGCATTTAAAGTCTTCCTCTCTTTCTATTTTGTTCCCATGGTCTCCAGTGTAAGATCCTTTTATTTCACCATTCATCATTCATCATTAAAGTTTAGCTATTTGTGTTCAGACAGTCTTTACTTTTATGTTTCATATTCATTCATTCATCATTTTTTGGGTGCCAATCTGACATTCACCCTTGGATATAGGTCTCCCTTTCCCTTTTTTAACTCTTTCTCTCTTGGACTATTTGTCTTAAGATTGTCCGTTCTTCTCATTTGAGCTCTTCCTTTCTTTCATTTGTGTTCCCATGGTCTCCAGTGTAAAATCCTTATAATCCATCATATATCATTCATCATTAAACTATAGCTATTTGTGTTCAGACAGTCTTCACTTTTATGTTTCGTATTCAATCATTCTTTTTCTGTCTGCCAATCTGACATTCATCCTTGGATATAGGTATCCCCTTCCCTTTTTTAACTCTTTCTCTCTTGGGCTATTTGTCTTAAGATTGTCCGTTCTTCTCATTTGAGCTCTTCCTTTCTTTCATTTGTGTTCCCATGGTCTCTAGTGTAAAATCCTTATAATCCAGCATTTATCATTCATCATTAAAGTTTAGCTATTTGTGTTCAGACATTCTTCACTTTTATGTTTCGTATTTATTCATTCTTTTTCTGCCTGCCAATCTGACATTCATCCTTGGATATAGGTATCCCCTTCCCTTTTTTAACTCTTTCTCTCTTGGGCTATTTGTCTTAAGATTGCCCGTTCTTCTCATTTGAGCTCTTCCTTTCTTTCATTTGTGTTCCCATGGTCTCTAGTGTAAAATCCTTATAATTCAGCATTTATCATTCATCATTAAAGTTTAGCTATTTGTGTTCAGACATTCTTCACTTTTATGTTTCGTATTTATTCATTCTTTTTCTGCCTGCCAATCTGACATTCATCCTTGGATATAGGTATCCCCTTCCCTTTTTTAACTCTTTCTCTCTTGGGCTATTTGTCTTAAGATTGTCCGTTCTTCTCATTTGAGCTCTTCCTTTCTTTCTTTTGTGTTCCCATGGTCTCTAGTGTAAAATCCTTATAATCCAGCATTTATCATTCATCATTAAAGTTTAGCTATTTGTGTTCAGACATTCTTCACTTTTATGTTTCGTATTTATTCATTCTTTTTCTGTCTGTCAATTTGATATCCATCACTGGACATAGGCCTCCCCTTTCTTTTTTCAGCGTTTTCTATCTTGGGCAATTTGTATCCACCTTGATCCAGCCTGTTTCTTAAGATTGTCCGTCCTTCTCGTTTGAGGTTTTCGTCTCTTTCTTTTTTGTTCCCATTGTCTCCAGTGTAAGATTCTTATATTTCATCATTCATCATTCGTTATTAAAGTTTAGCTATTTGTGTTTAGACATCCTCCACTTTTATGTTTCATATTCATACATTCTTTTTCTGTCTGCCAATCTGACATCTATTCTTGGATATAGGTCTCCCCTTCCTTTTTTTAATTCTTTCTCTCTTGGACAATTTGTATCATCTTGATACAGCTTGTTTTTTAAGATCGACCGTCCTCATTTGAGGTCTTCGTCCCTTGCTTTTGTGCTCCCATGGTTTTCAGAGTAAGATCCTTATATTTTATCATTTATCATTCTTCATTAAAGTTTAGCTATTTGTGTTTAGACATCGTCCACTTTTATGTTTCGTATTTATTCATTCTTTTTCTGTCTGCCAATCTGACATTCATCCTTGGATATAGGTCTCCCCTTCCTTTTTTTAACTCTTTTTCTCTTGGACTATTTGTCTTAAGATTATCCGTTCTTCTCATTTTTCATTGATCATTAAAGTTTAGTTATTTGTGTTCAAACATTCTTCACTTTTATGTTTCGTATTCATTCATTCTTTTTCTGTGTGTCAATCTGATATCCATCCCTGGACTCCTCTTCCTTTTTCCAGCTTTTTCTATCTTGGGTAATTTGTACCCACCTTGATCCAGCGTGTTTCTTAAGATTGTCGGTCCTTCTCGTTTGAGGTCTTCGTCTCTTTTTTTTTGTTCCCATGGTCTCTAGTGTAAGATCCTTATCATTCATCATTCATCATCATGGTTTAGCTATTTGGGTTCAGACATCCTTTACTTTTATGTTTCGTATTCATTCATTATTTTTCTGTCTGCTAGTCTGACGTTTATCATTTACCTTTCCATCGATCTTTCTGTCTTCGCTATTTTTTCAATATCATCTTTTGTGAATGTCCAAATCTGGGAGCTGTAAGTAAGGATAAAAAACATGTATTGTTCGATTACTTTAGTTTTTAGGTGTTGTGATATTTGTTATATTTTTAAATATACGAGAGTTTTCCGAATGTCATCCATTTTATTGTTCTCTTTATTTGTTCAGTTTGGTTATATTTATTTAGTTTTGTAATTTGACTTATATTTTATATATTTTTATATATAGTTTTGGACATATCCTGTAACCCACCTGACTAGTGAGTTATTTAAACTTAGAAGCTTGCGTTTATTTTATGTTTAATTATTTAAAGGCGGTATTATTTGTCCCCAAAAATATAATAAAACATGTAAGATTTTTATTAGTTTCTATGCTTCTTGAGCGACAAAAAATATTTTATAAGCACCTCCTAAAAACATTTGATTTTTTAAAATAAATAATTTTTCTTTATTTTTCACTTATGGCATCTGCTCCCATGGAGTTATTTTAACATTTTTTTAGTCTTAGAAAAGTTTAAAGTTTAAAATAATGTAGGACTGGTTAAATGCTAAGTTTATTTTCGTTATTAGTATTAAATTGTGTACATAATACAAAGAAAAAGATTATTTATAAAGTGATTTTGTATTAAGTTAATATTACCAACATGTCGTGTTTTTTGTCCATATTTATAGACCACTTTGGTTTTGGAAATAAATGAAGACTCCGTATATACTAGATATAGCTCAAATTTAAATGTGGTACTGTTAATTATTCATTTAAAAGAGTTAGTGTTCAAATAATAAGGAAAAACCCGTACCCAGTTGAACATTAGTTCCCGGTAATCGAACTTAAACGATGTTGGGTGCGGTTAATATTTGAACGGTGACCGTACGGAAACCCGTCGAAAGCTATGCTCGACACGGGTAAAAGAGGACTACAGATTATGATGATGAAGATTAACATTACTTCATCAGCTTCCTTAATTCGATCACGTATAGTGCTCTTCAATTTTTTCCGAGTGCAAGACTTACCTTCGTAAAAGTTAAATTTCAAGTACTCTCAAGGGTAAAAATCATAGATGGAGACGTTGATCCGGTAGATCGAGGAGATCACAGGTCATCGCCAAAGTGAGAAATTGATCGATTTGATCATTTTTGATCGATTGATCGAAAGACCAATATTATTTTTGTTGGCCCCTCGTTTCTAAAGTTTTGGTTTGAAAAAGTTTTCAAACATGGTTATATGGCGAGCTGAATTGCAATTGGCGAGCGGCATATGTGCTTTCATCCTCTTCAAAAAAAGTTGGCCCGAAAATTTCGCACTTGCCAATAGTACACTACACTGCTGTTTTTGAACTCTTTAGTGGTAATTCATGGGGATTTTCTGACGTCCAAAATCGGCAGTTTTGTTTACTAATTAATGATAATAATGTTTGGCTCTACTGGCCTAGTGACCTTTGGCTTCGAGATATTATTTTCTATCTTTTTCGGTCCAAAGCCTCATTCTTCCACCCCTTGACTCCTACTTTCCTCAAATCTTTTATCATTTCATCCACCTATTTTTACCTCGGTCACTCTATCCTCCTATTTCCCTCTTCTCCTCTCATCAGTATTATTTCAACCTATCTCTTACCGGGCTTCCTTCCTAGGTGCTCCAGTCATCTAGTTCTTTGCGTTCTCACCACCTGAACAATGTTTGGTATTTTGTACAGTGCTTCTATTTCTTTATTTTTTCTTCGTTATAAATTCGTCCTGCACTTTAATTCCTCGAAAAATCCTTCTTTGTCATTGTCCACGTCTCGCGCGCATAGATAACCGTGGGTCTTAGTATTGCTTGTCAAGTTCTTACTTTTGCTGCTATTGTTATATTCTTTGCTCTTCAAATTTTTATAAATATTCCTGCGGTTTTGCTGTTTTTTGCTAGTCGTTTCTCTATTCTCTTTTGCTAGTACTTTCCCTTCACCCCCTTTACATGTCAGTGTTACTATTCAGTTTGTTGACTACTTTTGTTGTACTGTCTTTTGTTACCATATGTTCGGTCTTGTTTTCGTTAATTGTTAGGCCATATTCTCTTGCCTTTCTTTACAAAATCTTGAATGCCCTTACTATTTCGTACTTGAACCTCGCCATTAACACAATGTCGTCGGCATAGGTTAGTCATTGATGTCTGATGCCATATATACCACTCTCCCTCAGAATCACTTCTTGTACTCGATTAAACAGAACTGTGGACAGTGGATCGCATTGTTTCAGTCCTTTCTTTACAGTGAACTCTTCGGACATTGCTCCATCGACTATAACGTTATTTTCTGTTCTTTTGACAGTTATCTCAATCAACTTCCTCAACTTTTCCGAGACTCTCAACTATCTTATTGCTTGGAACAACTTTTTCCTGCTAATGGAGGCATATGCTTACCGTTAATATATGAACAGCAAATGTAAGTTAACATTTAGTTCAAAAGAATTCTGTTGGATTTGTTTCATGATAAATATCTGGTCGAGTGTCGACCTTCCTATCCTAAACCCTCCTTGGTATTTCCCTACTTGTTCATTATAGTATTTCTCTAGTCGATGCTTAATCATCTTTGTTACCACTATGTAAGCCACGTATTGCTGTGCAATTCCTCGAAGTTATTGCACTCCTCCTTAGCTCCTTTTTTTGTGAAAGGGTTTTATCAGCGCTTTATTCCATTTCTCTGGCATATTTTTCTCTTTCCAAATTCTCTTCATTAGCTCCCATGTTCTTGCTACCCATATATCACTACCGTGTTTTAGGATTTCTGCTGATATATTTTTTTCTTCAGCACTCTTGTTATTTTTAACTACTGGAACATAAAAACTCCAGCCTCATTTAGTGTATCTGAGAAATATTGAGCAAATCTGTTCAGTTTTCCTTGTGTACCTCCTACCAGGTATCCTTCTTGAGTTTTTAAAAAATGGGATCTCCTGGCGCTACTGCCTTTATTTTTTTTAACTTCCTGATATAAATTTCTTATCTCCTTATTAGCATATCATTCCTCTATGTCTTTTTATTCGCGATGGAAAAGTTATTTCTTTTCCTGCTACATACAAAATATGCCAATTTTCATTAACGAACTCGTCTTAGGATGCAACTGAGGATCTCACCATAACATCCGATATTGAAGTGATGCTTGAAACGCCTTTGGGATTTAATCATGGATTCACCATTTTTGACAAACGTATCGTACCCAACTCGTGGTGCTTTCGAGTCCACAGTGGGATGATGCATAACAGCATCGTAAGGAGAGTCGATAGACATGTGCCGCTCACCCCTACTATATCTACCAACCGAATACTATCCATTCCAAAAACGTCCATTTTCAGTTGGCCACCTCGTATATAATAGAAAAATTATATCGCTGGATGTAAATTATGCAGAAAAAAATTAACACACATATTCACAACGATTCGATAAGAGAGAATTGACGCTTTGAAATTAAACATCTCTTTGTTTCCAGTTAGTCAAATTTGCTAATGAGATTGTGATAAAAATTCCGATAAAAATGTCATAGTTTCAGGGTTTTTTTTCGATGCTGAAACCACGATAGTAGGCAAAATCGATTATTCAAATTACAACGCTGAAATTCGAAACCCGTAATTCAGTTAAGTGGTTTATGTATTGTGAGGATTTTCTTATTTTATTCAATTATTTTTATAGTAAGATGTTTAAAAAAGGCTTTCTTAAGATTTACTTTATTAAGTTGGGTAAAGTTTAGGTTCCACTTCGCTCAATATAAAAAAGTACTGTCAGACTGAAATTTTTTATTGTTTGGTTTTGTACACTGCCATATATCAGAACATATATTAAGAACATCCTCAGAACACTTCTCCTTTACTCAGCTGAGTGACTATATCTTACGTGATGTAAAATGATGTAATGTCACTGATAGCGTAGCTTTCAATTTGAAAACATTGTTAGTTTCTCTTTTGGAGGGGGCAGGTTGTCATTTTATGTACGAGGCTATTAAATAACGAGCCTGACGTTGTAAAACATTTTATTTTGATTTCATACATATATACTTATTATCACCTTCAATATACACCCCTCCTCTAGCCTTACAACGCTCCATGCGAATCTTCCATTATTGGAAACAGTGTTGGAAGTTCTGTCAGCTCCTTTAGAACGTGTGTCGCTTTTCCTTTTACAGCTTCAATAGATCAAATATTGAACGTTTTAATGCAGATTTCACCTTAGGAAACAGATAGAAGTCGCACGACGTAAGATCCAGCGAATAAGGCGGATGGTCTAACAATGGGATGCTGTATTTCTGCTGGCTAGAAACCTCTTGGCAGACAAGGCGGAATGAGTATTGTCTTGGTGGAGAACCCATGACTTTTCCTTATTCTTTCACGGAGTTCAGCAAAAACATGAAGGTAGTTATGTTGATTAATAGTTTGACCTTCAGGAACCCAGTAAAGGTACACAATCCCATAAATATCGAAAAAAACAATCATCATTGCTTTGAATTTTGATTTGCTCATTCGAGCGTTTTCGGCTCTCGGTGAATTGGGGCTCTTCCACTGTATAGATTGGTGCTTCATTTGAGGATCATAAGTAAAAAACCACGATTCGTCACATATTATTATCCTTTTCAATAAGTTTGGGTTATTTTTAATTATTGGCATTCAAAGTGTCAGTACAAACATTTTTGCGAGCTTCTTTTTTCTTCAAATGTGAGAATTTTATACACCATTTTAACACACTTTTTGCATGTTAAAATTTTTATGTAAAATTTGCCGTACGCATTTTTTATCAATTGTTACAGGTTCAGCAATCTTACGAATACTTAACCGACGATCAGATCGAATCAGATTAACGATTATGTCGATATTGCCATCCGTTTTTGACGTGGAAGGGCGACCCGGGCGTGGATCATCAACGTCTTCTCGGCCATCTTGAAAACGTTTAAACTACTCAAAGACACGTGCACGCGATAAACATTAATTGCCATACACTTATTTCAATAAATTGTAAGTTTCAGTAGCGGTTTTTCCAAGTGTCTAGTTAAATTTTACAACAATTCGTTGCTGTATTGTTACACTTAAAATTTTCCGGCGAAACAAAAAAACAACTCTAATGCGAACGAAGGCTACGGTTATGCGGATTTGTTTATAGAAGTGAGAGGTACTGCATTCGAAAGAGAAGGCTTCATGCTAAACAGCTGTTGGTCGCTGGCGTTTGGTGCATGCGTACTTAATCTGTAGCAGCGCCAGTCTCGTTATTTAATAGCCACATCTCGTATCTTCAGTACGAGTTTGAACTCTCTAGAGTGACTTGGTCGTCTTCAGCAATCCCCTCCTCCGGATTTTTCTAGTGTGTGCTGACAATGAGTGACAACGATTTCGAGAAATGGTATGCCATCAAGTTTTATTTCAGACGTGGGCACAGTGCAACGGAAACTTTTGCAAAATTTCAGCATGTCTATGGAAACATTGTTTTTCAATGGCCCAAGTTTTCAGGTAGTTTAAGGCATACACAGAAAGCTGAGGTTTGATTGAAGATAGACTCGACGAACTCAGCAGGGAGGGTCTTTAACTACAAGAAGTGATGAAAATGTTTACAGAATCCAGGATCTTGTGCTTTTTGATCATCAGTTGATGGTTAGAATAATCGTGGAAGAGTTGAATTTGACTGATATAAACGTTTATCAGATGTTGGGCAATGAATTGGTGCTGAAGAAAATCTGGGCGAAAATGGTTCCGAGAAACCTTTCGTATGATCAAAAGGACGAGAGGGAAATATGTCTTAACGTTTTGAGGTGCATTGAAAATGGCCCTCATTTTTTGAAACGTATCATTACTGGTGACGGGTCTTAAGCGGTCCTCACACGATATATAATATATATATATATATATATATATATATATATATATATATATATATATATATATATATATATAATAAAAAGCTAAGGAAGTTCACCCGTGCTCCATGTAGTGTTTTGCGATTTCTTCATCCGCTATCCAAAGCGCTGGCAAGCGTTTCCCAAAGACCGGTTTCTGGCCTTAAGCCGTCATCAGTTGGGCTCAAGCTGGACACCTGAAAAACAGATGAAGGAACGACTAAAGTCATGACCATTTAAATTTGCCATGTCGAATGGAGGCTGCAATCGCATGCAGCCATGTCATCCCGCGGGAAACGGTTGCAACAGTTAGACTGTGCGAAACCGTTCGTGACCCGTCTAACCTCGGGTAAGTACCAGGTATGATCGAAAAATTGTGAACTGGGCCCGTGACCATTCGACATGACAAATTTAAATGGTTATGGCTTTAAACGTTCCTTCATCCGCTTTTCAGGTATCCAGCTTGAGCCCAACTGACAACGGCTTAAGGCCAGAAACCTGTCTTGGGAGACGCTTGCTGGCGTTTTGGATGGCGGATGAAGGAATGACAAAGCACGACGTGGAGCACGGGTGAACTTCCTTACCTTTTTAATACTTTTCTCCACGGACCAAGTTCATAATTTTTCGATCATATATATATTGTTGATATCTGAGTATTGACAATATTACATAGGCCAACAGTTGTTTTGGTACCGGGGTATTTGAATGATTGATGATGGTATAAGAATACTCTGAATTCAAATATGCCATTAATTTTTGTCTAAGAGCTCAAATTTCTAAAATATAATATTTTAGTGAAAGATACTTTACATCATTCACCTTGTTCCTCACTGGTGTATCCTAAATTTTGAGGAAAACGACCTAAGTGGCTTTGTAGATAGTGCACCTTAATGCCCATGTTACACCCAACACAATGCAATCACACTGTTACACAATGAAACTGTTAAGCTGTTTACTAGTTCAACATAGTTTTCAGCTTTGCGTTTGTCCAGAAAATTTCGGACAACTGGAACAAACGCAGTCCAGGCTTTTCGCTCAGCTTGATTCACCGAATTTACAAAGGCAGGATACTTAATGAGTTGTCATATTTGTGGGTCGACAAATATTCCTGCTTTAATCTTTCTGTATTCAACTGAGGCATTTTTTCCTTATATATGCAAAGCATAATCCATTCTTATCAGTAACTTTTACAAACTGTTTCATTAGGCCCAGCGTGATATCTAA
Source organism: Cosmopolites sordidus (assembly GCA_031761425.1). Classification (NCBI taxonomy): domain Eukaryota; kingdom Metazoa; phylum Arthropoda; class Insecta; order Coleoptera; family Curculionidae; genus Cosmopolites; species Cosmopolites sordidus. The sequence continues at coordinate 141,436 of JARFXV010000866.1, read as the reverse complement.
TGGAGGAAAGAGGATTTTCGCTCGTCCACCTAATGGGTCGTTAATGACATTCTTTTTCCCAACGTCTATGTTTTCTCTCTTAGACCACTTTTTGTCTACTCCAGTGGTGTGATGTGTTTCTGCCATCCCAGAAGCAAGGATATTTGCCTGTAGGCCTGTGTTATTGAACGTGTGACGAACGTTAAATGAAAACCAAAATATTTGCAAAATTGACAATAAATATTGACCATCTAAGGGAGAGATTGAAAATCTTCCTTCAGTTAGCATTTAAATGTGCTAGTGTTAACAAGTTAACAAAACTGTGTATTATATCACTTAAGTAAAAATATTCCTCTAGTGCATGCATAGCATTTTATAATAAATTCAGATAGTGATATTTTGAAGGACGAAAGTACTATTATCTCACTGGACTATATGATGATATGATAATAATGATGTAAACGATAATTCACCAACACATACAAATCGGGATGCGTTATTATTAAATTTCATTTGAAATTACTGAGAGCCGGCTGTGTTATGGGACATGTCTTCAAAAGAATGCGGAAATAAGGATAAAAAAGGCATACGACCAGCTACTGAGTATTTATAAATGAATAAAAATAAATACAACTAAAGATGATATTAAGAAGAAAATTAATTCTCTAAGAACGAACTACAGGAAAGATTTAAGAAAAGTGAAAACTTCTATTCGTTGATGAAGTAAAGCCCTTTCTAATAGGAACGATAAAGTTTTGACAGCTAATGGTGGCCATATTTGATATTCAATTTTTTACAGTTGCTATCAATTGTTTTCAGTATGGCTTGCCATTTCACCATAAACAAGTTTTCGTTGCGACAACGTTGGGAAATTTTCCAAACATTTTATCAAAATTCGAGAAGTTTTGTTGCTACTCAAAGAGCATTTCGTTTAAAACACAGTCGTCATTCTGCTCTTTCAAGGTAACTTTAGTCTAAGATAAGTTTAAACGTAAGTTTAGTTTTCATGACCAAAAGCCATTGTCAGCACTGCGTAGTGGCCGTAGTGAAGAAAATATTGCGGCTGTTCGTAAAAGTTTTGCCAAGAACGATAATGTGTCTGTTCCGCGCAGTTCTCAAGAGTTGGACTTATCCAGGATGACCACTTGGCGTGTTTTGCGTTTGAATTTCGCAATGTTTTATCGCAATCTTTTGATTTTCATCGCAAAACCACCTTCTTCGATGAGGCTCATTTTTGGTTAAACTGCTATGTCAATAAACAAAATTGTCGTTATTGGTGTGAGTCAAACCCAAAAATGATTCATCAGGCCCCATAACATCCTGAAAGAATCACTGTTTGGTGTGGATTATGGTACGGTGGCATTATTTTTTCCCTATTTTCTCAAGAACGCTGAAGGACGGACCGTCACTGTGAATGGCGAACACTATTGTGCCATATTATCCGATTTTGTCTTTCCGAAGAGAAAATCGGATTTTGATGAAATTGATACGGACGAACTATATTTTCAACAAGACTTGCCAAACAGCACGCATTACGATGGAATTTTTGGACAATATTGGACAATACGATGGACTTATTGGATGGACTTATTCGAAGAATCGATAATTTCAGGGAATGGCCCTTGCAACTAGCTACCAAGATCTTGTGATTTCACACCTTTAGACTATTTTCTTAGGAGTTATGTTAAATCACAGATTTACACCAACAAACTCAAGACTCTTGATGAACTTGAAACCAACCTTAGAGCATCATAGTCACCATACCATTCGATATGCTCCACCGATTCATCAAAAATTGGGCCAGTCGGATCAACCAGTACAAGAAGAGTTGAGGTGGTTAATTGAACGACATTTTGTTTAAATCATAAATGGCATAAAATATTGTTACCTATTATTTTCTCTTTTAAAACAAAATAAAAAATATATAGATCACAGCGACGGCAGCTGTTCGCCGGGAGTACCGGGAAGAAGGTCTAGGACAGAATGAAGCCACGACAAAAGTTGAGCGCCACCCGGTTACTTCATATATCGGAAAAGACCCTGGAACCGGGAAGGGGTCTATCTTAAATAAAACGGTTTACTAGAATTTTATACATATATATTATAAAAGCACACTCAAAAAAGAACGACACAAAGCACACAAAAAAAGGAACAACTAAAACTATCAAACAAAAGACACGGGAAGGTTTCGGGAAGGTGGTTCTCCAAACTTTACCGTGAAAGAAATCAAAAATCAAATACACAGCTCTGAATTACACCAGCTGGTCTCTATGTCCCTATACTTACAAATTAGAGGTTATTTCCTCTATTCTGACAATAGTAAAAAGATAGATATATAACGCTAGGGTGACCAAGAATGGTCAGACGGCAAATAGATACAAAATATAAGATGATAACGTGACCATTATCAGTATAAGAAACTATGGTAATAATGTATTTGTGAAAAATAACTGGTAATTGCAATCCTTAACGGTACTTGAAAATATAATAAAAAAAGTGTTTATCTGGCCTTATTTCCTGATGTTGTCTATCCTTGCCTGTCAAGGTACTGGGTGTCCAAAAACACTGAGTACGACTGCGGGCAGTCCGGTATCCCTATGCGGGGGTCCTGAAATAATCTCGATCTGACCAACCGGTTACCGTGCCATGTAGCCCCAAAAAGGTGTAAGGTTTCCACGATGGTCGGGCTCTGTAACAGGTGGTCGTTCAATGGCCTGGTGTCTGTTGATCGGATTCTCTGCTGCCGGGTCGTAAAACCCTGTATAAAAATATCAGAAAAATCAACCCAAGCGTGACTTGGCCAGCAAACCTACGTACCTCGGTCGGAAGGGTAAGGCGCGAAAACGTCCGCCCAGCTGGAGATTTGGAGTTAGACTCCAAATCTCCAGCTGGAGATCCAAAACGATACCGGAGCTCTTTCAGTTAAGAATTTGTCTGAAATAAACCTACCAGTGGTGATCAACAATTTACGAATGCTACCTGTAGCGATCAAGAATTTGTGAACGCTACAATATACCATGCAATAAAAACAATGAGCACCATTTTCGGCAGAATTTTCTGTGTTTTTTTACATTCAAATTCTATCGCTCTTATTGGGAAACCCTTTATATATGCCAAAATGCTGAACATTTAACGAATTAAGCTTTCTCAGTAAGTGCTCATCAAGTTTTATCGCTGCGTCTGTATCTTTAAAAAGTCAGCAGGTAAGATAAAAACACATAGTCTCTAGTTAGTTTGGTAATGTTTATTGATTAATTAATTATACCATTCTGCCATGGTACGTGGCCTTCATTATTAAAATAGTTACAATATCTATCTATGATTTCTTTTGGTTCTACCGATGAATTTAAAGAGTGTCCACTTTGTAGTGCAGTAAGATTCAAAGGTTGCCCTTTTGTCTCCCCTCTCAATTTGACCGGTAGAAATATTTTCAGTGTCCAATGCATCATGTATGTAATGTCCATGATTCTTTTTCAAAAGATAGTTATGTAACTAACAAAAAGCCATGGTAATTATGTTAACTTTAGTAGGTTCAAGATTTATTTCTGTTAGAAATACTCTAAATTTTGACACCAAAATTCTAAAAGCATTTACGGCTACTCGACTAGCACGAGAAAATAGATCATTAAATATCCTTCTTTTGTTGTCCAAACTTGTCTGGCTGTATGGCTTCATAAAATTAGGTTTCAATGAAAATGGTTCATCTGTTAAAAATACAAATAGAAATTTCTCGTTAGAATGAGAAATACGTGATGGAAGGGGAATTTGTAGTTGTTTGTTTTCATACAATTTCCAATAATTGGTTTGTTGTATGACTCCTCCATCAGAAATACGATCAAGAGAAATTTGCTCTTATGTCAACTAAGAGAAATTTGTAATTTGCGTTAACAATAGTAATTAATAGAACGCTAAACACCCCTTGTAATTATAATACAATGAACCTGAATTGTTGGGCTTTTTAATTCGAATATGTATTCCATCTATGACCCCTAACGTATTTTAGAAGTTCCATTTGAATCCAAAGGCTATTGTCTTCCATTTGTTTTCAGACCGAGGAATTTGAACATTTTTAGAATTGCATTACATTTTTAATAATATTACTACCAATGGAATGACATGAATAAATGATTATTGTTTTTTTAGGTTAAGGACACTGAACATCTTTGAATATTTGACACGAATTTGTTACTGTCCAGTCATCTATGACAACATCTATAAATTGTTGCCAACACTCAAAAAACGTCCGGTAAAATATCAAATTATAAAAAACTGAAACTGAATTGTTATTTATTGCTTGTGGATATTTGAAGAAAAATGATGGCGAGGTAGATGTCGTTGCTAAAAGTTGGGTAATAAAGTTAGATAAACTGAAACATGATCAACGACTTTGGACAGAAAAATTCATAAAAAATATTTTTACTTGAAGGCGAGCTCAGTACATTGCATCGTAATTCTGTTTCTATTAATCATCCGTACCAGTACCAAAATCAATATTTTTCAGCTACACCATCACCAGCCCCTTCTACAGCTACCATCAGCAGTGCACTATCAATTACAGAGGATTCATACAGCAACATTCATAATTTTTTTCAAACTATACTGATTTGTAATAACTTGTATTTTTTTAATTATGTATAGATATTGAAATAAATTTACATAGGTAATGTTCAAAAAGTAATTTACTTGCCTTTATACGAGGGTCGCTATTTATGCATCCGAAAATTGGCAACAATGGTGTTACTAGGTACCATCGGACATATACATCGTAAAGTTTGACATTATTTGCTGTATACATAAGAACGTTTTATCACGTGGACTATATTTGTGTTGTTTAGTGACTTGAAAATTTCATCTCAGTCAAAAAATGGAATTAACTTGTGAGAATTTTTGTGCAATGATTTAATACGACTTTCGAAGTGGATTATCTCAACAACAGTGCATCGATCGACTCACTTCGACTTTTGATCATTAAGCACCATCTAAAATCACCGCATATCACTGGTTTAGTGAATTCAATCGGGGCCGTCGTTCGCTCACGTCGTCGGACGAATTGAAACAAGGTCGTCCAAAAACGGATGTTGTGCCAGAAAATATTAATACTGTGCCCGAATTGATTAAGCAAGATCGTCATGTAACATACCGTGGGATTGAGGCAGCCCTGGCTATTAGTATGACAAGTATACACAAGATTTTACATGAATATTTCGCACTGAAAAATATTTGTGCGCGTTGAATTTCACATAATTTGACAATCGCTCAAAAAAAGCTCGTGTCGATTGGTAAGAAATGCTCAAAAAATATAATCGTGGTGCGGTAAAGGCCGAGCATAATACACAGGTAACGAATCTTAAATATATGCGTATGAGCTTCAAATTAAATAGCAGTCGACTGCTGTTCGATACTACTACTCGACTGCTGGACGTGAAGAATAAACTACTTGGTCAATGATTTTCGACGCCAGAAAAAGCGGTTGGGGCGTTCAAAATGAATGTTTTCGAAATACCTCAATCGGAATGGAAAAAGTGTTGTGAAAATTGGTTCAAACGTACGCAAAAGTGTATCGATCATGGTAGAGAATATTTTGGAAAACAATAAAACCATTTTCAATGATAAATATTTGTTTACATTTAGTATTCCGGATACATAAATAGCAACCCTCGTATAATCTTTTAAAGCTGAAAACATTGCTTCAAAAGTTTCTACGACAATAGTGTTAGGAGCTACAATAGCAGACAATTTCAAATATTCAAATAATCTACTAGTTGCTAAAAATCGGAGAGTGCAACAATCTCTCTTCAACTGAAATTGCCTTTCTCATCATTGAATTTTCTTCTTCACGATAACTGGTCCCGCTAACTCTTCGTAACAAGAAATAATTTTAGAAATCATTTGGGGAGATACGCGCATCTAATCCTTGTGTTTCTTTTTAGAAGCCACACTACAGGCCATATTTCTTTTTCATTCCGGCGTATTATTGATAGAGCTAAAATAATAGCTACACAAGCTTTTTGTCAGTATGACATCATTGACCAGTCGGAGCCAAACTAAATAGAGTGTCAATAAATATTGATAGTGTGAAACAATGCAGCTTGTCAATAGTTATTGACCATATTGACAATATATGTTGATCGTGTGAAGGCCGCTTTAGATTATTGAATATGACCGGGTACCAGTACTAGAACCAGGAATGGTGCACTCCAATCTCACTCCCAAAAAGATTTATAGCCCGTCCAAAGTTTTCATCGCTCTAGTCCATGCATGAAACACAACTTGATAGGTCGCCGTTAAAAACTAACTTTAGACTCTTAAACATTTCTTATAAGCTCGTGCAAGTTAAAATAACGGAATAATTAGGATTTCAAAATGTTACATATTTTTTCTGTCATAGGGAGCAGAATTACTGATGTGTCATTATATAATTCAGTTAGAGACATATTGGATTTTAATTGTAAATTTTGTAAGAATCTTTCATGGCAAAACGAACAAATACCAATTGCACAACGAATTTTGAAAGAAACTTTAGGTAATATATTTTTGATTATACATAATATAATATTAAGGAAATAAGCTTAGTACGACAAATAGTATTCGATATATTTTTTAGTAACCATACCTGCCTGGATATTTTTTGCAGTCAGTGGAATTTCGTTGATTGGAATAATTACCTCACTGACATTTCTGTATTTCAATTTAAAATTTCGACAAATGAAAACTGTTAAGGTAAGAATAACAACTTTGATAAAACATATGATTTTAGCTATAGTGTAACCCATGATATCTCCTGAGATTTTCATTCAATACAGTCACAAATTTATATTAATTCATAGTGACGTGAGTGAATTTATCCTGTTTTAGTTTTGGGTGGTTTGTAACAAAATATTTATAGCTTCGATTGATTGTGCGGTTTGCTATTGATGAAACATAATAACAATGATTATTCTAAAACTAAACTATGTTCTATTTATATGATAACCCTATCTAATGAAGCGTGTAAAAATCATTAACCGTAAAGTTTACTGAGCCTTATATTAATAATTGAAAAAGTTGACTGAACGGAATAGATCCCTTATCCCGGTTTATGATTATCTTACATTTTTCTATTTGAATGCTTTCATATGCATCCAAAGCTCTATTAATATTTACACTTTTAACCAATCTTAAATTACTAATATCTATATTGTGATCATGTTCGATTATATGTTGTGCAACATAAGATTTTTTATTTCTCCCATATCTAATGTGGGCAATGTGTTCTTTATATTTCGTAAATATGGATATATCTTCGATCATAATCCAATATACCAATAACAGTCCACCAATATACCTTCGATCAAAATCTTCACGATCGTAAATCCCCGACTTTTTATGTTAATCTACTTTATCCTTTGGGTTACCCAGGACTTCTCTTAATTTATTATGTGGTTTGTACACAACCTTAATGTCCACTTTTTTCAAAATTTTGCCTAGTCCTCGTGTTAATTGGGCATCAAACGGTATTACGGTCGAAGTTTCTTTCAATAATTGCCTAAACTTATATTTTCTAATTCATTTATCTACAATGTTCTTATTATAACCGTTCACTTCGGATACCTCCCTAATTAATTTTGAATTCTTTGTTACAATTACCTTTGCTTTTTGCAAAATTGATTAATTTATTTACTATAAAATTTAAACTAGCCTTCTTATTTTGGAAGCTATGACTCGAATCGTTAGGAATGTATTTCGAAGTGGTGGTGTTTTTTTTTTCTCTAAAAATATCAAAATCTAACTCATTTTTATTGTTTTTACTAACTAAAACATTCAGAAATAGTAAACTATCGTTGTTTTCGAGTTCATGCGTGAACGCTATGTTTTAGGATTTACTATTTAAGTTCTTAATAAAATAATCTATGTTTTCAGTTTTTTGAATCGAAAATTGCAAAAACGTAATCGACACATCTTAACCATACCTTCAGAAAGTAACTGAATCCAACTTTCGCTTCGGTTTCAAATTTACTCATGAATAAGTTGGCCAAAAATGGTGACAGAGGATTGCCCATTGCAGTTCCTTCTTGTTGTTCGTAAAACCTGTTATTAAGATAAAACAATTTTGCTTCATACATAATCTTGTTAAGGAAGTTAACTTCCTGATTAGCGAAATGTTCGTCGAAAAGTTTAAAAAATGATTTGTTGTTTAGTGGTAATTCTTTTAGAGTTTAGTGTTTCACATAGAAGGTTCCAAAAGAGAATTGAATGATAATGATTAAAACATTTGGTATTTGTTTCACAATATATTCAAAATATTCTGTGACATGTTTCGGCCTAGCCACCATTCTTAAAAAGAGTTATATATTAACTAAACTGAGGTTTGAATGTTCTGTCTAATGGGGGTCAGTTTTTTTCTTAGACTGTCTACTTAAATGTATCACACTTTCGATAATTGGGGTATTTCTAAAGTCTAGCTGGGTGTTTGTTAGGTTTTTACCATCGTATATGGCTTTTTACTTTCCTAAATTTCCAAGTACTTTAACAGCCTGCTTTTTTTGCAGCTATGTATTAATTTGGCATTATTGGTGTTAAAAAAATGGTCTGGTCCATACAAAGTTTGGCAAGGCCCGTTGCTTTTTGACTATGTAAAATTAAGTATTTATGTTATTTTATGTTTTCTTTGAGAATGGTCGCTAGGCCGAAATATGTCAGAAAATGTCTTGAATATATCGTGAAACAAATACCAAGTGTTTTAATCATTATAAAATAGTTTATTTTTTTGAAGATCAGGTTGTATCACAACGAGTTTTCATGGAGGGTTTGATTGTTCAAACCTATGCTATAGTAAATTATACCCTAAATTCGATTATTTTTTTTTAATTCGTTAATATAAAACTACATCTCATTTTCATTGCTAGTAGTGCGCTATAGTGTTTTAGTAATATTTTGATCAAGGACGCAGATGGCGAAATATTAAACGACATGAATAGAATATTAGAGCGATGGAAGATATATCTTGAAACGCTGTTAAACGGAACTGCCAGAAAATATCAAAATGATAGGTTACATTATGAATGTATCGCTAGCACTGGTAGAAATATAATCATTGCAGTAGGTGAAGGAAACATTTGATTAATTAAAATTTAATTTAAAACAAACAAACAAAACTTCTCATATTAATACATTGACATGACTTAAACATGTAAACATGGCCGAAAAGATCATTGAGAGAGATCTAGAATAAATAAAAACAAAAACGAAAAGAGTCGGACTAGAAATAAGTACATATAGACAAAACAAAGGTGATGGAAATAAAAACTAACCGAAGAGGAGAACAGAACTGGATAATCGGTGGTGACAACGTTGAAGTTGTGAATGTAAAGAGTGATTTCGTAGTGTGCTTGAACTTCCGATAGGGGTCGCTGTCAAATGAATTGTGAGTTTGCCAAATGAGTTTGTAAATCTGCGTCTCAATAGACTGGCAAACATCGTGGAACGTTTAACATCACAACAACTTCTAAATTGTCGAAATTTATTATCAAAATCAGTGTTATGTGCATTAAACTTTAGAGCGCTTCGTGAAATTGAACCTCGTGATGTATTTGCTCTTGATTGCTTGAAAAAGTGGTCTCAAATTGGATTGACAGAATGCTCTTTGTCAGAAGTAGCCACGATAGACATTCGTCCTAAATTCTTTTCAAACATTAATGTTATAAAAAAATCACCTTATATTTACTTCTCTGGGAAGTAAACTAGATAGAAACAAGAACATCTCATGAGAAATCTGAAATTATATTATGAAGGATAACAAAACGACCCACTTTCTGCAGTTTGTTCTAAGATCTAATATCAATATTTTGCGGAGGTCAACACAGATCTTGCCCTTCTTTTTCAGATCAGAATCAGTTTTTTCAAGATCTCATTCGATCAGTAGTCACTTATCGCTGCCAGTCGTGGATCTTCACAAAGAAAACACAAGAACTGCTTGCAATATTTGAAAGAGGAGTACGCACAAGTATTTTTGGTGCCACAAATGATAATGAAAATGAGAAGATCATGTACAAGGTGTTCCAAAAGGCATTTTCTTTTGATTTAGCGATATAAATAAAAGAAAAACGTTTATCAAAAAACTTTTATTAATTATTGAAATAAACATTTTAGGAAATTACTTTTTAAAACTAATGTCATCCAAATGTAAACCCTCATGCTCACAGCACTCATCTAAACCAACAGCAAAATTCCTCAGGACGGCCCGGAACATAAATCTCTCGAATGGCTGCATTTGATGTCGGATATTTTCTTTTAACTGCACCAAATAACCCGGTTTATTAACGTAGACTTTCGATTTTAGATAGCCCCATAAGAAAAAGATCATAGAGCTCAAATCAGGATCAAAAAATTGTTCAATATTTCCACATAACGCTCTGAAATGACGGTAACTGCGCGTCCTTTGCCACTTTAAAAAAAGTACGGGCCGATTATTCCTCGCGGTTTTTCATGCTTGTGTTTCGGGTTTGTTGCTGTAACGACAATTGTTCTTATTTACCTGACCGTTGAGATAAAAATTAACTTCAGATCATTATTTTTGTAAAATTTTCGCACATATAACGCACGGTCTGCTCCCGAGAAACGCTGCATACTGACTACATTTCTAAACGCGGGACTATCGACTGATATGCGCCCCGCGCTCCTCAAAGTTATTGCGTTTGCGTAGTGAGCCAATGAAATTGAAAGTTTCTTATAGGATACCTTGAATAATTTCGCTATTAACTCAAGCAATTACACAAAGATCTGGATATTGTAGTTTATGGGAGGGTTCAGTGGCTCTGGTGGGCGAGACACGTGGCGATAATGTGAGAAAGTTGAATAGTGGGCAGAAGATTAATAGAGGTAGCCCAAAGACATAGTGGTAAGAAGATATGCTGAAGAACTACTGCACATCAATAAGTTACAAGGGGCTGTCGGAGATTGATCCGGATGAAGGCGAAATGTGCAGGATATTAAAACTCACTGACAAGCAGTGGCATCTCCGAATATCGTTAATGTAACTGGCATTCATATTACCGTTGTTCATGTTTATACAGCTATAAATCTCAGTCAAATACTAAATGTTGTTCAATATAGTATTCAAAAAACAAAGAACAATTTTTCTGGTGCTCCACGTAAAAATTTTCCAATCCATCAGTTGCTATCAAATGCCAACAAGCATCTCCGGAGACCAGTTTCTGGTTTTAAGCCGTCATCAGTCGGGCTCGAGTTGAATGTTCGAAAGCCACTGAAGGATTAGATACAGGCATAGATTTTAACCTGGTTTTTAAAGTAGCCTTCGGGGTCCTGCTTATTTTACTTAAGATTGTACCCCGAAATGGGGCTGGATTCTGTACGGCTTCGGGGTTTCTTGTTGACCTCGGAAGTTGCCGGAAAATGTCGGCGTTTATGGAAAGGAAGACGTTTTTTACTTGAAGTCCAGGTGAACGTTATGGAAGTGAGTTTTGAGGATTTTTGCCTTATCGGAAAATGAAGACGGGTTTGTCAAAATGCCGGTTAAGCCGATCGGTCGACTCGCAATTGGCCTGGCAGGATTTTAGCTGCCAGCGAATTAGAGGGCGGTCGTAAGCCAAAAATCGAAGTGAGATTTTTTTCTGCTTGCTGCTCGGAGCAAGAGACGGGATAATGGTCTTTTGCTCCAATGTTTAGGGCATAATTTTCGGAATATTTCGGATGAGGGAGTTTTCGTTAAGCGAAGTGTGTAAGACAAACTTCGCGCTTGCGATGAAATAAAATTGGGAGACTAGCGGAATACCAGTCTCGCGAAGAATTTGGTTATTCCGAATAAACCAAAGAGTGTTTAGTGCCAATCGCAGGATTATGTTCTGGAACACTTGGAGTTTGCTCGACGCAGTCGAGAGGAGGTGAAAATAAACCAGGAGACATATAAATATACAGATCTTGTCATTGTTTGATTGATCAGGACCTTGATCTTTGGTGCAAGTTTGCTCTTTCTACATATTAAAGGATACAGTAATATGAGGATACCGTATCCTTTACATAGTTTCTGGATGGAACTTCATAATGAGAGTGATCGGTCGAAGTGGGGACCTAGGTAGGTTGCTTTTTGCAACAATGGAATTGGCATTTTGTCAACCATCAGTCTGGCTTCGCGTGGAAGGCATCTTTTAGTGAAGATAATCGCCTGTCTTTTTCGGATAGACCTGCTGGCGCCAGAATTCAAACCGTTGAATGGCAACATTTAGTTGCTTCTGTAGTTGGTTATGGATAAACAACGTGGAGTGTAACGCGACGAAAAACGCTGTGTCCTTAATAAAAAATACAGAGCAAACGCCACTAGAGCAGGGGATTCCGGTCAAGTAGATATTAAACAAGACTAGATAAAGGGCAGAACCTTGCGGAGTCCCGACTCCATGGATTTCCTCGTTGAAAATGAGGATTTTGTCCTAACTTGGAAGAATCTGTCTTCCAGGGACGATCGGATGAGTGCAGTTGGGTCTCCGGAAAAACCTAATTAGATGACCTTATAAATAAGGCTATCGTGCTACACGTTATCGAATGCTTTCGATATGTCGAGAAAACAGCACCGAGATGCTATCTTCTCTCGAAAGCTCGATGGATTCCGCCGGCCAGCCTGGTGGTTTGATAGATTGACGAGTGCCCTGCAGGGAACCCCAATTGCTGAGCCCTGCAGGGAACCCCATTGGGATGATGCCTTTGTTGTTTGTGAAGTTACGGAGAGCTTGGAGAATAATTCTCTCGGCTATTTTGGAAAGAGAACTGATGAGGATTATTGGTCTGAAATCCGAAGGTGAACTAACTTTTCTTTTCTTGGGAATTCCGACTAAAAAGGCGTACTTCCATGAATCTGGATACTGTTGCAAACGCAGAATGGAGTTCACGATGTCTGTGCTTTTTGCGATTTGCTTACTCTGAAATTTTTGGAGTTGCTTGGCAGTAATGCCATCATATCTGGTGGAATTAAAGGATTTTGTTTCTGTTTATTTATCCAGGTTCTTGAGCTAGCCTTCCCGGCTTCTACTCGTTTCTATTAAAGTTGTGTCGTTTTTGATGTGGGTTTTGTTTGTTGGGGGCTTCTATCTAGTCCAGAAGGTGCCGATTTAACGGGTGAGAGAGAAATCTAAAATATTTCGGTAGCTTATTTAGAAGATATTCTCCAGACTCAGTTTGCAAGGCCTGACATTTGGTGAGCTGGCAGGACGAAAAATGCGTTTTCTTCGACAGGCCTCTATCTTCTTTCTTCTAATGAGGAAAATGTGCATTGGTTTTGATGTGGGTCCAATTGTGATTGAATTAGACCCGGAACCCTCTGGAGTTTGTTCGAAAGTCCAGACATGCCTTTGGTTTGTGTTAAGATTTGATCCGTCTGGCCAACAGATTCTTTCTGGTCATTCGTGCATTTCTGCTTGGGTGTTGATTGGTGATATTGGTGTTTTTCACTTGAATCTCTGTAGCGCTTTGGTAGCAGAGTTACGTACCGATTTTCTCTTCTGAAGCTCTACTCTGACGGGCTGATAACAGAGTTCAGTGATCTTTAGGATTTTATTCTCATCACGTGGTACGCTGACTGATACTATTGCGATGGACTTCCTCACTTTAATGCCATCGTGCCATCTAGTGATACTAGTTGGATGGAATTCCTGATGGTGGAGCTCCCTCCTAACATCATCAGTTGGGATTGTTTCTAGGACGTCTTTTATCAAAACGCGGAGGAATTGTTTGCCTGATGTTGTTGTCGAGTAGTAGGAATAACCCCTCTCGTCGAAAAACTTTTTGACGGCTTCTCTGTCTGGTTCCGTTTTGGGGATAATCAGCATCCCATCCGGTTTCGTCGTGACTGGCCCGACAGCCATTTTTTTTTTAGGAAGTTCATCAGTTCCTGAAAAGCCGCTTTATCTCGCAAGACAAACGTGTTGGTTTGGATTCGATGGCAGAGGATGATTCTAGCCCTTTGCTTGAGGTTTCTTTCATAACAAACTGTTCTTCTTGCTTCGTGGTCGAAACCGAGAAGTAGGAAGGAGCAATCGGTGTATTTTTGAGGTTGGCTTTCCTCAGAAGTCGGTATTGCTATTCTTGCACCTGCTGGAATACGTCGTCGATGGAGAGTTTTTGATGATCTGCTTCTTCGGGATCGAACTGGATCTCGATGGTGTTTTAACAAAAACATCAGCGTCGCTGACGTTACCGCCAGCGCGTTTTTATAGAAATAGACTCTTCTATTTTACTGATTATGTTCTGCATATTTTTAATTTCTTTGTGCAATTGATTGTTTTCGCATTTAAATTCAAAATTTTTGCATGGTGAGTCAATGCATGTAAATGCAACCCGATGATTCAATGCGAAGATCCACTAGATTTCGGCAAGAAAACCTAGCGTCTTCGGTCTCTTTATTTGCGTTCATTCACCGCAAAAAAACTTTTTTCAACTTTTAAACGCAATACTTATATTACGTTTAGTAAACGTTTGCCACACTCTGTTCGGGAACTAGTTAGCACGATGCGCCCTCGCTGAGCTCTCGATTTGGATTCTCACTGAAGGATTGACCATGGTATTGACCATATAAATCAGCCAAATCGGATATAAGCAGCATTGAAATGTAATTCACGCCATCCGGTGGTGTGTATGTGTACGTGTGTATGATTGTGCGTATGTGTAAAATACTGTGTATTTTTCATGCATACCTGGTAACTGAATATAGGGCATGGTTTTAGGTCCGAACGGTTTCACACAGTAGTACTGTTATGAAGCACAGGGTGGCGTGAGCTGCATTTTAATACCAGTTTTCATCCGATTTGGCCGATTTATTTGGTCAGGATCCTAGTCAAATCTTCAGTTGCTTTCGAACATTCAACTCGAGCTCGACTGATAACGGCTCAAAGCCAGAAATCGGTATGGCGACTGAATGATTGGGGAATTTTTACGTGGAGTACGGAAAAACTATTTTCCTTCTTTTTTTTTAATATTTATTTACTATTTCTCACGAGGTGAGAGCTATTTTTGATAAACTAATTATTTTTAAAATATGCGTTAACGGCGAATATACGCTGGACACCGTTTCACTACTACCTGAATGATATTGAAAATCGCTCGTTTTTACACATCAATTGAAATTGATGTGTATGAATAAATCCAATTGCACATATGCTATTTTGTCGATTGATGGTAAAATGAAATAGAGATAATGGTAAAAAAAAGAACGAGTTAAACGCCAAATGAAAATTAACACGAACAAGATATTCCAATCAGTTCAGCACGAATGAATTTAAATTTGCATTTCTTTGAAAAACTGTTGAAAGCACGTTCTTTAATTTCAATTACAAATCATTTGTCAATATCAATGTCAAATCATAAATACAATAAAAATCCAGCAAAAACATGTGAAAATTTAATAACTGAAAAAGAACTAACAGAAACCATAAAAACACTTAAACTGCGAAAAGCACTTGGGGGCGACGAAATCAATCTGGAAATGCTGAAGTATATGGGACCACATGCAAGAAATGTACTTTTAAAACTTAACTTAGCGTGGAAAAACAAAAAAGTTTCAAAAGAATGGACGGATGCTTTGATCATACCAATACAGAAGCAAAAAAAAAGAGAATGCACGAACTACAGAGGTATAGTATTATCATTACTATGTATAACAGCAAAAATGTACGAAACTATATTAGAGAGAAAATTGAGACTGAAAATTGGTAATACCCTACAAGACGAACAAAGCGGATTCAGGATAAACTATTCTGTACAGGATCATATTTTCACCCTTCAACAGATCGTATAAAAAGCGAGAGGTAAAAAGAACAGAACAGTATATATATATATATATATATATATATATATATATATATATATATATATATATATATATATATATATATATATATATATATATATATATATATATATATATATATATATATATATATATATATATATATATATATATATATATATATATATATATATATATATATATATATATATATATATATATATATGCTTCATAGACGCGGCAAAAGCTTTTAAATTCAATAAAAAGAGAAACCATCTGAAACCGCTGAGAGAAGCAAAATATAAACAAGGATCTTATCGCAGCCACTAAAAGCATGTACCAAACCACAACAACCCAAATTAGATCTCACAATAGAGTATCTGCTCCTTTCACCACAGTGGAAGGAGTGAGACAAGTCTGAGTTCGCTACTGTTTATAAACACAATAGATGAAATAATCAAAATATATAAGAATAACTTTAAAAAATACTATGTGGGATGGACAAAGAGGAAACCAGTTAATGTAGAAATGTGTGTCTTTGCTGACGATATAGTTCTCATGGTAGAATATGAGGAAAAATTAAAATTCAACATAGGAGTATGGAACGAAGTAGCAGAAGAGTTTGAACTACACATCAATATAAATAAGACACAGATCATGATATTGACCAATAACCAAGAACATTGCAAGGAGAAAACAATAACCTTTAACAGCATGGAAATCAAACACACTGAAAAGTATAACTACTTAGGTACTATTATTAGTAATAGGGGAAACCAGGACGACGAACTGAATAACAAACTGGCGAAAGCAGGGAGATTGCTCCAATCGCTTAGCAGAGGGTTCTTAAACAACAAACAAATATCCAGAAAAACGAAATTAACAATTTATAAAACGATATATATCCCCACACTAACATATGGATGCGAAAATTCGGTGTTGAATGAACGGCAAAAGAGTAGAGTTCAAGCGGAAGAAATGAGATATCTTGGTAAGGTACAGGGAATAAAAAGATTAGGCAAGCTCAGGATTAACATAGTCAGGGACAACTTACCAGAACTCATATCAAAAATAGAAGAGCAAAAACTGAGATGGTTCGGTCATCTAAACAGAATGGATCAAGACAGACAAACCAAGAAAGATTGGGAAGTTAGAGCAATAGGAAAGAACAAAAGGGGAAGGCCGTGCATGGAATAAGGATATCACAGAAACAATCCAAAGAAGAGGCAAAACATGGCAGGAAGGAGTTAACCTGACCAAGGACCGTAAATTATGGAGACACTTCATTAACTCATGAAATGTAATTTCACCTCGACACCTCCGGGTATTAAGAGGAAGATTAAGTAAGTAAGTTGTATATCATCCATTATGAGAAATACTATAAATCCGCTACAGTTTTAGTCTTCAGTCAATGAAAAATACCCTTATTTTTAAATATAGTATTTTGTAATTCATAAATGTCTAAATTTGAACAAATTATTTCGAAATAAACTGAATAATATATCCAAGCAATCGAATCGAAATATTTTTTTATTAAAATAGGCCTGAAAGAATAATTTTACGTCATTTGAATTCATGCATTTTTAAATTTCAGCTTTCGAGTCCGAATTTGAATAATATAGCTGTGGTAGGATGCATCTTGGTCTATTTGTCCATAATGGTTTTTGAATTTCATAACGTGGATATAAAATGGAAATCCTATATCGCCGAATATTGTTCCGTAAGTTATAATTTGCAATTTGATGAAAAAAATATATTTTGGTTCGGAGTTAATATTAGTTTTATAACAGCAAAGCCGCCAACATTCTAGCAAAAACATTAATGAACTAAAATCAACTTAAATATATTGTTAGTTATTTTATGTTGTAGATAATTTGTTAAAATATGGTATAAAATGTTAAAAACATAAACTTATAAAATGTGTCCTGTGAATAGACGGTTTAATACGAGAGTCATCGGAAAAGTTCACAGCCTGTCATAGAGATACGCAAGTATTAACAAATTCGTAATGGTAGGATATTCGTAAGGTATAGTTAAATATATAGCATTTAGTTGCTTGTTTGTGGTTATCGAGTAAAGAAAACAAGTTATAAAGTACATTATTTACAGGGGTTTGACTTCGACATAAATACATAAATAAGTTAGGTTCTACTGTAAAATATTGTTTTTCTTCGTTTTTGACGATAAACAAGATACCTGCTAAATTTTAACGTTGTCGTACATTCATTGAGGATGAATAACGTTTGGGATGATCAAAAATGGGTTCAATTAACAAAATTGTCACAAAAATCTACTGTAGCGTATGGAGTAACCATTACAAGCCAGAGACTCAGAAGGGGTTCAAATAGTGGGTGGAAGCCATGAAAAAATGAAAATGGTTGCATCTGCAGAAAGTCCTAGCTATGGTTTTCTGGGATTCTCATGGTGTGGAGCTCATTTACTAACTGGTAAATGGCAGAACTATCACGGAGGAGTATTACGCTTCACTACTAGACCAATTGAAGGGTCAGGCAAAACATCCATATAAGACCAAAGAGAAAGTGAATGAGATTGAATATATAGATATGTCTCGGGTTGTTGCTGCATGACCTACGCTTTGAAGAGAATCTACATGCATCATAATATTCACTTGAAGATTCACTTCAACGAAGGATTTATTACATGAAAATTCCATTCAAATGAAGAGATTAAAGCTGAAACAAAATTAGACGCATTATATAGAGTGTTTTTAAAAGTTAAAATGTCGGCGAACTAGATGTATTGCAAGGTGTCAACGTTGAAAAAATAAAAAAATTCTCAAAAATCTTAAGTTAGCTTTCTCAGGCTGAAAACTTTTTGAACGACCTCTATAATACTGGTCTCTCTAGTCTACGAGGGTTGCTATTATATAGCCGGAATTAGCAACAATGGTGTTGCTAGGCGTTATCTGCCATAAACATCGTAAAGTTTGACATTGTTGACTATACGTATTCACTACATTTTGCCATACGGACGCTTTTATGTTGTTTAGTAATTTGAAAATTTCATCTCAGTCAAAAAATGGAATCAATTTGTGGAAATTTTTTAGCGGTGATTTACTACGACTTCCGTCGTGGATTATTTCAACAACAGTACATCGATCAACTCACTTCGACTTTTGGCGATGAACCACCATCTAAAACCATTGTATATCACCGGTATAGTGAATTCCATCGTGGCCGTCGTTTGCTCACGGATGAATTTAAAGAAGATCATCCAAAATCGGTTGTTGTGTCAGAAAACATCGATGCCGCAAACTGATAAAGCAACATCGTCAAGTGATATATCGTGAGATTAAGGCATCACTCGACATTAGTATAAATAGCATACACAATATTTTAATGAACATTTAGCCGTGAAAAAGATATGTGCGCGTTGGATTCCGCATAATTTGACAATGGCTCAAAAAAGGCTCGTGTCGATTGGTGCAAAGAAATGCTCAAAAAATACACAGGTGACGAATCTTGGATCTATGCGTATGAACTCTAAAGTAAACAACACTCGACTATATGGGTTTTTCAAAATGAGCCAAACACAACAAAAGCACTTCGAAACAAATGGTCGGATGTTTTTATGGGAAAAAAGGGCACGTGGCTACAGTGTCACTAGAGAATCATAGAACGACCAATTATGAATGGTACACAACCATTTATCTGCTAGAAGTCTTTGAAGAAATAAGAAAAAACAACCAGCGACGGAGGATCATTCCTGATCATGATAACGCGAGCTCTCACACACCGGACTGAACAATTCAATATTTGACCGGTCAAAACATCGAATTGATAGATTATTTGCCATACGCTCCTGAGTTGGCACCCAATGATTTCTTTTGTTCCCGTTCATGAAGAAAAAACTACGTGGTCAACGATTTTCGATGCCAGAAGAAGCAATTGATGCCTTCGAAATGCATGTTTTTGGGATCGAAATGCAAAAAGTGCTATGAAAATTGATTCATACATATGCAAAGGTGTATCGATCATCGCGGAGAATATTTTGAAAAACAATAAAACCATTTTCAATTATAAATATTTGTTTTTATTTTTTATTCCTGGTACATTAATAACAACGCTCGTATAATTCCCACACACTTAGGACTTTTAAGATGTTTATTGATTTTCTCTATGAGCTACAATTCGCATATAATCGGTTATTACCAACGTAAGATTAATAAATAGCTGTCGTAATATCAAAATATATATAGCGCGAATTGTGCGAAACTTTAAATAAACATAAAATAACTTACAGTTACAACTTGACACTTAATCGCCTTAATCAGCTATAAATTATTCGAAACATAATATAAATACACATAACCAATAATGTACATAAGAAATTATCATAATTGTTTCATACATATGAATAAGGTCAAGTTATATAAATGTTGATAGTTAGTTTACATCAGGGGTACATAACATAAAGTTTTCATAATAGAATTTTGTATCATCATTTATCATAAAAGATAAAATGGACGTTAATAAATACGAGGGGGCTTCACGAATTTAAACAAAAAATTGTTTTTTGTTGAACAACAAAAATGTCATATTAGTCAGTTCATCATTATATATGTACAAAAGTTTTCCAAAATTTTTATGATCGATCATAAATAACTCATAAAGATGACAAGTAATGATCTCTTTCCTCTTCTCTTCTTTTTCATATTCTTCTTTAGAGAATAGTCATGACTTATGAGAACTCATTTAGTTCGCGTGCTTTCTGGACTAGTTCTCGCTAGGGTTCTATATTTCTGACTTCTTTGGTTGCATATTGGATGTACCAGTTAGGTCTTTAATTGGGTTTGTTTATTTTTTGGAGATCTGCTGCGTGATCTAAAACCCTCCATCCATCCATGTACCCAGTCTTTCTAGATTATTACCATCCTTGCGCTCAATATGGCCGAAAAATCTTAGTATTCATCCATGAATAATTTGTGATAGTCTTATGAGTTTAATAATTTCTTGATTAACGGATGCGTTTGTTCATCTGGCAACCCACGGAATGAGAAGAACCTGTCTCAGCACCAAAGTTTAGAAAAATTAATACTCTTGCAGTTCAGTTTTTTTATGGTTCATGTCTCAGCGGGATATAGCAATACTGGAAAAACTAAGGTTTTTACTGTCTGTTTCTTTGTGTCCATGTTATGTCACTATCCCTCCTGATCTTCTGCAAATTTGTATATTTCGAATTGTATTTTTTTACATTTCCAATCTTTTGTGTTACTGCCGATATTAAAGGCCCAACATAGACGAATTGGTCCACTACCTCAAAGTGCCCTATATGATTGATGTTGGGCATGTTGTCCTTTGACAGTTGATAATCATTATTTTCGTTTTCTCCTCGTTTATTTCTAGTTCGTAAAGATGGCTTTTATTCTTTATGTTTTTGATAATTAAAGTCAGTTCCTCGACCTGCCTCGCAAGAATTGCAATGTCATCGACATATTTTACGTTAGTTATTCTAATACCGCCAATACTGACATGCATGAGCTCTACGTATGATATATTCACTGCTGAATTCACATCATAAATGCTAAATAGTTGGGCATAGATGACAAATTAAGCCAATCAGGTGATCTGATACTTTCATTTCCTGCAGAATTTGACATAATTTTTCTCATTTTGTGCTATCGAACGTCTTCTGATTATCAAGAAAACCTTGATCTGAATAACCGAAAAGTCTGAGAACATCGATCAATAAGTGTTATTAAACTTTATTCACTCGAAACATTCCTATGGTTATTTCAAAACGTTTACATGCCAAAAAGAAGGAAGGTTAAAAATGAAATATTGAATCGTTTTATATTGCAACTTCTTTACCTGCCAAGCAAAAATAACATTTTTTATGACATGTCACTAAAGGATTAAGAGGAATATTTAGTACGGACATTGTTTTTAATTTGATGGAATCAAGCAAGTGTGTTTCATTATGAGCTATTAAAACCTAATGAAACAATTAGAGCCAACCCTTATAAACAACAATTGTTTGAATTGAATGATGAACTGATGCATAAGAGGCAACTCTTAGTCAGGCATTTGCAAAAAATATTTATTTTAGATAACCATGAGCTTTTATGTATATTTATATTGCAAGCACTATTGGATATTGAAAGAGAACTTTCTTCACATCCAGTTTATTCTCTAGACTTTCCGCCATAGAATTACCATTTATTTGCTAAATGAAGTAATATCTTGTTGATATACATTATTTTAATTTCGAAATAACTCAGAAGTGGTTCGATGAATGATGGGTTGTCTCTCAAGATACACCCTAGAATCATAATTTTGCAGAATCCAAAATCTGCCAAAAATAAAAAGTTGCAGATCACAGAGAAAAGTGTTTTTTATGTATTAAATCATTTTATTTTTGAGATAACTGCGATTTTTAAGCAAAAATAATGGTGGAAACTAAGTGTAGCTGCTTGGGAAGAAGAATGAATCGAAAGCACTTCGAAGCTTAAGCTTCTTGGAGCAACAACCCGAGTGCCGATGCATGATTGTGGTAAAACGGTACTTTTTGAAACACCATTTAAATCACTGCATATCACGGGTTTAGTGAATTCAATCTCGGCCGTCGTTTTCTCACGGACGAATTTAAAGAAGGTCACTCAAAATTAGTTGTTATGCCAGAAAACATCGATACTGTGTACGAAGTAATAAAGCAAGATCGCCACGTGATATATCGTGAGATTGAGGCACCCCTGAGCATCAGTATGACAAGCATACCCAAGATTTTACATGAACATTTAACCATGAGAAAGATTTGTACGCGTTGGATTCTACATAATTTGACAATTGCTCAAAAAAATAGCTCGTGTTGATTGGTGTAAAGAAATGCACCAATCTACACACGACTGCGGTGACAAATCTTGGATATATGCGTATAAGCCTGAAAGTAAACATCAGTCGACTGGATATGTGTTTTAAGATGAGCCAAACCCGACAAAAGTTGTTCACGCAAGAAGCACTTTGAAGAAAATGGTCGCCTGTTTTTTTTTTTTTTTTTTGGATAAATGGGGCATGTGGTTACAGTGTCGACGTCGACGTTAGCAACCCTCGTAGAAGTATTTACCACCGGTAACCATCGAGCGGAAAGCTTTTTCATACCAAAAACATCGTGTAACATGTACTGGACATTGTCTATCCAGATGTTTAAATGCCAGTAAGCTCGCGTACTTTGTCTCGCGTCATTTTATATGAAATGTTGTAATGATCACGATTTTTGTAATGATTTTGTGGATTATAGTGGTTTTTGGGCTCCCGAGCATTTTTCATCTACAATGTATGTACGACCATGCTAAAACTTTCACTTTTTTAATGTTGAAAATGAAGGGAAATCATCCTTTAAAGTGGAATCTAACTCTTTTTATATGCTGGTCGTTAAACCTTGTAGAAACGATGTATTTTATGATAGTCGGAACTTTGATTTTATCTATTTTGAAGAAAATGTCAGAACTTGTTTACTTTACTCGATAATTACAAACAACCAATTAACCGCACGCGTCTGAAACTTCACAGTATGCGCAAATATCATAGTTATTTGGTCATACTTTCGCTATCTATTTGGCAGGCTGAGCTCTTTTCGACGATTTTCGTATATAAGGCAAATTTTCTACCATCGATTACGAAAACTTCAACTTACCTATATCCTGAAGTAATATGGATAAATTGATAAATATACAGTATTATAATAGGGGTTTCGGTTAACGTGACGTGACAATTTTTTCGCAAAATTTTAGCATTTATTTCCATAACAAAATAAATTACCTTAATAACCAAATTATCAATTATCCATTAGCTATTATTTTTTTTCCATTTGTATGTCAAAGAATGGTTTCCGCGCCAAAAGAACTTTTGGTTTTTTGATGCCAATCATTTATCAAGCGAAATTTTCACTTCTTCGTGAGAAACTTCATGTTCTGAAAGTTCGTGCTGCATCGTTCGAAATAAGTAGTGGTCCGAAGTGGCTAAGTCCGATGAATACGGTGGGTCGGGTAGAATGTCCCATTTAACGTTTTCCAAATAGTTTTTTACACATTACTTGGGGCGGAGCATTGCCATGTTGAGGAATTACTTTATCGTGTCTTTGGGCGTATTCTGGTTGTTTTTCCTTCAATGCTCGGTTCAATTTTATCAATTGTTATCGGTATCGAGTACCAGTAATCGTCTCTGCAGTTCGTAATACACAACTCCCCTACTATCCCACCAAATACACAGCAAATCCTTCTTTTCATGTATATTGCGCACTGGTTGTGATGTTGAAGGCTGATTTGAAGGATGATGTTGAAGGATGATTATTTACAATTTGCGTTGTCAAAATTGATCCACTTTTCATCACCTGTCACAACTCGATGCAAAAAGCTTTTTCTTTTTTGTCTGGAAAGTGAAATTTCATAAATGGTTTTTCGTCTTTCAATGTCTTTTTCCTTCAATTCATATGGAACCCTTCCTTCCTTCTGGATCATTTCCAATGTGTGTAGACGTTCGGAAGTAATGGATTGGACAACATTCAACACTTCAGCTAATTGTTTCAATGTATGAGTTGAATCTTCATCCAATAATGCCTGCAAATCTGCATCTTCAAACTTTTTTGGCGGTCTTGGATACTTCTCTTCTTTCATTTAAAAATAACCACTTTTTAAGTGTTTAAATTGCCGTTGACAAGTTTTTTGGGTAATATGATGTTCACCACTCAAAACGTCTTTTTCTGGTATAAAATTCGACATATTCAAAGCTATGAAAAACTATTTTTTTTCGCACAATGACATTTAGTACAAACTAGCTTTTAACCTTCCAAAACGTCATAGACGTTATTATTCTATACCAACCAATGTATTAGTAATGCCATCTCTTAGCAAAATCCACATTATTAACCGAAACACTTATTATATTTTCTAGTACATTTACTTTTCTAATATATTTGTTTTATTAGGTCAATGTATATTTGCTATCGGCTGGATTTTCTCTTACGTTCGGATCGATGTTTGCCAAATCGTATCGTGTGCATCGGCTGTTCACTTATTCATCAGCCAGTTTGATACGCGACAAATTGCTTAAAGATCAGCACTTAATTGGTCTTATATTGATTCCACTGTTTATCGATTCGCTGATTATGAGCTTATGGTTGGCAGTGGATCCACTTCAGAGACGTTTACATAATCTGATGTTGGAAATCAGCTTGGACGACCCCAAAGTTGTTTATCAGCCGCAGGTAAGAGAAAGGGATTTATTATAACATAAATATCGATTTGGTAATCAGGAAGATCGTTTAATATATCTAACATTAGCATTCTAATAGATATTTAAGCGCTTTTTGAAGATTCATCAAATATTGATAAGGACTGATAAGAAAAGGATGTTCTATTTAGGAATAATATTTCTATTTCTTTAATAAAGTCCTACACTATTTCAACAAATCGAGTTTTTTTTAATCTACTATATCATCGTATCTCAACTTGGGGGACGCGTTCAGGAATATGGGAGATCGTATATGTGTTCAAAAAATAAGACCTGTATACAAAACATCCTTTTATAAAATTATTTTAAATTTAGAAACATGTGTTAGAAAATCAAATATTACTAGGTAATAACAACATAATAAAATAAACTTAAATAAAGTAATAGCCGAAGTTGCTTGAAATTATAATTTAATGCGACGGTTGATTTTGTTTTTTCCTTAAAAGTTTTTCTATATGTGGATCATAATTACAAAAATACATTAAATAATTAACAATTTTTACGGCTTCTGACAGAACATTTTCTAAATTATCTGGCATATTTTTTGTAGCAAGCGCATTTATGTGAAGAAAGCAGTGCGTCCATTCTATATGAGGCATAATCTCTTTTAATTTTACTCTCAGTACATACCGCTATGCATTTATTAAAGTCCAAATTTTCGTTTTGTGTTGCATAAATAAAAACTTGACTAATAAAAAAAACTAGTCCTTCGCAAGTTGCATGACCAGGGATTGATTTGCAAAAGAGCATATTTTCTTTAATTGACCCATCGCATCCGTATCGGAATTCGGCAAGTCTGTTAACTCGTCGAATAGTATAGCAATAAAAATTCACTTGATTTAACTTTTTCAATTATTTAATCGTGAACATAATTGGCCATTTCATCAGTACGTCTCGATATTGTGTCATTTAAAAGTTGTATAGTTTTCCATTTGCTCCTTCCGGGATTTTGATCAGCAATTTTTTGATTTTTCAAGACGAGTGATTTTCGTTTGGTTTGTTTTGTAAAGATGGGTATTTTGCTTTCAAATATCGGGCTAATTTTGCAAGCTTCATGCTTTTCGCGGACATTATAACGCGGACAGATAACAAATAACACATTGCGGCTTGTCATTCAAGGCAATGAATCCATATTTCAAATATGTTTTATTATACAATCTATTTTTTTTACCACTAGATGTAGACAGTGTATTTTGTTTTGTCACAAATTTGTCCATGTTATTTAATATTAATAATTTATTTTATTACCACACTATTTAACACCGAGTGAGAGAACAAATAGTAGTATTTAACACTGGATGAGAGAAGAAATCGCAGTACTTGTTTTCGTAAAAATCTAATCGAACGAAACGAAACTCTTCGTCTCGTTTTTTTATTTTTATTACCAAATCGCATAGCTTGTACGAACTTGCGTAAGCGCCCTCGGGATGAATAATACGTCTCGAATGCGTGTGCGGGTGGTGCGAGGTGTGCGGGCGGTCATTTTGCAAGTGCGTACCAGTGCTGGTCACAGGTTTGAATTGGTCAAAGTAAAATAAGAACAAGGGGTTACACAAGTCTTCTAGTTTGGGATTTGTGACTTTGTGCAGTATTTCGGTATAAATGTAAGGGCGCATTCACACATACATCCGTCACTGACAATTCGTCATTTAATACAAAGAAAAAGATTTTTTTCACGATTTGTAAGCGTTTGAACATGCTCGTAGGAGTTTTTAAGCCATTTACAAATAAAAACGATTCTTCATAAATCACGATACTGAAAAAGGACGAATCGTTACCCTATTAACCGGCCGATGTAAAACTTTGATAAATGTCAACTAAGCATGTTGTAGAGAGCGGTTCGCAGTGTTTTTTACTTAACCTTTTTGGCTATTTAGTGGGCCGCGACACTGAAAAGATTGATAAAGTATATTTATATATATATATATATATATATATATATATATATATATATATATATATATATATATATATATATATATATATATATATTTTGGAATTAAAAATTTGAATTCGATGAACCTAATTTCTGTATGTTTCCTTTTGTCTAGTTTTGTTCTACCTGTTTTGTTTTATAAGCTTTTGATATTTCGTCACTGTTAATTTCCAACAGGCTGTTGATTTTTTTAGTGAAGTAATATATATTTTCAGTAAGCCAGATAATAGTATCATATATCAGTCAAAGTGGATGAATATCAGGTAGAATTTGTAAGAGGAGGTTCAACAGTAGATCGGTTGTTCATCCATTAAAGTCCATCAAATAACGCAGAAGAGAACATGACAAATATTCTGCAGATGTTCATAGGACCAAAGGGTATTGGAGATCATGGAGGGCATGGAAATACCAGCTAAACCTATTAGAATTATTCAATTCTACACACTACGGCAAAATTTGAGATCGGAGAAGATAGGGGGATGGATTGGTACCAGTCTTATCTAACATAGTATTGAACAAAGTTATTAGCGAAACACACATAGATATAAATAGTAGAATGTAAATGAAAACACATAGTAGTATATGCAGATGACCTAAACTTATTAAAATGATTGAAAAGATCTTTAAGATAGACGAATGCCAAAGAAACGGTCTAGGAATAAATAGAGATAAACCAGAGGTGAAGGAAAATAAACTAATCCAAGGACAGAACAGCACTGGCATCAGCTATGACAACATTGAAGTTGTGAAGGAATTTATTTATCTGGGAAGCAAACTAGTTAACAATCTATTTATTTCCTGAAGTCCGCTCTAAGATCTAAATTTATACAAAGGAATACGAAAGTTAAGATCAGTAAAACATTTCCATTCGACCAGTTGTTACTTTAGGCTGCCAGGCATTACCCTCACAAAGATAAACAGAAACGATGTTTGCAGTATTTGAAAGACGAGTATTAAGAATATTTGTTTACATATGAATCATAATGAAAATTTAGTGGAATTAAGGAAAATTAGAGAATTAGCTACAACTTTAAACTCAAACAATTATACAAAGATCTGTATCTTATAGACTAAGTGTGGGTTTAGCGACAAAGAATGGTGGACAACCTGGCGAGATTACCACAAAGCTGAATATCATTGGAAATCATGGAGGAACAAATAAGGGAAACAGAAAGAAAGGTAGTCTAAAGACACGTTGGCAAGACAATAGGCTCAAGCAATACAAGGGCTCAATACTTCTTTGAAATTCCCTTTGTGTAATACTGCTCCTCCAGAACTGTGTAGGTTGAAGGCAGCGGGAGAATAGTGGGACAGAATACACGATGTAAATATGTCAGAATTGCCCGTAACAACCTAAACAACCTGCCACGGTATGGGTTGAAATAGCGCCACCCAAACCGGATAGATGAAACATGGCATAGACATTAATGAAAGATGGACATCTCTGCTTCAAAACAACCCTATCAGGAATCTCGACTTTATCAATCTGCGAGATAAGGAAATGCTAGGTTTGAACCTCCTGAGGAGCAGCTTGAGGCTTCCATACAAATGGAAGATGGTGACTTCCCCTGAATGTGACTACCGGACCCATATCAAACAATGAACCATTTGGTGAACTTCTGCCAGTAGTAAATACACGGGAGCACCTCCCCATCTTCACGTCCGTTTTACCTTCTCATTCGTATCTTGACTAGTATGGGAGTTAGATCAGGTTGCCATTGGACTTTTGATATTGCTACATTTAATATACGGACTATGAAAATGGAGGCCCGATTGCAAGAACTGTTAATCGAACCTGACAACATACATTGGGATATTATTGGCCTCTGTGAAACACGAACAAAGGGCGAAGAGTTAATTAAACTGGAACCAACTGGATACGTAGTCTACACCCGAGGTACGGAGAATGGACGATATGGGGGAATTGCATTCCTCATCAATCGAAAGCTGACGGACAAAGTAGTAAAATTTGAAAGTACATCTGACCGAATAGCTTAATGCGTCATTCAGCTGAATAAAAAGTTTAGGCTTCAAATCGTTCAAGCTTATGCACCAACTATAAGCCACAGAGATGAAGAAATTGAGGAGTTTTATGATGATGTGGCCCAGCTTTTATACAAGGAGAAATGTAGGTACAGAATCATGATGGGTGATTTTCATGCCAGAATTGGAACAACACGGACTGGTGAAAATACAACTAGCCCATATGGAACTAGTGAGCGAGGCAATAGAGGTGACAGATTGGTTGATTTTGCTGAAGGACAAGAACTTTATATTATGAATTCGTTCTATAAGAAAAATATCAGCAGAAAATGGACATGGAAAAAGTCCACCTGGACTCACTAGTGAAATTGATTACATTATGACCAACGATAAAACAATATTTTACAATTGTACTATCCTTAACAATTTTAATGTTGGAAGTGACCACCGAATAGTACGAGCAAAAGTTAAAATTAACTGTTGAAGAGAGCTCGAAAGAATGATAAGGTCAAAGAAGGGCAAAGTTGATTCTGGGAAATTGCTGGAGAGAAGCAGCGATTTTTAGATTGCTTTTTCGAACCGCTTTGCTGTGTTACAAGATTCGGAGGAGATGGAAATATCAGTTCAATATGAAGAAATCACCAACAATGTGCTTGAAACGGCTGCTTCAATTGCACCAGAAGAAAAAATGCCTCAAATAGACAAAAATCTCCAGTGAGACCATCGATTTAATAACGAAACGGCGGACAATGAGAAATGCAGGGAGTTGTTTTTTTCAGGATCGAGTACGTTGAACTCTGCAAAACTATAAGAAAACGTATTAAAGGACACGCGCCGGTTCAATATGCAGCTAGTGCAAAAAATCCGGATGAAAACAAAGGAATTGATAAAGCTAGGCAGAAGCTGAGAGTGAAAAGAGCGCAAATTTATGCCTTAATGCGTGAGGATGGCACAATGTGCATGGCGCGTACGCAAATGTTAGAGGTTGTCAGAAAATTTTATTCCCAGTTGTATAAAAATCAGAACCAATCAAAGACAACAATGCTATAGAATTGATGAAAAACGGCAAGGCTCCAGGAAAGGAGAGTGTAACTGTCGAAACGCTAAAAGCTGGTGGTCGGACGTTACATAAAACACTGGCCAAATTATACTTAAAATACCACAAAGAACAAAAAGTATCTGACTTATGGAAAAATGCAGAAGTGACCCATTTACATAAAAAAGGAGCACAGGAAGACAAAGAACTACCGTCCAATAAGTCTTCTATTAGTAATGTACAAAGTTTTCACTAAGATAATATCTAAAAGAATATTAAGAAACGAATGAAGCACAACCAAGAGAACAAGCAGGATTCAGAAGTGGATTCAGTACAATGGATCACATGCAGATTGTATAGCATACCATAGAAAGGCACAACGAATACACCATGCAACTGTACTCGGCTGTTATCAATTACGAAAAAGCATTTGACTCCATCTCAAAGCATGCCATAATGGATGCACTGCTTTGCCAGGGCATGCAAATGTAAACCTATTAGGATCCATATACGATGGAGCCACAGCGACAATTTACCTTCACCTGAGAATCTTGAAGTGGGAATTAATGTAGAACGAGGTATATGGCAGGGCAACGCTATATCGCCTATTCTTTTCTCGGCTTGCCTTGAAGAAGTATTCCGTAAACTGGATTGGGGACAGGATGGTGTAAAGATTAACGGTGCAATCTTAAACCATCTTAGATTAGCAGATTATACTGTTCTCCTTTCACAAGACCCGGAGAAGCTGCAAGAACGCATACAAGAGCTGCAAAGGGCTGGCGAACCATTTAGCTTGAGAATAAACCTTAAGACTCAGGTTATGTTCAATAAATTCGCTGATAACAGAAGAATTTCAGTTTTAGGAAGAGATTTGGAGGTTGTGGAGCACTTTATATATCTTGGGCAGAGTTTTTCAATGGAGGGGGATATCGCCCGGGAGGTAGAACGGCGTTATAAATGTGCCTGGCAGGCATTTAGTAGGCTCAACATAGTGTTAAAGAGCAGACTCCCACTTTGCTTGAAAAGAAAAGTCTTCGATAAGTGCATCTTACATGTTATGACGTACGGAAGTGAAACCTGGACACTCACATAGCAATCAATTCATAAACTTCGGGTAGCACAGAGGGGAATGGAAAGATGTATGCTTGGCATTACAAGACGAGACAGAACGCCCTGCGCATGGATAAGGGAACAAACGAGAGTGTGTCACGTCATTGGAAGAGTAAAGAAATTCTAATGGAGATGGGCAGGCCATATAGCGAGGCGATGAGACGACAGATCAAGTCAATCCTGAAGTAGATACCGCTTGATCGCAAACGCCCGCAAAGAAGACCGAAAGCACGATGGACTGAGTAACATTGTTAAGTATAGGGGACTCGAATGGCAAAGGAAAACCCAGGACCGTGAAAGTTGGAAACATGCTGAAGTGGACTTCATCCTGCAGTGGATCGACACGGGCTGATGATATATATATATATATATATATATATATATATATATATATATATATATATATATATATATATATATATATATATATATATATTACTACGGCTCATATTAGGGGGCTACTACTAAGAATATACAAAAAAACGGAAAATCATCCGTGCTTCATATAAAAATTGCCCATTCCTTCCGCTGCCCCCAAAATGATTCCAGTTGTCTCCCGAGATCAGTTTTTGGTCTTAAGCAGTCATGAAAAGAGCGCTATGCAACTTTTTATGCACACCTGGTACCTATATAGGGCTTGTTTGTCACGGACTGTTTGGTTTGGTTTGGCGCTGACTGTTAGGGACTATCAACACAAGATGGCGTATTGTGTTAGAGTCAGTATGGTGTATTACAGTCTGCATTGTGTTATAGATTCACTAGGCCCAAACTGTTGTGATCGTCCACTAATAGCAATTTCTGGATTTTCAGCAATACTTTCACACACCAAATCAACATGGTCTTGTGAATGACCACAACGACTATATATTACTTTTTCACCAAACCAGTTTCTTGGAATTTTTGAAAAATTTGATTGATAGTGCTTTCAGATGGATGATTGTGCAAACCGTAAATATTACGTAATTTTCTAAAAAACATTTTTTACTGAACGCCAATTTTCATAAAATAATTCAACGATTTTAACGCGTTGTTGTATTAGGTACGACTCCATTTATATAAATGTCATACATACCACTTCTGAAATTAGACTAGACCTAAGCAAATTCACGTCATCTGTGTTTTATTCAAGAATTAAATAAACCGCTCAATTTGAAAGACCTGTTATTAGGATTAAGATTTAAGTTATTATTAGTTGAATTATTAGTAAGAATAAGTTATTAATTAGTTTATATTGATCTATATTGAACACTAAGTATGCATTTTAACGTATTCAGTATAGTTTTGGAGTGAATGTTTATACCAAATTCATCATATATCTCTAACAATGTATCTATATAGAATAAAAAGAAAAACACGAACATTTTCAGGATACTTTCAATTCTACCTAATCGAAATTCAAATAAAATTCATTCCGAAGGATGCACTCGAAAAGATTAATTATTTTAAGAAATATTAACATTATTTACAACTTTGTTAAGTGGGCAAACTGAATATTATGAGAAATAAAGTTTTTCTAGATGCATTCAAAGATCGATTATTGGGGAACTTTGGGTTCTGTTGTTCCGGCTTATCGAAAAACTTTTGTCATATAGAAAATCGAGGAAAAGAAAGTTATTTTAAGCTCGCACACTCGCATTTTCTGAAGTGTTAATTTCACTGTTTATGTAGGGCTCGTATGTTAAAGTGTAGTGACCAGTATTGACATATTTTTTAAAGAATTTCAGGTAAATCTCAAAAGGTTATAAAATTTAATTGACGGCAAAGGAGACTATTAATTTTCTTTGTACAATAAATCTAGACTGTCATTGTTATTAGTATTTTTAGTATTTACGATGTTTCGATAAGATTCTAACAAAATTGTCTTTGCATTTTCTCTTTCTTCGATATGGCGGGTCACGGACGGTTTAGTTTGGTTTGGCGCAGTTTGACTGTTAGGGACTATCACCACAGGATGGCGTAAGCTGTATTGTATTACAATCAGTATCCGACTTGGCCGATATATATGGTCGTATCTTCAGCTGCTTTTTGAACATTTAGCTCGAGTGTAACTGATAACCGTTTAAGGCCAGAAGCCGGTCTCGGGAGTCATTTGCTAACGTTTTGGGGGCAGCTGCAGGAATGTGCAATTTTTGCGTTGAGTTCGGATCAATATTTCATTTTTGAATATTTTTAATATTCCCCATGAGTCCACTTTACAACTTTTCATGCTAGTTCTAAGTCTACTACTAACCCTATTTCTGACTCCATAAAGGTTTTTATTTGTAAATTACTACTACTAAAAAAGCAAATTATTTGATATGATTGTTTTTCAGGTGGGTCTCTGTCAATGCCAGAATACAACGGGATGGTTCATAGCTCTATTTGGATACAAAGGCCTCATTTTGATTATGGGAGCGTATATGGCTTGGAAGACTCGAAATATTAAAGTACAAGCATTGAACGAATCACAGTATATTGTTATCTGCGTCTACAGCTGCGTATTTTGTGCCGTTATTGTCATAGTATTCAGTTTAATTACTGATTATTTTATTTTAACTTATATAGCTAAATCTCTCAGTATATTAGTATCAACGACCATCGTATTGGTATTACTATTTGTACCGAAATTTAAATCAATCATTGACAATGTGAATATGGAGTTGAGCTTAGTTGAAAGTATGGGTTTAAAATTGCAATACAACACCAGACGTTTGATTTCAGATGATCCAAAGGAACTGATTCATCGATTGGAAATCCAAAACAAAGTTTACAAAACTAAATTGCAGGAATTAGATAAAGAAATAGCTTATTTGGAAAATTTATTGAATTCTCCTCATTGTTCGAAACAATCTACCAAAAATAACTCTTATATAAAACAAGACTACAATTATTTGGAAGTACCAAGAGCATCTTGGCCAACTTGGCAAAATCAAACGATAAAGCAATTTTTATCGGAAAATAAATTGACCAACGTGAAATATATGGAAAAATCTAACATATTTGATAAGCTGAAGAGGTTCTTCGGTAGTTTTGCTTCTCTTCGAGACAGTCACACTAATTTGGAAGATACGGTGATAAATGGAATAAAGGAAAACGAAGAAAATGACGTACAAAGATCTAATCCTGAGATTTCCAGTACGCTTTTAGTTCCATTTAACAGAGACTTGACTAAAATGAATTCAGAAGGATGCGTTAGAAAATCGTATTAATTATCTTAAATCTAGAAATAAGCACGGAGAGACCTCGAAAATTAGTTTATCAATATTATTAATTTTGAGGTTGTCATTAAATTATCTAATTATAATGAATATTATAGTTTTATTGTACATATATCGGCATTATTAATCTTATAATGGATGGCAAAATTTGTTAAATGATTGCCAGAATATACGAGGTGCGTCTCACGGAAAACAGGACTTCTTAAAAATAATTGTTTCTAGTAGCGCCATCTTTTGACGGGAGTAAGCGTTGAAATGGTGCATCCTTCCCTGGCGTTTCGACGAAATTTCATGATATTCGGATTGCTAAAAGCCAAGTTATTGCCGTTAAAGTGTCAGTGAATTTATCTGTCGAAAAATGAACATCGAACAAAGAGCGAATATTAAGTTATGTTTTAAAGTTGGTAAAACATTCACCGAAACGTTTCAATTAATAAAACAAGTGTATGGTGAGAGGGGATGATTGTTTATCCCCTGGCAGAGTCCACGAGTGGTTTGAACGATTCAAAGAAGATCGGGAGGACATTAAGGACGACAAACATCCTGTTGCGAAAAATTCTGTGGTTACTCAAAATAACATTGAAATTGTGCGTGAATTTTTAAAAAATTAGCTAAATCTTCGTTGCGATACATGGAAATGGAATTGAACATGCCCAAGAATTAATTCATCGCATTTTGTTCAATTAGTTGGGACTTGAAGGTTCGGGACTGAAGGTTTGTGCGCCCTTCATTCCACACAAATTAACTGACGATCAAAAATTGTTCCGAATCCAACATGCAAGGATTGGTTAAAGAGTCGAAAAAGGACGAAAACTTCAAGTACAGCATTGTTACTGTAGATGAGACGTGGTGTTTTCAATATAATCCGGAAAACAAGCGTCAAAGTGCCGAATGGAAGCACCTGAACGAGCCAAATCCGAAAAAAAGCTGTCTCGAGAAGTCAAAAATCAAAACAATGTTTATTTGTTTCTACGATTCTGAGGGAATTGTGCACAAGGAGTTCTATCTATTAAACGATCAATGCTGTGTTTTTTCTTGGTATTATGAAGCATCTGTTGTCGAATATTCGTTGTGTACGGCCACAATACCCTCAATAAGGCAGCTGGCGTTTGTTGCACGATAATGCCTCGTTCCATCGCTGGATACTCATCACTGATTTTTTGACCAAAAATGGTATTTTAATCATCTATCATTTACCATACTCACCTGATTTGGCTTTCTGCGACTTTTAACTCCGCGAAAAACTTTATTTGCCAATGAAAGCTCCGCGTTATGTCGCCATTGAAGCCATTCAAGATACGTGGATCGCCATCCTCAAGGACATATATTTGGCTGAGCTCAAAATTGCATTCGACAACCTAATAGACCATGCAAAACGTATTGACGCGCAACGAGATTATTTTGAATGAAAATAATGATGTAATAATGAATAATGTCCTGTTTTCTGTGAGACGCACCTTGTTTGTAGCTTAGTATTAAGTCTTCAATTTAATTCTGGCCTTTTTTGTCTATCTCTGATATATTTATGAAAGATGTAATAATAACCTAATATTTTAAGGTTCTTCCGCTATCATGTACAGCACATTCTGTTCCAATTGTACCGTTCTTACAGTCAGTGATCTTCCTGACAATTCAGTTCGTTTCAATCGTACCTGTTTCATGAAGATGTCGATGAATGTTTTCGAAGATTTTTCAGTCGGGAACATTACGGGCTGGAAATCATTCACTGTACAATCGCCTAGCTTGTAATACATTTCCATCAGCAAGTCCATACATGAAGTGCATGTCAGTTATCTCGACGTTTGTATACATTATGATAGAGGACTTCACTCACTATTTAAGACACGTCAAACAGCCAAACGTCATTCAATCTATGTAAACAAATGCGACCGATAAAATCCACTTACTAGATAAAACAGCCGTTCCAAGTGATCGAGATCGAGATAAAAAAATTGTACTTGATAAACTCATTGACGTACACCCTACTTTTATTTACATTAATGATTTCAACAAATATCGTACATGGTTGTCGCAAATTTTGTTCGCCCTGTATCTTCGAAACAAAGGGGTTTTTCAAAAATCATCATAGGACAAAATATTCTTAGAATAGGACAAGGAATAACCCCTTGAATTTTTGCCACGTTTACCTAACAGCCTGTATATCTCACCTATTCTTGGATTCATTCAGGTAATCTTGTCCGCCTTTTATGAATAATTTTTCATAGTGTCTCCTCCATGTTTCTATTCTCTTTAGGCATTCAAAGTATTGATATCCTGATTTATTTTACCTCAAAGTTTATTTTTTCCTTTTTGTATAAATTGCCTTGTTTTTCCTTTTACTTCTTTGTAATATAACGTTCATGCTTGTTTATATTTATTTTTGGACTTTTAGACACAAGCAATTTTAGACACAACTCTTTTTTTTTCTTTACTAACTTTTCTATTTTTTCGGCCGTTCATCACTTGTAACTTATAAAGGACCTTCCAAATTGAGCGGTTTCTTAATTCTTAAATTAAACACGACATACAATATCTACCAAATAACCACCTCTTGCAGCTCCACAGACGTCCACTCTTGTGCCAAAATGCACTTTAGGAATCGAAAGTGGGTTGTTTTTATAGACCTGGCTTTTTACGTGACTCCAAAGAAAATAATCCAACGGTTTCACATCACATGCTGATGGTGGCCAATTAACATCACCGTTTCTTGCAATTTGTGCAAGAAATTTTTCTCTCGATATTTTTCTATCGACTCTATCGACTATCGATTTCTATCGACAAAAATCCAGTTATCATCTCATGATATCGAACGGCATTCTAGTTATAGCTTCACGAGTAGCATAATGCACAACAAACAGTGACTCGTTTAGGATGTAAAGGTTTCTCATGAATCAATCGTGGATTTTCTTCCCAAATGCGGAAATTTTGTTTAATAGCATAGGCACCAATTTTAAAATATGTATCATCCGAAAAGATGATTTTGTGAGAAAAATAATCTGTTTGTTCTTTGATCCAATTTACAAATGTACGACGTCTTGAATGATCCAGTGGCTTTAGTTCCTATGTTATTTGAACCCTATATGCCTTCAGAGCTAAATCCTTTCGTAAAATACGCCATGTTTTGGATTCACTGAGTCAATGGCGGCTAGTGGATTTTTAAAGTGGGAGATCGTAGAAGAAAATAGTGCCGCTGAATTTTTTTTTTGCTATTTTTACATTCTTTTTAAACCTGACTTAAATTCAACATGGGCGTGGGACAACCGTTAGTTTTTAATTAAACTTTCTCCCCCAAACTTAAATTAGTCACTATTAACTGTTTTAAATCAGACACCTTCATGTTTGCAATTAAAAGTTGATTATTTTTATTTAAAAACCACTACTCAGTGTGTACACACATAGCAAATCCCAAATCAAAACAAGTATTCACGTAGGCGAACGAAATGCGCGATGTGAGACATATCAAATGCTCCGTACCCGGCAAATCAGCGTTTAAAGCTAATTACCGATACACTGGGTCGCAGGGAATCTACGTCCAAATTGCATTTTTTAGAAAATAGTTAAACCCCCGAATTTTGGCAACCAACAAAACATGTAAGGCCAACGACGAGATGAGATGAAGGTGGCGTACGGTCGCTGGAGGTAAACGTCCGACCAACGATGTAAAAATTGTGACGAGGGGATGGAATTTTTATCCGGCTTTATTTGGGTATGATGGGTCGACGGACGTTCTTCTACATTTGGAGATTTTAATTTTTAATAATATTTTAAAATAAGTTAAAAGAAAAAAACTGAACGGAAATAAAATATGGTGCTTTGCTCTGAAAAATTGTTTGTTACACTTCTGAAATGAGACTAGACCTAGGCAAATTTACAACGCCATCTGTGTTTTATTCAAGAATTAAAAAAAACCGCTCAATTTGAAAAACCTGTTAATAGCATTTAGAGTTGTTATTAATTAGTTTATATTGAGCTATATTGAAAACTAAGTATGCATTTTAACATATTAAGTACAGTTTTGGATTTAATGTTTATAATAAATTCTCAATATATTATCTCTAGCAATGTATTTATATAGAATAAAAAGGAGAAGTAAACATTTTCAGGAGACTTTCAATTCTACCTAATCGACATTCAAATAAAATTCATTCCGAAAGATGTATTTGAAAAGATTCATTATCTGAAGAGATATTAACATGAATCATGACTTTAATAAGTGAACAAACTGAATGTTATGAGAAATAAAGTTTTTTTAGATGCATTTAAAGATCGATTTTTGGGGAAGTTAAACAGTTGTTCCATTGTTTGTGGCTTATCGAAAAACTTTTGTGATATAGAAAATCGTGGAAAAGAAAATTATTTTAAGCTTGCACGCTCGCATTTTCTGAAGTGTTAATTTTACTGTTTATGTAGGTCGCGTTTGTTAAAGTGTAGTGACCATTATTGATATTTTTGATAAAGCATTTCAATTAAATCTTAAAAGGTAATAACATTTAATTGATTGAAAATGAAACTATTTTATTGGACTATAAATCTGAACTTTCATTGTTTTTAATATTTTTAATATCTACGATGTTCCGATCAGATTTTAATAAAAGTGCCTTTGATTTTTCTCTTTCTTCGATATGGCTTCTTTAGAATTACATTCGCTTCTAAGTATTGTGTTTAATGATTCTCCTCTAGGTTGTTCATGTTATGGCTGTCTTGATCTGTATCTCGTTGGATGCGCTTCTGATGTATTTCTTCAACTTCCAAAAGTCTGCAAAATCATCCTAGAGTTTTTGGTTTATTGACCA
Source organism: Cosmopolites sordidus (assembly GCA_031761425.1). Lineage (NCBI taxonomy): Eukaryota > Metazoa > Arthropoda > Insecta > Coleoptera > Curculionidae > Cosmopolites > Cosmopolites sordidus. Next base: position 102,385 of record JARFXV010000866.1, on the reverse strand, counting down.
TCTAATATATATTTAACAGCGGAATTGTTATGTTAACATTTGAGAAACTCAATAGTAGCTATTTATCAAAATGATGTCTTACAGGATGGAATAGCGGGTACAATTTTTTTATCAATTTTGCTATGAAAATGATTGAAAATTAAAACATAGGTCTCCAACGGGGACGGTAGTGGATCCAGAGGCAATTGGATGTTTAGACAGCCAAGGGGCGGCCGTGGCGTACCTACCTATTAAGGAAATGAATATTATAACATATTTTGAAAATATCTATTGTTTTTATGAATAAATATCTAGCTATATAATTTTTTTCTTATTATTATTATTGCGCAAATAAAAAAATTAACTAAAAACTCTGCAAGTTGGTAAGCAAAGACGCGATTCAGCAATCAGCTATGTTTCGACAAAAATATGGGACCTTGTAATGACTTATTTACAGAGCAAAATGCACGGGCATAGCAAACAAGTAATAGCATACAAGTTGATGCGAGCGCAAAATGATATCTATAAACGGCAAGGACAGCTGTAGGAATGTCTTATTGTTTTTGTGTGCTTCGCCAATAATCCATATTCGTGAGTGATAAGTCATTATAGCCATTATTTTTATAAATCTCTATTCTTTCTTTCTTTTCTCTCTAAATCTGTTAAAGAGTCAATTTATTGAAACTAAGAGGAAATACCGGCAGTACAATGTTGCGTATTTAAAATTTGGGTTTACGCTCTGCTACGAACCAGTCATTACCTATGTGTTTAATTTGCCAAAAAAGTCTTTCCAAATAAAGCCATGAAGCTTTCTAGGCTACAAGAGTATTTGTAATCTCTTTAATTGCAGCAATCCATTTAATTGTTTCTATTTTAACTCTACTCCTATTTTCACAAAATTCAATTATTTGTCTAGTTAGTCTACTCGGATTCATCCGTTTTATGTATCCGAAAAACTTAAGTCTTCTTTTTCTCATATCGCTATATACATCTGTGTATTGTTTGATTTCTTGGTTTTCTCGAAGTCGATATGTTGTGCTATTTATTTGTTTGAGGCCTAAGATTTTTTTATAAGTTTTTTTCTTTTTTTTCAATCTCCTCGATGTCTTTCTTTCTATTCAAAATGAGCATTTCTGCGCCCTATAGACATACTGGCTTAATAACTGTGTTGTCTCGTGTTTTATGTTTTTAGATATGCATTTTTGTTGTACATTATTTTGTGTCAATGTCAATGCAAGTCTCAAAGCAGTTTCCATTTTTTGACATCTACCATTATTGGCCGCTTTTTCCAACCCGTTTTCCATGATTATTTCACCCAAATATTTAAATTGAGAGACTCGTCTGATGTAACCATATTTTGATTTTAAAAATGATGTTCTTAGTCTGTTGCAGGTCATGTATTGTGTCTTTTCAAAGGAAATTTATCCTACTTTTTCTGCTGTTTCTTTTAGGATTTCAGTCTGTTTTTGTGCCATTAATATAACTTAATGTTTAGTGTTAATGTGTAAGTTTAATGTTTTGATTTTTAGTTTAATGGGCTGATCAATATTCAGGGCCAATTTTTTTACACGCCTCTCTAGTATTACTTTTTCTAGAACATAGTTAAATAAGAGCGCCGAGAGTCCATCTCCTCGTCTCACTCTAGTTTTAATTTCAAAAGGTTCTGAGATGTTACCTATAAATTTAACTTTTGACATTGTGTTGGTTAGTGTTGTTTGAACAATTGCCAGCGTTTTCAGATCTAGTCCTTGTTCTTTAAAAATTTCGAATAAAGATTCGCGGTCAGTAGAATCATATGCTTTTTTGAAATCCACAAATGTACAGACGATATTTTTAATATATAGTTTTTGATGTCTTAGGATTAACTTTAGATTCAGGATCTGTCCAGGACAGAATCTGCCCGGTCGAAAACCGGCTTGATATTCACCAATTTTAGTAGACATTGAGATAGAATTTTGTAACAAACTGGGAGAAGAGATATCCCTCTGTAATTGTTTACATCCATTATATCTCCTTGCTTCTGTACAGGATGGATTAGACCATCTTTCCAATCGTTCGGAATCGGTTCGGTTCGCCAAACTTCTTGTAGAATTTTGGTTATTTCCTTGATTGTTCTTAGACCAGCGGATTTTAAAAGTTCAGCAGTGATTCCATCTTCACCAGAAGCTTTGTTATTTTTAAGTCGTTTGATTTGCTTAATTATTTCATCTTAATTCGGTGATAATGAATCTGGGTTTGTTTGTTTAGGGTTTAGTGTTGGTAATCTGTTTAAGAGCTCAGGACAGTTTAGTAGTTGTTCAAAATATTTGGCAAGTTCGTTGCAACTGTCTTGGTTATTTAGAACTAATTGTCAGTTTTCCTTTCGGAAGCAAAATTAGCTTCGATGTTTCTTTTCTTACTTCCAAAAATATGTTATGCTTTATTTCTGGTTTGTGACTGTTCCACTCTTTGAATGCTTTATTTTGGGTTAATACTGCTTGCTCGCAAATTTCATCCCATCACGGATGTTTTCTACGTTTTTGCAAAGGGACTAACTTTAGGGCTGTTTTAATAATTTTTTGTTTTAGTTCTTGCCAGTTCTGTGCTGGTTGTTTATCAAGCTCTTGTAGGGTCGAACTTTGGGATTAGTAGTTTCTTTTGAATAAGGTTTCGAGGTTTTAAGCTAAATTTGATTCTAGTCATGTAGTGATCCGTGTCTATATTAGCTCCTTTCCTAACTCATTACAACTCAACACTCCTAACTCAACATTCAAAATCTCTTTATAATTGGGGTACGAAATGGCAACATTGTCAATTTGACATTCACCCATGTACGTGTTTGGGCATCTCTAGGTCTTTCGTTTTATAATTTTCTTCTTAAAATAGGTTGACATTATTTTTAGATTAAACTGCGAATATAGTTCAACAAATTTTCTGCCATTATGGTTGGTCCATTTATGATTATACAAATAATTCCATATAAGGTATATGGTCTAATATAATAGGTATAGATAATGTGCAACAATTTCATAATTAACTATTATGAAGGAGAGTTGGAATCTTTTTTCTTATAAAGGGGGCGGTGATTCAGAGAAAGTTGGGGGTCTCTGGTTTAAAAAAATGAATTTTCAACTAAGTGGATATGAAAACAAATACAATTATTATATTTAAGTTGAAGAATGAATAAAGAATAAACAGTGATAGAGAACGAAATAAAGCTAGAAGGAGTTGGGGAGAATTGTTAATATATATAAAGAATAATGATAAAACATAAATTAACTAAATTAAAAAAGGATGTCGACATTATTGCCAACATACCACAATTACAATAACCTTAAAGTTAGATGAACAACCACAAAAAAGAGAAAGGTGGAAAATGAGGTGTCACGATCTAATCCGGAGATTTCCGTTGGGCCTTTTGTTACATTTAACGGAGATTTAACCCAAAACGCATTCGAAGAGATGTGCTAGACACATTTATTAACCCCTTCTTGTTTAACGTGATCTTAGTAAAACGGATATAGGAGTGCTGTTTTATATATTCTAATTATATAGGTTGGCGCATGTTTTTTACCTAAACATAACATTGTTCATTTTTGAGATATTTTTTTTGTAATTACAGCTAAATGAAGTAATAATAGTGCACTTGTAAATTAATGGTGGAAAAGAATGTCAGTCATGTGTCGCCGTTCTTCCCGGTCACACATCTGCAATCTCTCTTAAAAGTTGTGCATCACTCTCACTTCTTCAAATCATTTCTTCTAGTATTCTTACGATTTCTTGACGAATAGCAACTTTCAGTTTCTGTGTTGTGCGTGGTTTGTTAGCGTACTCTAGACTTAAAGTAAACCCACAAAAAAAAGTCGCATATAGGAAAGTCTGGAGAGCGTGGGGGCCAAGAAACATCGCCAAAACGTTGAGGAAACATTGGTCGAACATATTCTATTGATGCTCTTGCCGTATGAACTGTGGCACCATCTTGTTGGAACAACAGTTCTCTCATGTTTACCTATCGACGTTGAAGTTGTTGTAACAGAAAATGTTGTAACATGTCAGCATAACGTGCCGAAGTCACACTTACTGTTCTTTCCTCCTCTTCAAAAAAGTAACGGCCAACAATTCCTAACTTGGAAATTTTGCACCACACTGTCATTTTTTCACTATGGAGAGGTATTTCGTATGCACTTATTATTATAACGACATCAAGGTCATCAAAATGGCGCGCATTCTTGCACAAAACTCTCTGCGCTGTGCAAAATTGCTGCAAAACATTAACGGGACATACCCAGAGCTAAAACTTGGCGTCTAGTGGAACGCGCTTGAGGACTAGCAAAAACCGCCTTTCTCACTGTTTCAACATTGTCTGGTGTCCGAACGGTATGGAGATGGTCAGGTAGTTTCCTTTTCATGACAGATCCGGTAGTTCGAAATATTTCAACCCATCGGACTATCGTGTTTCGATCTAGAATTGGCCCTTGGCGTTCAACGTTTAACTGTCGACGCAAAAGACGGTGCACGGTAACTACAGTATTACTGTTTCTAAAAAACCGTTCGACGATAAACATACCATGCTCCAGGGTCTACGGTGTCAAGCCTAAAATTGAATTACCTGAGCTGTCCTTTAGGGGCACGGCGAGGTTGTCAGCCCAGCCAGTCAGAATATAGGAAGACTTGGTGCGCTGATATTGTCTAAGTTGAAAAGGAAATTTTGTCGGGGAGAACTCGAGAAGTTACAGGTCAGTCATAATAAAGGGGGTCACCCCGTGTGATGAGCAATTTTTGCGGTGGATGTAATTTGTAAGCACAAAAAAAAATGAACTAATAGAGTACGAAAAATTGTATAAAACACACCAAAATGAATGCAGCATAAATCATTCTGGAAGCTCCGGTAAGATGGAAATAAATGCCATCACTCAAATGTTTTTAAGATCGGTAGTAACTTAACTTATAAAAGAATTGTAGACGCTAAAGCATACGGATAAACTTTACTATAAAAAAAATGCATAAGCCATGTAGAGAAAAGGATGGGAACGCGATTCCGTAATGTAAAAAGAGATAAAAATAATAAAGGAATCGGTGGAAAAGGTGCAGGCAAACTGCGCGGCTATTCGGCGACGTTCAGATTCTATTGAAAACTAGCTTCCATAATTTCTTCCATAAAATTTCGTCTGATAAAAATCCTCAACATCAAAACTGTTCAGAGGGCGAAGTGAAAGGGGCGAAATGAAGAGGGCGAAAAACTTGTGCAAATGGCGGCAAGCTGAAGCTAAGGGTGAGCTCAGTCAATTCCATCACGACAAGCCACCTTTAACACCAAAAATCCAAGCTGTTATCAAAACTGTGTATTAAGACTTATCAAGTGAAGAATTGTTAACCCGATGTTTAGAAACATAGATGCAAAACAATAATGATTCTCTGAATTTATTGATTTGGACTTTCGCTCCAAAACATCTCCACTCTGGCGCCAAAATCGTTGAGAATGCGACTTTTTGGCAGTAATTATATTCAACGAAGGATTTCAAGGAATTATAAAAATATTGGTGACAATGGGATGTTCAATTGACTGCGAAGCTCATGTTTACGTGCAAAGTCGTGATGAAGCGCGCATCGCTCGCTCCGAGTTGCGCATGACTGATGTCGTAAAGCAAGGCAAAATTAAAACAAGAGCAGAGCAAGCAGCTTTAAGAGACTTCTAAGAAGAAGCGGAAGGAATTCTCTATGGACCAAGCATTGCAAATTAATGGTCAATTAAGATTTCATAGTTTAAATCGTACTTGAATCTTTAAACGCATTTTTCTCAAAACTGTTTTTTTATAACTTGGCTCCAGTATATCTGAAAAAACGGTATAACCAAACCGCCTTGAAATTTTAATGGTAGATTCTGCACATGTATAGTGGTAGGATGAACTGGAATCATTTGGAAATACCGAGCGGTTCTATTTTTTTCGAAGCAAAATTATTGAAAAAAAGTTATATCCTTTTATTGGTTGTCAAAAAAAATCTTAAAAAATGCTTAAAAAAACGGTCGTCACACGGGGTGACCCCCTTAAGTTTTAAAAAATGATAGGATTGTATTAATAAAAGAAGACTCTGTTTTTTATGTTTGATCCAAAGATGGAGCACTTTTTCTAACATTTTATTGCTTACACTAACATTTTATTGCGGCGCCATTTTATTTTCATTATATTTGTGAAATTTGAGTTTGACTGTTGTGTAATGTAGACATGCAAGGTATATGATGAATAAGAACGCGCTAAAAGCGCAATGAAATCGTTGTAATTTAGATTTAAAAGAATAATTAAATTATTATTATTTTATAATACTTAACGTCGAATTTTGAGAACTGACTTGCACATGTTTCCCGATAAGATTAAAATTATTCAAATTCTGTAACCCATAGACAATAATAAGCGATATACATTAGACTTCAGATTTTCTAATTTGGCTGCTCCGGATTATCTCTTATGCGGATTTTTGAAGGAAAAGGTTTACATAAATAAGCCCCAAACCATACAAAAACTCACGGATAACATCCATGCTGAAATCGCTGAATTAACACCAGATATGTTGACAAAGGTTATGGAAAGTGTGTTAAAAAGGGCACAATTGCTTGCTCCATTGCTGTTAATGGCCCACATATGGTTGAAATAATGCTGTTAATGGTTCACATTTGATTGATATAATTTTCAAAAATTAATTAATATTATAATATTTACAGACGAAATAAAAATATCATATATTAGAAAAAAAATTGTCTTGTTCCTTTCAAAAGTAAATAATTTAAACGGTATCGTGATACTTCAATCCGTTATTCATGTTCAAAAAATTTATTTAAATAATGTGTTTTATGAATAAGTAAAAATCAGCAACTTATGTATGTATTTGCTTCTTTGAGGTATGTCTACCATGCAATTATGGCACTAAGCATTTTATTCATAAATATTTATATCCATGGTTTCAAAAATTGTCCTTGAATTCATTGAAATAATTTTGTTTCTTCCTCTATAATAAATCATCTATCTTTAAGGGATATATAATATAGCTCTCTAATTAGACAGGTCAACAAATTTAAACTTTTTTGAAGTAATATTGATGAAAATAGGTGTATATGAAGTATTTTGTAATCCTAAATCCAAAAATGATAAACTAATTACTGTAACACGTATAGTTGTTTTTTTGTTACAGGTGGTCGGTGGTAGGGAGAAAAAGGAGACGATATATTTTTACAATCAAATATTTATTTATTATAAACATGTAAAACGTGTTAAATCTATGCTAAGACATTACTGATGATTATGTGAATAAAAATATATTACATGAGATGGTATACAGTGACAAAAACTTTAACTTTTTTCGCTTGTGTTCTGTAGCATCTCCTCTTTTTAAAAACCAGCAGTAGTCGCCCAACATAGAAGGGTCCAGTGTCCATGGTATCTTGTTCTTCGCTTACTGCACCCAAATTTTCCGAGACAAAATTCAAATGGGAGTGTAAAAAATGCATTTTTAAGGACATGCGACACTTTAGTATTTGATAGGCTTTTAAGAGTTCATCTATGAGGTTTTTATAGTTTTCTTCTTTCTTGTTGCCCAGAAATCCTTTCACTATATTGACAACACTTCCAAGCTGCCAATTTCTTTTAATTTAATTTTGCTTGAAAACGGAAATCACCTAGAAGCTTCCTTATTTGTATTCCAATAAATATACCTTCTTTTAATTTTACATCACTTAATTGAGAAAATATTTCTTTTGCTTTAACAAGGGGGAATATTTTACGTTTGAAATGTCAGGTTTAAAAGAAGTTCTATGAGGCCAATCTTACAGACACAAAAAACAGCAATACTTTGTCAAATCCCTTTGAAAATATACCTATCGCTTTTAAATCCTCATAAATATCCCCCCTGATACTGTTCATATTTAACGCGATTTAGTAAGGTTGGTAAGTTGTCATAGGTTTATTTCATTGTCAATGAATGGGCTAAAGGAATAGATGGGTTTTTGTTTCCATTATTAAGAAAGACTGCTTTTAGGCTGTATTTCGACGAATCTATGAGGCAATAAAATCACCAGGAAATATGTTGGCCTGGTTTAAAGTCGCAATCGGTACCGGTGTTTCCTGGCTATGAGGGACTGACCTAAGTGCAGAAGGCAACTTTGGATAATGAATATTGTCCCTTTGCTTTTTTGAAATCCCTTCTGTTTTAGTGATACAAAAGTAGCAATCACTTACATGGTCAGTACGTTCTTTCTACACCATAGGAACAGCTAATGGCATAGAATTTTTCTTGCGATGCACCCACTGTACTAAATTTACATGACAACTCACACAGCAAACATGAGGGTTTTGTAATTCCTGCATTGCCTAGTCCATAATCAGGTACAAACAATTTCAATAGAAATCATTTTCAATCCCATGATATAAAGGAAAAGCAGGTACTTGAAAATGGAACGTGTTAGGCCATTTCTGTGAAAATAACTACTTAAACGCAGATCAATTTTTCTAATGGAACATTTGGTGTGAAACACTAAACTTGAAGAGATGTACCACTAAACACCAAATCACTTTTTTTGAACTTTTCTACGTACGTTTCGCTAACCATGTTAGCATAATCAGGAGATGATTTAATCTCAGTTAAAATCATCTCTTGATGATGCTAACGAAACGTGCGTCAAGAAGTTTTAAAAAGTGATTTGGTGTTTAGTGGTAAATCTTTTCAAATTTAGTACTTAAACGCAAAAAGAACATTCTCATCAATATTCAAAAATCATATCGACCTGTATTATTTTTAATATCTGAATATCCCGTGCAAGTTCCTTCTAGTTTCCTAGCTTCTTCTCTTATATCTCCCATTATTTCCTCCATCCTCCTTTGGTTTCATCTTCTCTCTTCTTCTCTTATTTATGCTGTTCTTCTTGTCATCTCTGTATTGCTCATGCACTCAAGGTGTTAGCCACTGAAATCTTCAATACCTTATTATCTGCTCAATCGTTGGTTCATAGGGTTGATACATTTCTCGGTGTGTAAGTCTTTCCCATCTTTCATGTATTTTTTGCATCTACATATTCTTCGAAATATTTTTCTCACTGAGATTGCTATCTTATTCAGCAAACTGTTATTCATTGTCTATGTCTCGTACTCGTACAATATTGTCGGTCTAATCACTGTTATATATAATCTCGTTTTTACCTTCCATGATAGAGCCTTGGCTTATAAAACTCGGTGTAACCATCCAGCACATATATATTGCCTTTCTTCAATTTTTGATCTAATTAGATACTTTCTATTGTTCATCAGAGATTCTAAATATATAAACTTTCCGTTCCTTATCTTTTCATTGCTTTTTTATCGTGCTTGTGTGTTTGTTTTTCTGTCGCATATTGCTATATGCGACAAGAATTCAGGTTCTCTCATAGCGATCCTGAACAGTTTGCATAGTGTGTAGTGTTCATTTTTATATTCTTTTTTAAAAATTTATGACCATAAACTACTGAACCTAATATTTTTGAAATCGTAAGAGTATTGCTTTTTTTAAATTTTTTATAACAAATTTCGTTTTGCTTGTATTCGTAATACAATCAATTCTTCCGAAAGGTACAGTCTTAAACTTATTTTTAAATGTTTTCCATTAATCAATAAAACACTCAATATAAAATAACCAATTTCTATTTAGTTTCTTTTTTGTTTCCGGGAGGTGAGACACAATTCTAAATTCTAATAAATCGTTGCATTACTTTATGGTCTCCAACCGTACATGGTTGTCTGGTTTTATAATTAATGGTTATACGTGCGGTAGAATAAGAATTTAGTAATGTTAAACTTTTTAACTTTACGAGGAATTAAAAATTAGAAGAAATGTGACCTTTCTAAATAAAATCTGGAATGAGTGCAGGTTTTTCTTTTGTTGTTTTTTATACATGAATAAATTGAATTTTAGAAATTAACTGTATGTTAAAAAACTTTTATAACACATATATATTAACTATGTGTAATAAAAGTGTGCCAGCAATAGTACGTAAAACGTATTTGTTTTGAGACTTAAACATTGGTAACAATGATTCACGTTATTCAGCAACTGATTGATAATTTGTCGTAGAATCATTTTATAACATTCGTCAGCTGGGTTTAAGTTAAAGTCTGAAAGCATTTGAAGAATTCCACAGAACGCTAGGCCGGTCATACCAATTTGTGTAGGAAGACACCACTATAATGTCAGCAAGTATCTCCCGAGACTGGTTTTTGACTTTATAGGAAAAGTTCGAGCTAAATTCAGGAAAGGGACTGAAGGAATAGCCAGAGCTAATATGATATAAATCAATCTTTTCGAAAGATAGGGATAATCATATACATCTAACGCCATCCTACCTCCGACGTTGGCAGCATAAACCGCAGAAAGCTGCTAGTTTCGGGTAGTCATCAGGCATGTTCGAAAATTGCATAGTGGGTTTACGGGGAGAAATATTTAGAAGCAAATAATTTTCACCCATATTCCTCGTGTTCTGCCCATTCCTTCAGAAACCACCGTAATGTCAGCAAGTATCTCCCGAGACTGGTTGCCAGCCAGATATATTGATTTTTTGATATACATAGGCAAATGATCAATAATTGGTTTGTTTCAAATATGCGGAAGAACCCGTGAATAAATGATTAACTTTCCAAACTTGTTGCCAACTGTGAAAGTAAACAGCTCAATGAAGCAACACAATATCGGATACGTATTAAGCCTTTATGATGGAACATGATTGGATAACCACGCAACCTTGAAGAACAAATCTAGTTTAGACTGAAGAAGGGAGAAATCAAGTGCACAGTACAAAACTGCCCCTGCAAATATAAGACACACTGAAAAGTGACAAAAATATAACACAGTCGACAATATCGTGCGAATGGGCCTTAGAAAATTCCCGTGTATTACACTAGAGTCTACTCACTACATTCCAAAAACAATGGTGTGGTGTGGTGTGGTATTGGCAAATGCGAAATCTTTAGGCCATTTTTTTTTTCGAAGAAGATGGAGCAAGAAGATGGGGATGGTTTCAAGAAGATGGGGATGGGATTGTTCATAAGGCGCGCTTCCAAGAATGTTTGTGTTCGAGTTGCTTTTGTTAATCGAACAATTTTTTTTATTTTTCGGTTTATATATATATATATATATATATATATATATATATATATATATATATATATATATATATATATATATATTAAGTTTGGAGAGCACTAGATGAACATCGTTGTAATTGAATTGGACACATGTACTTTTGTAAGTAAATAAATAACATTTTTTCTTTAATGGGAATGAAATCAAATGGGAATATTTTGTCGGGCTGGGTTGTATTATAATTTGATTATTACGCAAATCGAAGGTTTATTTCATCTAAAATTTAAATTTATACATATCAGTAAAAAAAGGTATATAACATTTTTTAATTATCTTCAATATTTCTGAAATTATATAGTCGTTTTGATCTATTTGGAAACACACTAAAATAAATTCGAGTTTGAAAACATTCTGTTATATTATATCAACATTATATTATTACATTCACTCCTTTCCCGTATTAAATGAAATACGTATTAAATCAAAAACGAATTAAATGAAATATTCTTGTTAAATAAAGCTGAAGCGTAGATTAATGTATTATGATACGTATTAAAATAAATAAATATAGTATTAATATACTATTTATTATACAATAAATAAAAGTAAAGTTTTAGGGTTAGAGGCGCTTCACCAACTGAGAAGGCTATTTAGCGACCAGACCTACGTGGGTTCCGAACCACGGTCATTGGCTACCGAAAACCCCGGTCAGTACCCCCAATCAACTATTGATTTTGTGCATAACCATAAGTTTCTAGAGAAGCCTACCAATTGGCGAGTAACCAACCTTGAAAATATCTCAGAAGACACCCGGCCTTACCCAGCCTCGAACTGGCGTAACTGAGGGGTGGTTCCTTGTCGGATTTTTACTTTACCCTGGAAACTTTCACAAGTAACTACTGCTAAGACCACTAGTATCTGATTTAAAATTCATCGTGGTCTTATTTTGTCTTATATGACACATCTCCAAAAACTTTTTTTGTAGTTGTTCATCTGTTGTATGACTTTTACATTGTCGAAATCCATATTATGTCCAGTACTGAGGAAATGGTCAACCACAGCACATCTGTTGTTGTGATGGGTTGTTGTGATGGGAAATTCCTGGTTGGGGCCCGTATCGTTCAAGAACGTTATTTAGATACACACGTTTTAAACCATAGTCATTAATTGTAAGTTTATATATTTATTGTTATGTAAATTTATATTTTAACATGTCGGTATTCTATACTATTTCATTGTTTATTAAATAAAAAAAGAAAAAAAAATTTAGAGTCTCCTGATGAAGTCATCAAAAAAATGACGAAATATTGAGACGATTAAACACTTGTTTTACTGCTGACCGCTAGCCCGAAAACAACCAATTTCCCCAAGAAAAAAACTATAAATTGCACGGTCGAGAAACATATCAAAATATATATATATATATATATATATATATATATATATATATATATATATATATATATATATATATATATATATATATATATATATATATATATACATACATATATATATATATATATATATATATATATATATATATATATATATATGTATATATATATATATATATATATAAACAAATAAATCTTTCATCCGTACTCCGCGTGTTTATTCGTTTGAAATCAGTCGTCGCTATCACATCTGACAATACGCGAAGACAAGTGTCTCCCAGGATCGGTCTCTGGCTTAACAGTCGTTGCCAGCTGGGCTCAAGATAGTATTTTAGAACTCCAACTTTGCCTGAAAAGAAAATCTTTGATCAATGCGTTTTGTCCGTTATGATAACTTGAAGTGAGACCTGGATACTCACATCTTAATCAGTCCAAAAACTTCGGGTAGCACAGTTGAGAATGGAAATATGTATGCTAGGCACTTCAAGATGAGACATAAAGCCGTACATATGAATCATAAAACAAACGTGCTGAAACACTGCACATATTGTATATGCTTGTGTATCTGGCCCTGCCACGAAGATATGGGAGACAGTTCTTTCAGCCATTCACCAAAAGCGTGTCCCGAGACAGAAAACATCAGAAGAGACATTCAGAGCCACATACATATCATATATTATAACTATGTCTTGGTAGCCTACCCGTCAAACCGCGGGTAGGCTACCAACTATGCTCAAAAAGTTATATTATACATCTTATTTAATATTATTATACAGTTTATTAATTATAATATATACCGTAATATTATACAATTTATTTTATCCTACGGAGTTTGTTTAATCCAGTTATCAAATTTTCCATTTTAGTCCTTTTACGCTATATCAAGGACATTTCTGCTTCGAAATTATAGCTTCTATTGGCGATAAAATAGTGTTGTATAAATATGCAAATCAAAATAAAAAAATGCACCTTCAAAATTAAACGCTATAAACATTTTTTTCAATAGATTGACATCCTTTTGATCCATTTATGTGTAATATATCAAAATAACCTTTATTGATACGATATTATTTGTGATGCGCCAACTCATACGTGTCTATTTATTGCATCATATTGTGGTGTCAATATTTCCAATATCAATCATGCATAATTGGAAATAAATTGTGGCTGATCATTTGCCTCTACAATTTTCGTTCCAAATAATGGTTAATAATGTTAGAAGGGATCATAATAGAGATAAATAGGCAAGGTTTAAAACTTTTTTTATTGATATACACTGCTCAAAACTTTAAAGGATAAATAAAAAATGATTTGTAGAAAATTTCAGATAAAAATTGAATCAGACAAAATATAAAAAAAAAATACACCGTCTCTACAACAACAAGGTCTACAACAACAAAAATCATATATTGACAATATTTGTGATATGTGGCGTGAAACAATTATGTGAACTGCAGGGAATTTTTTACGGATTTAAACATTCGTTATTAATATAAGCGTTACTTATTTTTTCAAGAGAGTTGTAGCAGTTGGTGAGAAGTGGCGTTTTGCCTACGAAAGTTTAAATCTTACCACTTTTGCCTGAAACAATTCTGCCCTCAATTTTTCTGACGTTTTAATATCACAAAGATAAAACCAAAGCTTTTCCTGTTCAGTCTAAGTGCGAATTCACCATTTACGATTGCGAATTCCGATTCAACCCCATTTATGATCCATGCGAATTAAATTCGGTGGTCAAAACTATGGTCACAAGATCTTTAAGATTGTGGGACAAGGAACTTAGGAAAATAGAACGTAATTCCCTAGAAACGGCACTAATTCAAAACGGTTATGACATGCGTCAAATAAAAAGGTATATTGATAAAGTTCAGGCAACAAATCATCCACCAATTCACTAGAGAATTACTCCAAAACTCTAAAATTCTGGTTCCATACATCAAGGGAGTTACCGATAAAATTTACCACGTATTCAGATCCCATAATATCGAAACGATATTTATAACAGAAATAAATATATCCAGTTTCCTTAGACCAATAAAAAATAATATTCCACATGAGTCACATGGTGTCTATGAGATTCATTGTCAACAGACATATTCAAAATCGCATATACAAACATTCTCTCACCCTCCGAAAATCAGATCTTTCTTCAACTTTAGAAGAGTATCATATCCAAACGGGTCACAAAATAGATTTCGAGAAGGCAAAATGATTTACAGCTATATATTCTTACAAGCTTCGCTTAATTCGTGAAACAATTGAAATCGAAAAACGCCCAGACTGGTTAAATAAGAGCGACGACAGTCTTAGAGTTCTAAGTACATGAAAACCTCTTATTTCCAAATTGCCAATCCGAAACCTTTCCAATCAAATGTTCACCTTCCGTCTCACCCCCACCCCTTAACCGAGCGCCCCATCTACACTCTTACCTGTTAATAAAGAGGTCGCGCCGACAACCTTCTTTTCTAGTTGTGAACACCGAGAAGCAGGCAAATCAAAATTCCCAACGTCGAAATTTTACAAATCGAAAATGAGGTTCTACCCAAGAACCTAGTAATTTAACATTCTATATATATATATATATATATATATATATATATATATATATATATATATATATATATATATATATATACATGTACGACAGTTCACTGATTATATTGCTAATTTTCGCCGCTACACGGTGCTAAGAAACGATCTCAGGTTTTGCTTAGCTCGATTGTCGAAAGCTATAAGGCCAGAAACTGGCCTTGGAAAAAACAATGTTGTGCCAAACCAATGTTCTGGTGGCGGCTGAACTAACCAACAGATCACTCAGGTGGAATATGGGTTAAAAATGTTATTGCAATCAGCAGCAATTGATTCGTATTAGCGACACTCTGGAGGAAAATAGTCTTTCAAAGACAAAAAAAGAAAATGAGTCATTTTACTTCAAGATAACATACAGCCACATACAAGAAAATGGTTTCTGGAAAAGATCACCGAGTTGGGCTGAAAAATTTTGTTGCACCAGTCGTATTCTCCATTTGAGCCCTTCAGATTTTCATCTTCTCCGATCGTTGTATTCATTCATTTCACATCTCTTGAGGAAATCGAACGAAGCCTCTATGATTTTATCAGATCAAAATCTCCAATTTGTTTCGATTTGGGATTTGGAATAGGTGGCGTGGGTATAGAAAGTAAGAAAGATTTTTTTATCAGTAAATATCAACGGTAGATAAAAAAGCCGAGAATTAAGTTGAGGACCTAATAATTAAAGATCAATAAATAACAAATAGAGATAAAATGGAGTGAAATCTAAAACTCTCAGGTAAATTGTGTTGCTAAAAGGTGTTCATTTATTTCTTCATTATTAGAAAATGATAACTTGACATCTAAACATGGTTGATTAATTACAATTTTACTTGTTGAAAATATACAACGCATGGAACCGAAAAGAGCAAATATTAAAATGTATTCAAATATATTTATCTGCACTTTCATATTAAAACATTCTTTGAATATTTACCTCCTAATTACATCAGCAGTATTCAAAACATTGAAATATTTTCTTTTTGTGCTTTCGAAAAATATACGAGTTAAAAATATTAAAAGGCTTCCGTGTTTGGGAGTAATAAAATATTATTTTGTAAAATAATTGTTTCGTGATATGTAAAAAACTTTAGTAACGAATTTAATATTTGTTCTTTAGATTCCATTTTTAATTAAGATAAATTAATATGAATGAAAGGGCACATTATGGAGTTAAATTGAAAATTCTGGAATAAATTACTGCAATAGATTATGTTAAATTGTTTGCTTATATTTAAAAAAACACCTCATTAATCTTAAGATTAATTGTTGAAATATATATTAAGGTGACCCACCATTTCAAGCGTGTTATTTTTAATTAAAACTGTTATTGTAAATTTAATAATTAAAAAATTAATTCTAAAAGTAAAGATCATTTAATTTAATAGAATAATTAATGGTAATGATCTCCATTTCGCGTCTGTATTGCTCCTTGTTCGTATTTTTGTGACAACATTTTATACATCAGTCTCATTTAGAGTATTGACATTTTGTCTATCAAATAATAGTGTAAATGAACAGAAATAACACAAGTCGACATGCTTTTTGTAGCATTGATGAGAATGCTTTTTTTGCGTCCTTTCACGGAAGTACCTGCTTCTCTTTTATATCATCGGTTAATTGAAATTATTTGTACCTGACTTTGAGCTGGTCAATGTTGGAATAACCACAAGACCGCAGAATATTCCACAGTATACTACGAACGTTGATTTTACAAAATTCCAGCAAATAAGTTTTGCTATATATGCGGACGATTTATTTTAAAGTCACAAGTTAGATCTATATCCGAAGAAGTCAAAAAGGCTATTTTTTTATTTTAAGTGCCTTGTGTTTGTTATGTCAGTTCATGTAAATTTAGTTCAGTGGACGCATCGCAACTGAACCTTTAAACTTGAACAACATGTTTCCCGGTGATTTTAATTCTTCATCAGGATTTGATCCACAACTTTCTGAGAACACCGGTTGTGGCTCAACATTTTTAACAACTACCAGTGAACCTCACTTAATAACTCAGAATGAATTAAATGATTTGGTACGTGACCTGGGATTGTCAAAACAAAAATCGGAACTTCTTGGTTCCAGACTTCAACAGCGAAACTTTTTAGATGAAAATGCAAGTGTTTCACTTTACCAAAAACAGAATGTAACATTTTCAAGTTTTTATTAAATGGAAGGATCGCTGTGTGTCTGTGATATTGATGGATTATTGAACAAGCTTAATATGGAAATATATCTTCCGGGTGGCGTATTTTCATAGATTCGTCCAAATATAGCCTAAAAGCAGTTTTGCTTCATAGTGAAAACAGAAACACATTTATTCCTTTAGCCAATTCAACGACAATGCAAGAAACCTGTGACAACTGAGCAACCATACTAAATTGCGTTAAATATGAACACTATCAGTGGGATATTTGTTTGGATTTAAAAGTGATAGATATATTGCTAGGACTTTAAGAGCGTTTTACAAAGTATTACTGTTTTTGTGTCTATGAGACAGTAAAGCAACAAAAGAACATTACAGTGAGAACGATTGGCCTCATAGAACTTCTTTTGAACCAGGTACTTCAAATATAAAACATGCTCCCCTTTTAACCCAAAAAGGTTCTTCTTTCGCCTCTCCATATTAAGCTTGGACTAATGAAAAACTTTGTCAAAGCCATGGACAAAGAAGGTAATGGTTTCAAGATCCTAAAATAAATATTTCCTCAATTAAGTGATGCAAAATTAAAAGAAGGCGTATTTATTGGACCTCAAATAAGGACGCTTCTAGGTGATTTCCGTTTTCAACAAAAATGAAATGAAAAGGAATTGGCACCTTGGAAGTGTTTTGTAACTACAGTTAATGAATTTCAGGACAACAGGAAGGATGAAAACTATAAAAATCTCATAGATGAACTCTTGAAAGCTTATGAAATACTAGTGTGTCACATGTCCTTAAAAGTGAATTTTATACATTTCCATTTGGATTTTTTCCGGAAAATTTTAGTGCAGTAAGAGACGAACAAGAAGAGATGCTTCACCAGGACATCAGAATAATAGAGGTAAGATACCAGGGACGCTGGAACCTAATTGTGTTGGGAGACTACTGCTGATTTTTAGAGATGATGCTACAGAACACAAAAAAAGGAAAAAGTGAAAGTTTTTGTCGTTGTCTAATATCTCATTTAATATATTTTCTTATTCACATAATCCTCAGTAATAGATTTGCATTGATTTAACACGTTTTACATGTTTATATTAAATAAATATTAGATTGAAAAAATGTCGTCCCCTTTTTTGTCGGCCCCACTGACCCCCTGTAACAAAAAAACTGTACGTATAACAATAATGAATTAGCTTATTGTGTTCGGATTTAGGACTACAAAATACTTCATATACACCACACATTTTCTTGAATGTTACCTCAAAAAAGTTTAAATTTGTTGACCTGTGTAATAAAAGTTAGGTGTCCTAAGGTCTGGGCTGTGTGACGAATAGGAAAATAATTTGAATTAGTTGATTTCTTGGTGCTTTTCTCTTCTTTGTATGGCAGTATATACCTGTCTTGTCCCCATAAAAGTTGCAGCTCTGTATATAGTCTGTCGCATTGGCAATGATTTTAGTTCTTTGTTTGCGGATATGCTCATCGGGATTATTTCAATACACCCATTTTGCATCGTACAATATTGCAACTTAGTTGCCTTGAGAAATTGTCAAGCAACTATTAACTATTGTTTCACAATTTAACTTTCTTTCTTAAAATACAAGGTGTCCCAAAAAAAAATTTTTTTGGCATAGCATAAATAAAAGAAAGATGCCCATCAAAAAACCCTTATTAATTATTGAAATAAACATTTTAGGAAATTAATTTTTAAAAATAGTGTCAGCTAAACATGTTCTTTGATTATAACTGCAAAGGTTTGCAGTTCAAGTACTAAAACATTATCCATCATTTCCACAAAACGCTCTGAACTTGACAGTAACTGCGCGTCCCCAGCTGCCTTCAAAAAAGTACGGGTAGATTATTACTCGCGCTGATATTGCAGCCAACACAGTGACTTGGATCAATATAAGTGTTTTAGATGCTTGTGTTTCGGGTTCGTTGCGCTCCAGTAACGACTGCTGTAGTACTGCTGATTTACATAACCATTGAAATAAAAATGAGCCTCAAATCATTATGTTTGTAAAATTCTCGTATATACTACGAATGGTTTGCTCCCGAGAAACGCCCCATATCTAGTAAATTCCTAAACGCGGATTTATCGATTAACATGCGCCCCGCGCCCCTCACAGATGTTGCGTTTGCGAGGCAGCCAATGAAATAGAAACTTCTTTATGGAACATATATATATATATATATATATATATATATATATATATATATATATATATATATATATATATATATATATATATATCGATCATCTCCTGCGAATACTAACATGGTTACTGAAACACGCGTCGAGAATACAAGCTGTGTCAAGCTTTAGTTTTAATTATCTTCTGATCATCAATTCTTCTACTGGAATGTTTGGTTTTTTATACTTTTCCACGCTCGTTTTTTTAATCACGTTTGGATCATTAGGAGCTGATTCAGTTAGATAGAATTATCTCTCTGTTCAATCAGATTATATTAGCCTCTAATGATACTGACATGGTTAGCGAAACGCACATTGAGAAGTTTAAAAAAGTGGTTTAGTGTTTAGTTGTAAATCTCTTCAAGTTTAGTGTTTTAAACGAAGCTTTTAATAGAAAAACTGATCATCAGAATATGATTAAAACTTAAGCTTAAGCTTAAAACTAAAGCTTAAACTTAAGCGTTTAAAATTTGTACTTTCTAATGCGGTAAAGAATATAAAATGGAAGCATATGAATCTGAAATGAATCAAGAAACTTTAAAACTATTTTAAGGTTTCCTTCACTGCAATTTCCTTTCTATCTTTTTACAAGATTTATTATATAACGGGTGTCTCAGAATGTTATTAGTTTTTGTTTTGACTGTTAGGCACTAAACGCAGTTAGCGGAGGGAGGAAAATGGTGCCAAACGCTTGACGGGCTTATTGGATTTAGTACAGCTCAACCAACTTAGCCTGACCTCCGAGGTTTAGATGCGCAGTAGCCTAATGCCCGAGAACTCATTTGAAGCAGTGTATTCGTGGTGTTAACATCAGTTAAGTACACTCCGCTCAGAAAATTTAAAATTTGTGATATTTGGGTGTTATTAAAAGTTGTCAATTTTAAAATTTTATTAACATTTGTAGATGATATTGTTTACCAAGGCTGTTCAGAATCTTTAGGTAAAGAAATTCACATGATTGATTTTTGATGGAGATAATTTAGGAATAATCGACGGATACTAATGGAACGTCAGCCCATCAAACTGCTTATAATTGAATTTCTTAGAAGCATGCGTCAGCATCGGGAAGAAGCTCGCCCTCTAATATATATATGGACGAGACGCACATTCACTCATTACACACCCACGAAAAGGGATGGAGCGATGAAACTTTAGTAGGCTTACAAAAACCAATAGGAAAGGGACAGCGTCTGATCATAATACACGCAGGTGGTGAAAATGGGTTTATTTCTAATGCCTATATTAGATAGAAACCGAAAATGATTGTGGTAATTGACAACACTCCATGCCATAACAAACAATTGGAAAATGCACCAACGTCATTGTCAAGAAAAGCGGAAATGCAAGAATGGTGAAAATGCAAACATAAGATGTTAAAACCGCAACTTTACAACCTTATAAAAATCCATAAATCAAGGCAAGAGATATGAAATAGACGAAATATTTAATGCAAAAGGTCACAACGTATTGCAACTGCCACCATATTCAGATCTGAATCCCATAGAATTGGTTTGAGCTGAAATAAAAAAAAATGTCATTAGAAAAAATGTGAATTTTAATTTTAATCAGGTGATTAAACATTTTGATGACTTCTTCGAGGAATTCTCAGCCGACAAATCATCGGATATCTCGGTGTGAGAGAGCAAAACGGTTAGAGCAACAGTATATTTTGAAGGAACCAACAATAGATGAGGTTGTGGAAAAATCATTATTAATTTGGGCGAAAACGATTCTGATTCAGAAAGCGACGAAAGTGATGGGTCAGACCTAGAGGAAAGCGAATTATAAGGAATAGAGGAATTGAATGACGATAATAGGGCTCGAAACGTAACTATTGAAAATAATAAAAGTTATGATAATTTGAACATTTTGTAACGTAAATGTGTCTGTAAAATATTATTTGATATTATTACCCTTGTTTAGGTTAAGTAGTCATTAAGGTATAGATATTGTTAGTTCATCATCCTCATATTCTATTTTATTATGTAGGAATGTAGGTTAGTCAATAAGGCATATCGTTAGTTCATTATTACTCATATTCTATTGTATTATGTTACACATAATGCATATGCTAATTAAGATGTATCCCTCTGACCATGTATATGTAATAAACATTTTACCTATTTGGATGTCAATAAATCTCTAATGTCAAATCTAATCCAGACCCAATTTAAAATACAGTGAATTCGAACAAATTCACTGTATTTTATTTACCATTATTAATACTTAATTTCGAAATTGACGAATAAGCTTCTTTTAAACACGCGTCGTTAATTATCTTTAACTTAATTAACTGAAACGTTATTGCGAAAAAGTGTTTTTTGGGCTGTACATTCGAGGAACTCTCCGTGCTCTGTCTCTGTTAGACATTGACCCTCTCATGCATTTCATAGGCCAAGCTATGTTGGTTGAGCTGTAGCGATGGATTTTTTCACGGGACTATAGAGCGCATTTTGCTTGCGAGTGTTTTATAAAAATAACTAACAAAACAACTATTGTTCGACGCCTGTACAGGACCCATTTTAATTTTGCGACTGTGAGAAATGTGCCAAATACGAATTTAATCAAGCAATGGGTGCGCAAGTTTGAAAAGACTGGAAACTCAATGCTGGATAAATCAACTGGGCGCAAAAGGACATTGAGAACGACCACGAATGTTGACCGCGTTCGTCAGTCTGTTACAGACGATCCACGACCATCTCTACGATTTCGCGCAGCTTCTCTACATTTGCACAGATCCACGATTCATGGCATTATTTGCAAAGATTTACATTTCCACCCTTACAAAATTGTTATTGTGCAAGAGATGAAGCCCGTTGATCCAGCTAAATGAGTCGAATTCTTTAGGACAATGAAAAATTGTTTTAGGAGGTTCAATAAATATGGTTTTCTGATGGATTGAATTTCAACATCAAAGGCCACGTGAATAAACAAAATTGCGGATATTGGGATCCCGACAAACCGCTGGAACTGCACCAGAAACCATATCAAGACTGCCATATCAAGCGAATTAATTATCGGTCATTACTTTCTTGACTTTTTTTGTTCCAGAAATGCAAAACTCGATTGGCTACATTCGCAACATATTTTTACAACAAGATCGAGCAACTTTAGTTTAGTAACGTTTAGCAGTTCTTCACGATTTATTTCCTGAAAGAGTGATTAGTCGCCGAGGGGACATCAACTGGCCACCGAGAAGTCCAGATTTAACACCTGCTGTTTTTTTCCTAAAGTGATACTTAAAAAGTAAGGTTATCAACCCATTACCACTCAACTTACATATTTTAAGGCAAAAATTAGCAGACGAAATCCACGCGATTCCAAGAGCGATGCTCCAGCATGTGATTGAAAATTTCAATTCCAGGCTAAATGAGTGTGAAGAAGCGGATGGTGCGTATTTTCGGATATTTGTTTTTCATTAATAAAAGTTCAAAAACTACTCTATAATCCAACATCAATTAAACACCTTTCAATTAATTCTGATGTTTTATTTTTAAAGTATGAAAAACGAAAAACATTCTGTGACACCTTTTACGATCTTGACGTTATCAAAGTATCCCTGTTAATAAGGAAATAACAAACGTTTTTCTTTTATCCGCTTTAAGGCAGAAACAGTCGTCTCTCACGTTTCCAGATATTTGCCTCTTTAATGTTCATTAATTTCTCTGTCTCTGATAAATCTCTTGTATGAATTTTGCAAATGCCGTATAATCTACCACTTTACAACCTCTTCCAAAGATCCCCGAGAACTTGGCAAGACCTATATTCAGTTTTCATTCAGTAGATTTGATTCATGGTTGTTAAATAAGTGCGAGTTAAGATTTTTTACTGTATTAGCATCTTTCTCGAATGTATGTCTTGGAAAACTTATTATAAATATTTCAATTAATACCGCAGCTTCCAAAATCAGTAAGCCCTTAAGTATCTTATTAAATTCTTTAATTAAACAGCATTTATTCTGAGCCATAACAGTTCTTCATAATTTGAAAATAAATAAAGTCGTCTCTGTTCATGTATAGAAATGCTTTACCTGAGTGCCTATGCTCAGTATGAAATAAAACTTATTGCCATCTGGTGTACAGTAAAAACATCGCAAACATATTTATGATGTCAGTTTCACGGCCTTTATTTCGGTTATGTATTTTTCTTTATATTTGTGTCATAAACAGAATTAACCATTTTTTACCATTTTCAACCTTATAAAAAATATACATTTGTTGTGTCCCATCAAATGAATGCCAAAGATAATTTGATCCTATAAAACTTGAATAATTTTTTTGTTCGAGACAAGAACTCCCCTCACCCCTACTGTATTATATATATATATATATATATATATATATATATATATATATATATATATATATATATATATATATATATATATATATATATATATATATATATTCGGAAAGGCTTCTGCGGTCGGTAATATTAGAATTTTAGATTTGTAAAATCTCGTTTTTAGATTTTAAATCGTTTAGTTTTACGTTTAGTTAACGTTTTAGATTTGTAAAATCTCGATGTTTCGGCTTCCACTTTGAAGGCATTTTCAAGAGAATCTAGTTGATTTACTCCGAGGCCTCAATATATATATATATATATATATATATATATATATATATATATATATATATATATATATATATTTATATATCTCCGAGGCCTCAATCTGTCTACTCCCCAAAGTTCACAACTAGCAAAGCTTTTTAAACACACGGTTCTACACGAGAACCTAGTAATTGTAATATATATATATATATATATATATATATATATATATATATATATATATATATATATATATATATATATATATATATATATATATATATATATATATATATATATATATATATATATATATATATATATATATATATATATATATATATATATATATATATATATATATAAACATACAGGGTGTCCCATAACTTATCGCCCATAGAACAACTGGTGAAAGTAGAGATCAAAATAACAGGATTTACTGTTATTAATATAATAAATCTGTTGGCAACTGTTGTTGCACATAAAAGTGGGACTAAATTTTCGAAAAATTTATATAATTTAAAAACAGAAGATATCAGGTAGAAAAATCGGGGTAGTTGGGTATTCAAAGACTACAAATCCGAATTTGGTCTAGATTGGGCCTAGTTCCTAGAGGGCGCTTGCCTACTTTGCAAGGAATTAACTCGTTTATATTTTTTTACCCTATAAAGCTGAGAATACTGTGACTTTAAAATAGAGGCAAATCATCATTTCCACGTAAAAAAGGTACCCTAGGACAATATCGATATCTCACACCATAACATATTCGGTTCGAATATTTTATTGCACATCTTGTCGATGGCTAAAAATATACAATTCACATGGTGTGCCTTGAATGTTGTGAACAAATTATTACGCCTCCATGAAAACTGTCATTATTTTCTATCTCTCCTATTAAACGTAGGTGGAAACAAGTTTCTCTAATCTTGAGTTGGTATTAAATAATCTGTAAAAAATACCCAGACTTCACGATTAGAATCAGTTTTCTAATCGTGATTTAAGGGATATGATCTGCGTTTATGTACAAATAAATTACAATAGTCGCACTGCAGTTAGAAGGTATGAAGAGCTCTACACAATCAGAATCATCCCAGTTAGGCGACACAGGTTCGTTTTATTACAACAATTCTGGTGGACCATCGAAACGAATAACGGTAGAACCAGAAGAGGACATTTTGGTTAGTATCGCGGAAAATCCTGAACTACGCACTTCCAGAACACATCAACAGAATTTTTCCTTTGGAGGTATCTACTGAAAGTAGCCAATCTACTGAAAGTAGCCAATCTACCTCAAACTAGTACCAAATTCGGATTTCTCACCTTTGAAAACCCAACTACCCCGATTTTGAACCTGATATCTTTAACCGTTTTAAAATTATCTCAATTTTTCGATAATTTATTTTCACTCGTACATAGTAATCAAACCAGAGACACTATTCGGAAGCGAGATACTTACACTCCACACAAAGAGCGGCATAGAAAATATACTAAAAGAAGAAGAACGCAAAAAATATAAGGAAGATTTTTGTCCCAAAACTAACAGAGGAAGGATACAGACTACATCCCAGGAAGACCACAGAGAGAATGTCTAACGTAGCGGCGGATATAAGAAAAAGAAGGCTGAAATCCTATGGATATATCAGTAAATTTCCACCGACAAAAAGGCGTGGAAGATCAGAAGGAACACTCAAATATATGAGTCACAATGATTTGGCATATATATATATATATATATATATATATATATATATATATATATATATATATATATATATAGTTTTTCGATTAGAGGCGCATTCCGTTCGATGAGGAATCAACGGAAGGAGGGCGATGTGATCAGAGGAAAGCCATGAAAATAACAGAACACAAAGCCGGCTAAGAAGACCAAGTGAGACGAAAGTGAGGAAAATCCAGCTCGCAGACAAAGAAAAATCCATCGCCGGTTACTGTCATCGACTGCGACTGGCATTTTCCCAAATAATTACGGACAAGAAATCTCAATATACAAAGGCCAAGATGGCCAAAGAAGGGATGACAATTTTCCTGCAGCAGCGGCTATTGGCTGCTGACTAAGATATGCTCGGACAAAAAATCAGCTATTACATCTTTCAATTAAAAGAGGGCAACAAGCATCAGGTAGAGCGGAAGAGTGTGCCGATACCAACCACTGCAGGGGAGATAAGAAACAGTCTAGTCGAGAACGGCCTGCGGTCAATTCCCGTTGCTCGTTGACAAATTACATTAACGCAACCTCCTCAACTATGGAAGGGCTTAAGCAGCATTCTACCTCACAAGAACGTACCGACGGCCACCAACAAAAATAAGAAGACAACGAGGCATATGCCACTAGGACGCTCCAGCGAAATAACGAAAGTGGAGAGCATGCAACGCCACTTTGAATCCATGATTGAAATGAAAAGTTTTAAGAATCCATGAAAAGCTTTAAGAGTTAACGAAGGTAAAATTGAGGCAATAGGGGTTAAGGTAGAGATGGCACCTGCAATTATAGAGGTGCAATCTGTCTACCATACTGGAAGGAGAGAACAATTACTAAGAGAAGACAACGAGGAACTCCTGTATCGAATTTTAAGGAAAATTGTTTTAGGGGATTTTAAATAAAATTCACAGAGCCGGCAGAGCAGGATGCATAATCCCAATGGAAGATTAGAAGGATATATGGAGACTAAGGGCGCAATCGTAATTGCTATCAGCCTCTCAAAGAATTGTTTGATGTTTTAGACATTGCGGTCATAAAAGACATTCCATTGGACATGGAAATTCAAACGATTCATGATGGGATCTCCGACCAAACCCGAATATTTTAGGGTTTGGATTTTAGGGGTAATTGGGTTCTGGGGACGGACAACCCAAACCAGATCAAGTGGTAAGAAAGCGGGTGAACTGGGACTTTCCAGGAAAGTTTCAGTTCAAAATCCAAATTCCGAAGATAGACACGCTAGAAGAACTGGAAACCAAAGTTAACAAACCTGAAGAGGCTATAGTTAAGGCAGTGGAAAACTGCGTGACAGAGAAGATAGAAATGCCAAATAAGCGTTTCTTGTGGACCTATACCTTAGTCTATACTGAGGATGATCAGAATACGTAGGGCGCCTAAAAAAAAGATATGTATCTGCGCCCGTGCCAATAGGGCGGATGATCTGGCAAATCAGTTGTCTAGATCAACCAACTCGCTTAGAAGTAAGCCAAAGTAAGCAAAAGAAGAAGCCCCGAAGAACTGGATACCTAAGACGACACACTATGGAGAGTCTATAGGACAATTAGGAATAATCAAGAGCTGAAAACATTTAAGTGATGATAAAAAGGTAATAAATAATAAATAGTAAATAAGTCATCTATATAAATAAGAATTAAATGATGTTCGTTGGTTAGGTGCGCTCACTTGAGAATGGTTGGACCGATTTGGCTATTTTTTTTAAATGTTCGTAATAGTCCGAATAAGGTTTTTAGGGAAAAAAATTGAAAAAGTTTCCCGGAAAATTGGAAAATTCTGGAAAAACAGAAAGTGCTTTTTTCTATGTGATTTAAGTATAAACTCAAGACGACCATAACTCAGATTCGAACGATGTATATGTGTAATTATTTTTATGTTTCGATCGTATGGTCTTGGAAAGGTTTTCAGGAAAAAAAATCGAGGCAATTACAAAGGAATTCGAGACAATTACAAACTGCAAAAATTATAATTTTTGTATGCACTCTCGATAGGAACGACAACGATAGGACACTCACGATAGGAACGACATATTTGGTTGGTTCTTTTTTGTTTTGTTCGTTATGCTCCCGGGATGGAAATAACCCAATTGAATGTTTTCAATAAAAAAAATCTGGAAGATCTGGAGAAAAATTTGGAAAAACGCATTCCAGCATAAAATAAAATAAAATTATATGAGCATTCAACGCAAGAATTCTTCTCTCATGTAAAATTTTCTATTGGAGTACTTTTGAATGCGGTTCTCCTCAAATTGTATATCCATGACCATAATTGTTAATAGATACATTGATCACTCAAAAATACGTTTTTTTTTCATTATTACTTTGTTTACACATTCCCAATAGCTTTTCATAAATTCACAACCTTCTTCTTACACTACCCTGAGCAGGCTATTTTAAAAGATGGCCCATTTAGTTAAGATTTCAGAATTGTACAACAATTGGCACATTTCTTTCTACATGAGATGGACAGATGTCGTAGAGTGAGATAGATATTGACGCTATTCGACGACGAATTAGAGAGAGAGAAATAGATTGACATTCAACTTTAAGATGGCCCATTTAGTAAAGATTTCAAAATGATATAACAATTGACATTTTTCTTTCCATAAAAAATATTATTGCCTTTTTTTGCAAAAGAAGCTTATTTAAAAAAAAAATGCTCACGTTGTTTGCCTTCGGCACCATGCTCTGCATTGACTCTGAAAATATCTTTTCACCAGTCGTGCGAATCTCCTAGAATTTATTTCTTCTGCTGTTTCAACAATTCTGTGACGCAGTTCGCGGTTTATATATTGAGTGGTACATCTTCTAACAAAGTCTGCAAATCGTTTTAGAGAAAATCCAAGTAGTTGGCGCCATTGAAAGTTTCAGGCAGCTCAAATTGTCCAATTATATGTCCGTTTAAAATTCCGGTCCACTTAAACTGGTGAAGTCCATTTTTGAGCACACAAAAGTATTTTTTATCATGGTATGAGTTTTTGAAATGTAGTTTTTTTTTGCAAAAAAATAATTTTTTTTTTTTTATTTTTTAAACGACGACTCAAAAAAACTTGTTTTTACTAAATTAACAACGTTCATTGTTTGATTTGTGACTACGATTAATAGCATGGTTATTTAGGATCACGTTATCAAAAATATCACCACAGCCTAGGGTGTCGAATTTCAAGATTTTTAAAAATATACATATTATCACTTAACATGGTGACATTTTTTTAAAAAATTTTGTCAGAATTATTTATATATTTATTTATTTATTTATGGAAGTTGCAACAGGTTTCTATCATTTGACATAATGTAATATCCAATCACTATTTGCTATATGTCGCTCTTAACGCTCCTTTAATTAATGGATCGTATTGGCTGTTTCGGCACCTCTATCACCGATTCAACGACAAATTTGAACAGAAGCGCCACTGGCACTCCATCCACCACAACATTCATTTGATAAGAGTGAAGCAACAGACCGACGCAATCGCAGCTTTCGCTCCTCGGCGCCGAAAACTTGAAAATTGTCCAGTGATCCGCGTGCGGCCGTTTCTCGCTTTTGCGAATTATACCGCGGTAGAAATATTTGAATTCCGGACAGGGATTTCGACATTCAAAAGAAAACTTTTCTAAAGTTTTGAATCCCTCACATTTCATTAATATTTTTTTATAATGTTTGAAAATATTAATAAAAAACACGTAACTGTTTTTGGTAAATAGGACAATGTATTATTTTGCATTCATAAAGAACTTTGGATTCATAAGGAACTTCTTTCTCTTTTCTTTCACATAGAATGCAGTCTAGGAACTATAAAGTGTGATTTTGTAATATTGATAAATTTGGAATATACCTCTGTTAAATAGGTGTTCGAAAGCAAGTGGTCATTAGCTACAAAGGTAAATTTTTGTCACTTTTATTTTCATAATTTTTAATGATAATTAAAGCTATATTTGTTCATGAGACATATAATTTTAAGTACAAAATAGTTTTTCAATTTATGTACTGGAGAACGAAAAATGCAATATTACGAAAAAATCTCACTAGTATGTAATAAAAGTAATCGCTTTTTTGAGAGATGTTTCTATTCAACAGAGATGCTTCTACATCTCTTTGGCACCATTCCTATGCCTGGTAAATGCTGGTTAATCATAGAGTGGATAGTTCTAATTCCCTTGAAAGTTTCGTAGCGCTTTTTCTGGGATCTGTAGTCACAGCTGCTCTTAAAATGCCAGCATCGAGAGACATCGTTCTACTCTTTCCCTAACTACAAGACTTATGTTTCCTTCTCGGAACTTGTTGAACCAGAACTGAGCTGTGTAGATTGACATGAAATATTCGCTTTCTAGTTCGCAGTTCTTACGAGCGGCGTCAGTCACTTTGAAGCCCTTTTAAAAACAATGTATTAAAATTTCCCAAATTTCGTCACTTATTTCATTCTTTGGAATCACTTTAATACTGAAGAATGAATGTTTATTTGTCGGAGTAAAAACCTGAAATCGGATTAAACGTTTAAAGAGTGAAATGTAATCCTTTATATATAAATAAAAAATAAACGCACATACTTTTGTTCAGTGATAATAGACAATTTATATATTTACTTTTTAAAGCCACCATAGACAAGACGCTTTTTTCGCATTAGTAAGAAGTAGGGAAGGGGATCAATGTTTTCAAAAACGTATCTAAAACTTGAGTTAAAAATTCTAGTTGTAGGGTTTTGTCGGCCGACATTTCAATAAATTGGTCGTGAATCTCGACAGGTAATTCAGCAGCTGCAACATTTTTATCAAAAGGATTGAGAACCCATCTTTTCGACAAATTATCGTTGCTATCGGGAAAATATTCCAGTAACTGAATTTTCAATTCGGGTATATATACTAAGCTTCTTGGCATTGACCATTTTATTAATACTTCTCGATATTGTGTAATTTGAAAGTGGTATAGTTTTTAACTTTCTTGCTTTTTCCGGACTTATCATCACATTGACCATATCAATGGTAACGGGAAAAAATGAGCTTTTCTGCAATTGTGTGGGGCTTGAAGTGCTGCGGTCTCATTTTGGGTGATTTGTTAATGGCAATTTGTTGATTTTTTAAGGAGAGTGATTTACGCCTGAAAAATTCTATTGGTTTGTTTTATAAAGACGGGTGTTTTGTTTCCAAATGCCGAACTAATTTTGAAGGTTTCATGCTTTCCGAGGATATAACTTGATAACAAACAACACATTGCGGCTTGTCATCCAAGGCAATGAATCCATATTTTAAATATGTTTCATTGTACAATCTGGTCTTTTTCTTTACTATTTCACCAGATGTTGACGGTGCATTTCGTTTTGTCACAATTTTGTCACACATTTTATTTAATGTTATTAATGTATTCCTTTTACCACACTGTTATTAATTTATGTAACACTGGGTGAGAGAAGAAATCGTAATATTTAACACTGGGTGAGAGAAGGAATCGTAGTATTTATAGTAATCGGACACACCTAGTATATTCTATAGCCCATAACTCAGGGAATCTAGCCGCCCAATCGAGTGTCGACGACATATCGGACTTATCTGAAAACTATGCTTGGGGTTTGGAGTTGTCTCTCTTAAAAATTATCGGACGTGTTTGCAGATACGGCTTGATGATGGACTGCAATGTTTCAATTACATAAAAGATTGCATTTTAATTGTATCTCATGGTTTTAGATTTTACCAAGCATATAGCTTGCTATACCATAATTCTTGGAATGATAGCGTTCTTACAATTACATTTTAATTATTTACAACTTTTAAAAGAAATCAGATGAGCTGTATTTTATATATTTTCTGAAATAATATGTTTATATCTTCTTTCGATTCTTATTTTTGAGAATTATATCAACCAAAGGTGAACCATTAACAGCAATGTGACTTTGTGCCATTTTTAAAACATTTTTTATAACTTTTGTCAACATATCTGGTGTTAATGCAACAATTTCACTACGGATCAACTCTTGGGTTGCTGTATGATTCGTGAAATATTTATTTAAAACTTTTCCTTCACAAAGACCGACAAAAATAATCCGGTGCTGTCATATTAATTTTGTAAGAAAATTATCAATTTGATAGAAGTGGTTTATGATGGGGTTACAATCTTCTAATCGCTTATTATTGCCTGTAGGCAACAAGTTTTGAATAATTTGAATCTGATCGTGGGTAAATTCCCAATTTTGCACCTCGTCGACGTTTCTGGAGGCTCGTGAAATATTTTTGACCTTTTGCACTGTTCTTAGACTTTTAATACTTGGGCCTATATCCAATAATTCAAAATTTTTGAAATTGCTTGAATAAATGATAAACTGTCCTTTTATGAGCGGCCGGACGAAGTTTCACCGGACGAAGTTTCACCGGACGAAGTTTTACCGGACGATTGCATTTCTCCATAATAAAAATTACACGTTTGCATTTCACAAGAGTCAAACCCAAACTGTCATAAATATTACGAACAAAATAGTATCTTGATACTTGCCTTGCCCTTTATTAAGAAAGTTAAATTTCGTCTTGCACCTCGAAAATGTCTAACCATTCTACGTCCATCATGACAATCTAAACAAAATCTAGAGCCATCACTAAAGCAAATTGAGTTTTTTTGCTGGTCGCTTTTATTTTAACTTGGCACCATTTTAAAAAGATGCATCTTGTGGGGTTTTGTAAGAAGAAACACTGAATAAGGAAGCACTTTGCAAGAAATCATATTGATTTCGTACAGCAAGAAGTTTAATGACATTTATCATATGCTTGGATACTGCCAAGACAACTAGAATTTTGTACTTTTGTACTGTACAGAGTGTATAACTCCGATTCCAACCGACTTCATCCATGGTCTTATAACGATACAAACAACAACGTCTAATAGCCCCGCTATTTCATGAAAACTTAAACCTGTGTTTTTTATACTAATAACACGTGCTTTTGGAAATTCGGATACTAAGAATTTACAAGAACTGGAAATTGTTGCCAATTCTCTGCACTGTTTTACTGAGAGAATAGCATAGTGGTATGAGAAAACTGCCTCGCAATAAAAGCGTTGTATAATAAGTACCTGGCCTTGATAAGAAAAAACAATTTTATGTGTAAAATTTATTTTATTTTTTAACGTAATCAACTTTCAGTTCGATACTCTTAATACAACGTTTTCCTATCTTTTGTATCAAAAAAAAATGCGTTTGCTCCAAACTTTCAAAATAAGTTTTTGTTGACTGTTCTTTGGCCTTTGGTATGCTGTGATTATGTTATAAACCGATGTCAGAAATCATTCCTATTGCGTTTTAATATCGCTGAACATTCTTTTGATGTTGACACACCTGTGTTTATTGTCAATTGTGATCAATCGCGGCACCCATCTTGCGGAACGTTTATTCATATTCAAATGAGTTTTTAAAATATTCTGCACAAATTCAATTGAGAAGACCACAGTCTCGGCAATATCCCGCACTTTCACTCTCCGGTCGTTTATCACGATATCATGGTTTTTTCTAATCATTTCTGAAATGGTAACCTTATTTGGACGACCTGGACGATTTTCATCAAAAATGCCAGTACGGCTACGTTTGAATTCAGCTGTCCAATAGTTTATGATTGTTAACGAAGGTGCAGAGTCCCCATAAATTTTGCTAATATCAGTTTTAATCTCATTATTTGTTTTCTTTTTCAAAAAAAGTATCACTGCCCGATGTTCAATTTTTTCCATTGTTGCAAAATTACAAATGTTGTTTTATTTAAATGGATGCCATTCACAAACTAAACCACGTAGCGACTTGACAGTTAGACAGTACCGTTGTGAAAGGTTATATTTCCGAAAAATATCACTTTTTAAATACTAGCAACGCCACTTCTGGCCTAGGCCAGGTAAAACAAGATTAAGAACAAGATTTTTTGAACCGTTTTTTTTGTCATGATTGTAGTAAGGTAAACAAGCAAACAGTGTATCGGTTTTTGTGTTTAAGATATGTACACTTATTGTTCCCCAGTATACTTGTTTCATAAAGTTATTGTATATGAATGAAAGTAGTAATTTAATCATAAGTATTTAAGAAAAAGTACTAAACTGTTTATGACTTTTGTAAATTATGTATGGTAATATTTTAATTAAAAGTAGGGAGAAAAAAAGTAATATTTATACATCTTTTAAACGGCAGAGGTTACAACTTTTAGAACTCTTTATTTCATTATAAATTCTAGTCACCACCAAAATCTTTTTTGGGTTTTATAATGACAAATGAGAGTTCACTGTTAGTTAAATGGTTGGTCGAGCTTTGAAAAATATACTTGTTTTTTGCAGTATTCCATTTAACTAAATCACGTTGCAGCTCTATAAATTACACTCATCGATCAAAACGTAACTCTAATCTTTTAGAACTAAAAAAATGCCATTTTTTCTGTTAATAATATTTCTGTAACATCAATTATCATTTTGGTTATCGTACATTTTCATTTTAGATAGCCCTTTATCAATAGAATAGTACGCATAGCCATATAATTCTATGTAGTAATTAAA
Organism: Cosmopolites sordidus; assembly: GCA_031761425.1. NCBI lineage: Eukaryota > Metazoa > Arthropoda > Insecta > Coleoptera > Curculionidae > Cosmopolites > Cosmopolites sordidus. The sequence continues at coordinate 68,234 of JARFXV010000866.1, read as the reverse complement.
TGCATGCAAGCATTATTTATTTTTACATTCTCATTTTTTGATTATGATTATAGGTATATTGTTCATTTCAGGTGAGAGTACGGGGATAGAGGGAGAAGTAATAGATATTTTTCCGATAGATGGAGGTACGATTGCAAACATGATTATATTTCTAAAAAGTAGGTCCTTTTTAGTAACGTTCTATGAATTTTAATCCGATATTACGTTTAGTTTTGTTTTGACATCATTCGAAAGCAGATAAATTTGATATTTTTGCTATGACGAAAAACAGCAAATTTCGTGTATTAGTTAAACATTCTTTTTGCATGGAAAAACTATCCTGCAAAGTGAGGAAAAGTTGAAAAATTATTATGGGGACTCTGCTTCTTAACCTTTCATTGTTCATAAGTGGTTTATTGAGTTTTGATAAAGTTGCCACGTTGAGGTTACTACTGAAGTAATAGTTAATAAAATACATGACATCGAGTTGTGTTTTATTTCTATTTTTTTATTCTCTAATTCTGTCATATAGACATTACAAAATGTGATCGGAATAAAATCTAACAATATTTTTGCCCTATTTAAACTAAAAAAACTTATCTTTCTCTTAGTCTGTTTGGTAGATACATGTTCAGCGGTGTGCTCCACAGTCACAATCACTCTTTTCATGTGACTGACACACGGCCAGAATAAATTCCGTCATCCTTCATTGACACTGCACCAATTGAAATGGTTTCAGTCTTTTCAGCCGCCGAAGAAGTCCGTTGTTGTCGAATAACGATATCACTTCAATACTTTCATGGCTTTCTAGCCTCTTCTGTTGTACCGGTATTGGGTTGGTTGATGAATAGTTAATTCCTGGTCAATCCTTCAGTTGCTTTCGAACGTATAACTCGAAGCCCGATTGATGACGGCTTAAGGCCAGAAACCAGTCTCGGGAGATGCTTGTTGTCGTTTGATGGCGATTGAAGGATTGATAATTTTACGTGAAGCACAGAAAAACATTTTTCCTTGTTTTTTGAATATTTTTTTTTTATTCTCCACTTGCCCACTGTGTATTTTCGTGCATATCTGATAACTGAATATAGGGCCTGGATTTGGGTCCGAACGGTTTCAGACAGTAGTACTCTTACGAATCACCGGATGACGTGAGCTGCATTTCAATGCTGCTTTCATTCGATTTGGCCGATTAATATGGTCAGGATCCTGGTTAATCCTTCAGTTGTTTTCGAACATACAACTCGAAGCCAGACTGATGATGGCTTAAGGCCAGAAACCGGTCTCTGGAAATGCTTGTTGGCGTTTGATGGCGACTAAACGATTGAGAATTTTACGTGGAGCACAGGAAAAAAAATCGTTATTTTTTGAATATTTTTTTATATTCTCCACTTGACCACTGTGTATTTTCATGGATATTTCTTGTTATCGATGTACCATGGTGACTAATCAAAAGAAGTCCTCGATAATCAGTTTTAAAACGCTGATCTTACTAGCGATTATGCTGCATTATGCAGTTATGAATCACAAGCAAATTCTGTAACGTTAAAAAATTTGGGGATTTTTCTGCTTTTTTTCTGACTATGGTTGAGTGATAATGTTAATAGTCCCCGGTCTGACATATAGATGGCGTCACTTGCGAAAAATTGCAATCTAGTGTTTCTGTCTATTGTGTCACAGTTGTGCTTTAAGTGAGGCTACTTTTGTTATTTTTAAAACAACGAAAAAAAAGTATTTCGTGTATTGATTAAACATTGATTTTTCATGAAGAAAAATACCGTTGAAACAAAATAATGGCTTGATAAATATTACTCGGACTCTGCCATAGGAATTAGGCCGTACAAGCACCGATGTTGCTGAATGCTCTGGACGTCTGAATGAGGTGGTGACACCAGACAACAACAGAAAAATATACAAAATTATTTCGCAAAACCGTGAAGTAAAGCTGCAGGAGATAGCTGATATCATGAAGGTATCGAAAGGAAGTGTATAGATCATTTTGCATGAACATTAAGAATGAGTAAATTGTTATCGAAATGGGTACGTCGTTTGCTCACAATGGATCAAAAACGACAACGTATTGATGATTCTGAGCAATGGAGCTGTTTAAGCGAAATAAAAATGATTTTTATGCGGTATGTGACCTTGGATGAAACATGGATCTATCACTATACTTCGAAGTCAAATTGGCAATCAGCTGAATGGACAGCAGCCGGTAAAAGCCGTCCAAAGTGGCCAAAAACACAACCATCGGCAGGCAAGGTTATGGTTTCTGTATGGATGCGCATGGGATATTGTGCATCGATTATCTCGAGAAAGGTAAATACCATCAATAACGAATATTGCTTAATTGATGCGTTTGAAGGACGAGATCTCCAAACATATTCCAAATGAACAAACAAGTGCTGTTTCACCAAGACAATACATCGTGTCACAAGTCGTCGGCAACGATGGCTAAATTGCATAAACAGATTGCAGATCTGACCAGCGACTGTTTCCTGTCCTCAGACCTCAGAAAAATGCTCGCTGGAAATGAATTCCGCTCCAATGAAGAGGTAATTGTGGAAACTAAAGAATATTTGGAAGGCAAGGGAAATCGTTCTATAAAAAATGTATAGAAATATTAGAGAAGCTTTGGAATGATTGCATTGCTCTTCAAGGCGAATATATTGATAGATAAAGTCGAAATTTGCAAAAAAAGAGTGTTTTATTTGCCTGACCGGGGACTTATTAACCGACGTATTGTATATATATATATATATATATATATATATATATATATATATATATATATATATATATATATATATATATATATATATATATATATATATATATGCAATCAATTATTACACATTAATTACTACAACATTTATTCGAAAATTATAACTGCTAGTCAGTGTCGCTTGTTTACCCCTATCATGATCAGAGTCTACTTTTAATTAATGCTCCATATCGGTTGTTTCAACGCCTCTCTCAGAAATTCAGGCATACATTTCAGAAGATGCGCCGCTCACACACCAAACACCGGCACAATCAAACCCGATAAGAGCAAAGCATTACATCGACGCAATCGCATCCTTCGTATCTCGGCGTCGAAAACTTAAAAATTGTTCAGTAATCCGCGTGCGGCCGGTCCTACAATTACAAACAATTCCGCGGTAGAAAGAGAAATTTATTTTTCAACTTTTTAATGTCGGGAAGAATGAAATAATTAAAATTAATTTAAAAATAAATTAATAAATATTAATTTACTATGTATTAAACATTTATGGCAAACTGCATAGTTTCTTGGTGAATAAGACCATGTATTATTTAATACAAATTAAGAAAATTAATTTCTACTTTACATAGAAATGACTTGTAATTGTTATACAGTGTGCTTTTATTATATGTGGAAATTTAGAAGACTAATCATTTAACAAGAGATAGGAAATTAGTGGAGTCTACAAGCTACAAAGGTAATTAATTTATTATATTTTGTTAATATTTTATTCATCAATGATAACATTTAAATACATAAACAATATTAAAAACAAATATGTATGGAGCATGAAAATAAACATCCTTTTTATAATGATGGTTTTATGTACTGTATATCAATAGATAAGAGCATAAAATCCGGTAAAAAGTCACCTGCTAGATAGGGCCGGATGCCTTCTGGGGAGTTTATCACTCCCCAGTCGATAGTCTTCTCGAGAGACCAAAATGTTTAAACCAAGGATTGATAACTCGAAGGAGGTATGGATCGGGGTAATCAGCAGCTGAGCACTGAAATTTGGAGCCCATGTTAAGCTATAGGTCTTGTTGTTAAACACTGTTGATATTTGTGTCTCTAAAACAAAATAATCTGTAACCATAAAATAGTTTTAAATTTTATTTATGCCATAGTACGTTTATTCTTTTATGAAAAATATTTCTAAACATTTTTCCAAATTTGTTCGAGAATGGTATGTAATTTTTTTAATGAAAAGAAGGAAGAGATAAAAAATTGTTATCAGAGAAATGACTCATTAAAAAAAAAGAATTTTGAAGAAAAATTGTTTTATTTTTCTACGTAGTCACCTTGCAAGTTACACCAACGACGTTCCAACTTTTTAATAAGCTCAGTACAATGCGGTCTATTCAACTTTGCAAAGTTAATGGTTGTGTAAGTATCACTCGAAGTAATAATCATTGGGAACTAAATAGCGTATAGGTCCCATGTGCAAACACTTATAAGCGTAGATTATGGTGTTTTGCAGCAATAATCCGTGTCGTGTATGCAAGTGCATTATGATGGTGAAAGAGTACTTCTTTGACTTGATATGGACGTTTAGCTTCTGATGGTTCAGTAGCGAAGCGCAATACTTCACGGTGATGGTCCTGCCATCTGATAGATAGCACAAGTCAACATGAATTTTGGTTTGAAATTAGGGTAGCAGTTAGGATAGATTTATCGAAAAAAAATTATATTTAATAAAAAAGCTTGCTTTTGTATCCAGGAGAACATTTGTACAATATTTAAAAAAACTACGATTTTAATTTTTATTTGTTGAAAAACCCAAAGAAATATATTTTTATATTTTTTTATTAACTTTAACTATTATATTAGCTTACAAAATAATGAGAAAAAGTTTAAAAATGAACCCTGTTACTCCTTATATTATGTTCACGAGCACGTTCTCTAATTAAACCACAAATACAGTCGTCCATCTTATTTTCATTGTACGAGGGTTGCTACTTATGTATCCGGAATAAAAAACAAATATTTATCATTGAAAATTATTTTATTGTTTCTTAAAACCCTCTCCGCGAGGATCGGTATACTTGAACCATATGTTTGAACCAATTTTCATAGCACTTTTTTCATTCCGATTGAGGTATCTCCAAAACATGCATTTTGAACGCATTAACCGCTTCTTCTGGTGTCGAAGATCGTGGATAACGTAGTTTATTCTTCATGGGCGGAAACAAAAAGAAATCATTGGGTGCAAAATCAGGACTGTACGCCGGATAACCAACCAATTCGATGTTTTGATCCGTCAAATATTGAGTTGTACGGTGTGATCAATGAGAGCTCGCGTTGTCATGGTGAAGAATGATCCTGAGTCATGAATGATAAGAATTATCCAGAATTGACCATACTACGATTTTCTATTGGCACTGTAGCCACATACCCATTTATACCAAAAAAAAAACAGGCGACCATTTGCTTCGAAGTGTTTCTTGGGCGAGCAACTTTTGTTGGATTTGGCTTATTTTGAAAGACCCATACAGTTGACTGCTGTTTACTTTCGGGCTCATACGCATAGATCCATGATTCGCCACCTGTGTAGATGTTATACACGGCTTTTGACTCACCACGATTGTATTTTTTGGGCATTTCTTTGCACCAATCGCACCAGCATTTTTTGGAGAGATTGGCAAATTATGCGGAATCCAACGCGCACAAATATTTTTCACGGCTAAATATTAAATGTAATGCATTAGCAAATGCCCATGGATGCCTCAATCTCACAGTATGTCAGTCACATAACGATCTTGCTTAACCCAGTTTGCGTACAGTTACGTTGTTTCTGATATAAGAACCGATTTTGGAAGACCTTTAAATTCGTCCGTGACGTTCACTAAACCAGTGATGTACAGTGGTTTTAGATGGTGCTTCGTCGCCAAAAGTCAAAGTGAGTCGATGTATTGTTGTTGAAATAATCCACGTCGAAAGACGTAGTAAATCATTGCTCGAAAATTCTCACGAGTTAATTCCATTTATTGACTGAGATGAAATTTTCAAGTCACTAAACAACACAAATAGCATCCGTTTGACAAAACGTTCTTAGTACGTATACAGTCAATAATGTCAAACTTTATTCTCTATATGTCTGATGGCGCCTAACAATACCATTGTTGCCAATTCCGCATACGTAAATAGCAACCGTCCTATTGGTCTTGATAACGGCGTTCGAAGTCCATAACGACTTGATGAAAACGTGGTCCTTGTTCTTCTGAGTGCGCTCCCATGTTGTTTTTAAATTAATCTAAATGGGCATGTAGCATATGCACTTACAGAAACATCCTGCAACCCATGACCTTAAAGTTCTTTAACATATTTTCAACTAATTCTTGGTAATTTTCGACTTTGTTATTTCCTAAAAATCCAGAGACTACTGCTTTGAAGCTATGCCAACCTTTTTTTTTGAGCATTAGTAAGCAATTATGGAAATTCTTTATTGTATTTTTTTTTAATTTGTGGACCAACAAAAAATCCACTTTAACTTTCGCTTCTGACAATTTTGGAAAACATTTTTTAAAAATTTGAAAGCTTTAGTTTTTTCATTTAATGCTTTCACAAATTGTTTCATTAGCCCTAACTTTATGTGTAAAGGTGGCATTAGCACATTTTGAGTTTCAGCAATGGGGTCACATTTAACATTTTGTTTTCCCATATGAAATTCTGTTCTTGTTAGCCATAATCACCAAACATGGTGCTAAGCACCTACTCCATTATCCCACAAACAAAGATAACACGGATATTTTGTATATCCACCCTGTAGTCTTATTAAGAATTCCACCATTTTAAAATCTTCCATGAACTTTGTAATTTTTACATTTTTATAGTTTTCTTTGAGATGTACATAATGAGCGACCGGAAGAGATGGAAATTTATTTCCGCTGTATAGTAAAATGGCTTTCAGGCTTTTCGTAAAGCTGTAAGGAAAAGCACTTTCTTCAAATAAACCTATTATATCGTTACAGAAACAAAGTCTCTCTTCTTTTGTGAAAAACGTAGAAAATGTCTCATGCCGGTTTCGTTGATCAGTTATTTTGACATCAACAAGCAAATTCCATTGATTCAAACGAAAATTCAAAATTTCCGCTTTACTTTTCGGCAAATTCAAGACTTTGATTAAATTATTAAAGTTTTCTGTGGTAATAAGATGGGGTTTTAATTGTTGTGGCGTTAAAAATTCTTCATTTTCAATATTTTTATTTGAGATGAGCTTGAGTGAGGTCATTTCTTTGGGGGTTTGGTATGGTATGTTGTAATGTTTGAAAAAACTGTTACTTTATCTCTTCTTTGTTTTTTGCTTATCCCAGTCTCGTTTCTATTTTATTTTTGTTATCCACCAACATTTTTTGTTTTGTTCAATCACCAGAAACAATTAAATAGACGCGTCTGATCCTTGGAATGATCCTTGGATCGCATTCAAAATTGCGCCATCTCTGTGTCAAATTTAGAACTTTTCAAAAGACTCTTGAATATTTCGGGATTTAACATAATCTGTTTCAAAATTTCCGCAAGAAAATCTTAAAATCAAAAATACGTTTTTCGTTACTATCTCATGTTAAATTATTATGAAATTGGAATAACTGCAAACAAAGTTATGTGATGTAATAAATGGTTTTAGTTAACTCTTTACTATGAAACTAGAATTTATAGTTAGAATTATATTTTATTTTAAACTAAGAAACCTATTTATTGAACTGAATAATTTATTCAAATGCAACGATCTTAAGTTGACGAAAAAGTAAAATCGACAATGAGAATAGAAAAATTGCTCCAATTGAATAAACAGTTAATGACGATATTCTTCGTGTTATAACACAATTTTTGTTCAACAGTGGTGTTACATATGGCACAGCAAGACTTTTGTAGTATTTCTCTTTTATAGTTTGTATTCCGTGATTATATATCTGTTAATCGGTAAAAAAATATTTTATTTTTATAAACTATATTAATCATACCTGGTTGTGAATACTTACTAAATGTCGTTTGTCAATAAATGAAAATCGTTATAGCGGAATTGGGGATATTTAAAAGCCGATGACCCATATACTTCAAATAATGACATGGAAGCATTATTGGAATATATATGGACTGCAAAATGTAGTAATTTATTGATGCTTTAGGAAGTATATCAGTATTTTGGCATATTATGCATCGAGGAAAACATCGTTTTTTAACAGTTGCATATATACATTACTGTAAATAAAGAGGATAGATAATGAAATGAAAATTCGAGGAAAAGCTCGTATTATATAACATAGCTCGTATTATATAACACGTATAAAATGATTACAATTACAGCTTAATACGGTTTTAAGATTAGGGTAATAGAAGGGATTAGCTACCCCCATCCATTTACCGGGATGGTAGCGAACCACTAAGGTGAGAGGTACGGTGTGGGTAGTATACCGTTAGTCGTCGTAAAAGACGTAACGTGGCATGTGGGTGATATGTGGTATAGGGACATTGCTGTTCTGTTACATTGCCAGGCCAGTACCATTCTTCGAATATGGCGTCAGTAGCAAGAGGAAGGTACTACAAGTCGTCGTCTGGGTTCTGATAAACGGGAAGATCGATTGTTGGTGCGAATGGCTATCGCGGACCATTATATCAGCCGCATCACTTGTTCCTGCCCAACAGTGGGGAGTTGTATTCGATCGCCCACTCACTGCTAGTGTTATTCGACGCCCTTTACTGTAGCAGGGCTTTTGGGCCCAACGCCCATTATTGAGGTTGCTACTGGCCCTCATCCACCGCCGACGTCGTCTGGAATGGTGTCAGATACGACAAAATTGGGATCAGTAAATGATTGTGTTGTCTTTTCTGATTAATCTAGGTTCACACTCCTGAGCTATGATGTACGAGATTCGTCCGAGGTCGTCAGAGTGAACGGGAAGGGAAGAGGTATAGAGGTTGTTCAACACACGGCACCAGAATGTGGAGTAATGGTATGGGGTGTTATAAGTTAAGAATCCCCATATTTTTTCTTGAATTTCTGATTTGAATCCAGGAGTACGGAGTCTATTTTTAAGAGTCAATATTAGTTTTGAGTGAGAGAAAAATGGTACAACGGAACGGCTTGAGTAATACAGGAAATTTATTCTTTGGCTTATCTCTATCCAACAAACATGTTCAAATGACCTGCTATACCGATGCTATATCAATTCTTACGGACAAGCTGCCTCAAAGTAGCATTTCCTCGATCAGCGGATTTTCTTGGTATACCAGATCGTTTTCTGATATGTAATTTGCATTTTTGAGGTTAATCTTTGCAGTAATGAGAAATTGTGGCAATATTCTTTTGTATCTGCCAAGCAATTTCCGCTTTATGTAACCAACGGTAAGACCCCTCATTTCATTGGCTGTTATTCAGTTGCTTTCGGGCTCTTGGCAAACACCTTTAAAAACACCTTTTTAGGTGGTTTTACGTAGAACCATGAATAAAAAATATTTTATTATCTATACGAATACATTTTCGATATGCAGTTATTAGAATGATATAAACTACGATAGAAATTAATACAAAAATTATTTTGAACATGTTTGAGAAAAATCAGGATTATTGTTTCAAACAAAGCTTAGAATTATCGGGACAAGTGACTTGAAATGGGAGAATAGCCTAAAGGGTCTTTGTTGAGAGGGTATGAAATTGATTCGGAAGCAAGGAATACGGATATTGGAAAAGAAGTGAAAATGACCGCATCTGAGGCAGAAATTGTTCTGTGTTGTCTAATATGGGTGAAATAGAAAGGAAAAAAAACTTAAGCAACTTTGTTAGAAGATAATTATTTTTCCTTCTTCAGTTTCTAACAGTTCCTTTTTGTCCTTTTCAGGGTAATTCCTATTCTAATCGATTATTAAATACGAGGGTGAATTAAATAAAAACTGGAATTTTATAGTTACTTTCCCCAGAAAATCATGAGCGGACTGCCAGTGTAGATCGTTGCAGTGCAATGTATTAGGAGTGGGGGTGAGCTGTTTCACTTGGTTCTTTTGTCAGTACAGCCAAAAAGGCCTTGCGCAAAGGATTATAATAAAGTTTTTAACCAAGGATGGCGTTAAACAATCCAAAATATTAACTTGGTTGAAGGTTCAGTATGGGGAACGATACTCTGTCTAAGACCCAAGTGTTTGGTTGAGTTAAGAAGTTTAAGAGTGGACGAGAAAGTATGGTAAATGTAACTCATAATCGACGTCTCAGGTCAAGTATCACTGCTAACAACATTGGTGCAGTTCGCGACCTTATCGAAGATGACTGGCGGCTCACTATTTATGAAATCGGTTTAAAGGTGGGTATTAGCTTTAGAAGTGTTCAAAGAATCATCAGAAATCATCTTGGCTTCAACAAAATCTGTGCCCGATAAGTTCGGTTTTGATGAAGGATAAACTGGATAATATGCATTGGGAAACCTTTGAATAACCTCCATACAGCCCAGATTTGTCACCCTGTGGTTATTTTTTGTTTGCGCCCTTGAAATATGCACTTGGAGGGGTACGATTCGACAACGATCAAGATGTTGAGGACTTCGTGTGCAATTGGCTGATGATCCAAACTCAAATTTTCTACAAACAAAGAATTCACAAGCTTCACAAACCGCTGGGAAAAATGTGAATAGTATGGAGGAGACTATGTAGAAAAATGATGATTTTTTTTGTATTATTTTATAAACAATAAATATGTATAAAACAATTCCGGATTCACCTTCGTAAAGTACTTCGGGAAATATAAAATTTTCAGTTTTTTTGTTCGTCAAATAATAGGAAACTTTTTTATGCAAATGAAATAACTTTATGCTACCTTTAAGGATACTCATTTAACCCTTACACTACCGAACCGTTGTTTATCCAAAATTCGAATATTAACCTATTTGACAAATCAATCAAGGCCAAAGTATAATTGGAAAAATATGGAAAAAAATCCATTAAACCGTGAAACTGAGGAAAAGCGGAAAATTTAAAAAGCTGCAAAACATTATAATTAGTAAATTTATGAATGGTATGGGCTAAAGTAATCAGTGCACAGCGAAATATTACATGATGAACAAATGTATCTTGTTCTTTTATCTTTTTTTTTCCAGTGCAAATTTTGTGGGACACACAATCATTGGGACGAATAAGAAGCCAGTTTAAAGCAACACTGTTGTCCCACGGGAGCTGATTGTACAATCTGGATACATTGTCCCGTTCATAGTGTAAGGGTTAAAAAAACTGATTTTTCTTCATAAAAACAAATATTTCCAAATGCATTCGATGTTGTTATCTGTAGTGAAAGCTTTGCCTGATAAAGAATGTTATTATGAACAAAACTAATACAAATCTGAGGATGTAATATTCTCTTGCATTGAATGTTTTTGTAAACAACTCATTTATCATCACTTGTCAGTCAAGCAAATTATACTTGCTGAAGTATTGTGTAATCTTTACCTAAACATCGAGTTTTTTTACGTGAGGATGGTTACGGCATTTTTTTGATGGAAATACATACTAAATTTTATAAATACAACAAAGTTGTCTAATTTCCAATTATACTTTCCTTTAAAACATAACGCGTTTCGCTACACTGTAACTTCTTCGGATGATTGTCAATTGTCAACTGCCTTTTTACGTAACCAATATCTTTAAAATGTAGAGATAATTTTTGATTCATTTAGACTGTCAGCATGTTCATGGAACAGTGGTATATCACTCAATGCTTGACTCACTTAATATATCAATGAATCTTTCTAATTTGTCATTATGAATCTGGTTTAACAGGTCAATACGTTACTCATTTTGACCCAAATCATCATTGATTGAAATTAAGGAATGTTCGTAGTGTATGGAAGAATACTCTAAATCAGTGGCGGCTGGTATATAATATGTTGCAGAGCTGCGGACCATATATTTCCTGACATTTAATCGTAGGGATTTTTTACTTGCTTACTAAATCTGGTAAGTTTATATCTCTTATTTTCAATTTTGGTTTGTTAAATGTGTTTTATAGATCGTTTGCTGCTATGCAGAACCTCCATATTTCAAACTAGCGAATCCCCACTACTCTAAATTGTTAGTTTAGCAATGCTTCCGATCTTCAATTGAATCTTATTTGGTAAACATGAAGAAGATCTTCTCAACCACGGGATAGATTTGTCTAGACCAGGGGTCTCCAAACTTTCCAGCCTTAGGGCCATACTGATTACTCCAGTACGTTCAAGGGCTAAAACCGTTTTAATTTTTCTGCCATTATCTATAATTTCTAAACTAGTCGCCGAGTACTAGTCAGCATACGCTTGCTAAATTCGCTAGTTAAATTACTATTATGTATTGTTATGACAGTGGCACTTGACGAAATCTGACGGTCAAAAGCGGAAATAGGCAGTGTTAGTACCCCCTATCGCTTACAGATGGCGCTAGTAGTACTTTCGAAAGCGCAGTAACGATGAAATATTCGTGAATAACCTCGATGGTTGGAGAAAGTTTTGGTATATTCCACTCACTTCGAGATGGCAGTAGTTGGAGTATAAAAAGGCTAGCGACGTGACCTCGAGTTAGTCTGCTTAGGGAAGGCGAAGGAAGCGAAAATGGCTGTTGTGGAATAAAGTAGTGCGTAACCCCGTTTAAAAGACATCTTCGAACCGACCAACGCCCATACGTAACGGTATTTTGATTTGACTTGTTTTAGTGTGTGACTTACTAGTATGGAAAAGAAGCGAAAAATAGATAGTGATTGCAGACCATTCAAAAATCCATGGAACTTTCAATATTTCGTGATTGAGTTCAGTAATAAGGCGATGTGCTTGATTTGCGATGAAACCATAGCCGTTCTCAAAGTATATAACATTAAATGTCATTACGAAAAATTTGAAGCATTGAAGCGCGAATTGAAATCGCAGCAATCTTTGTTTTCGAACTTCAATACTGAACAAGAGGCTGCAACTCTTGCCAGTTTTCTGTGACTTGAAATCGCAAAACGTGGAAAATCATTCACCGTTAGAGAAATGACTAAAGAATGCGTAATTACAGTAGCCGAAGAAATGTGCCCCGAATAGGTAAATTTATTTAAACCTGTCAGTTTTTCAGCAAACACCGTGGCTCGGAGGGTACAAGACATCGCAGAAAATATATCATTTCAACTGTTTGACAAAAATGGACATCTTGAGTGGTTTTTTCTCGCCTTGGATGAGTCAACGGATGGGTCAGATACTGCTCAGGTGTTGATTTTTATCCCAGGATTAGATAAAAGCTATGAAGTGTATGAAGAACTTCTTGATATTGATAATATTCAAGGCACGACTACTGGTGAAGATGTTTTTAAGGGAGTTGAAAATACCATTAATAAGAAGAACCTTCGATAAAAAAACTTGAAATCTATTACAACTGATGGAGGCAAAAACATGTGTGGTAAAAATAAAGGAGTGGTTGCACTTATGTCAAAGGCTTACATTGTATCATTCATCAATAGTCCTTGTGCGGAAAATATGGATATGTCTGAAGTTCTAAAACCAGTCATATCAGTTGATAATTCCATCAGAGAAAATGACTTCTCATATCATACTGCCGTACGATGGCTTAGTTGCGAAAAAGTCCTTTAGCGTTTTTTTGAACTTTGATCAGAGATCGATTTTTTTTTAATGAAAAGCATCGTCTTCTTACGGTATTACAAAATAGTAAATGGCTGTGGAAGTTAGCATTCTATGTCGATTTGACAAAACAGAAGAACGAACTGAATTTGAGATTGCAAGTTGAAAACTAGCTTCTTCCTGATTTATACACTAATATCAAATCGTTCCGGTAGAAAATAATACTGTTTCAAATACAATTACGTAAAAAATGTTTCACACATTTTAAAACATCTGAAATATTCAGCCACACTACTGAGACTGAGTTTCCCATCGATTTTGTAATCGAAGCTTTAAGTGCTTTGAAGATAAATTTTGATATTCGTTTCTCAGACTTGTTGAAATGCGAATCAAATTAAGATTTTTCAAAATCCTTTTGATACTGGCATTCAAACCATAGCCCCGGCACTTCAAATGGAAATTATTGATTTACAGTGTAGTGATATAACTAATAATAAATATCAAAACTCATCTTTGTTGGAATTTTATAACAGTCTTCCACTGGTGCAATTTGATAATTTGCAGAAAATTTGCTCGTGGGCTGTTTTCTATTTTTGGGACTACTTACTTGTGTGAGAAAACATTCTCCAAAATGAAGCACACAAAGAATGTTTACAGATTTTAGTTAAAATTGGTTTAGTTTTAGTTAAAATTGGTCCACAACTACAAACTATTGTCAGTGGAAAATCACAATTACTTAAATCTCATTAGTATTTTTTACAAGTGGACATCCCGCGGTTTCATTCGCGTTAATTTAGCGTTTCTGGTCTTGAGGGATTTTCAGGATAAAAATCATATGTGTGATTCAGGATATATACATTTCAAACATAGATATGCAACATATACGATACTCTTTACCCCAACATAACTACAGAGGGTGAAACCGCGGGATGTTTACTAGTTTATAATTTAGTGGGATTCATTTCAACTATATGTTAGTTATTGTGCTTAAGTAAAATTTTCTGCGTATTATACTTGTCAATAAGCTTTACCCAGCAGGTAAATAAAACCGAGTTATGATCATTCTGTGTTTATTTATCCAACTTATCAGAGCAACAATAACAATACTAAGCCATTAGTTGTCGCGGGCCGGATTAATGAGACTGGTGAGCCGGATTTGGGGCGCGGTCCGTAGTTTAGACCTTTGTCTAGACATTGTTTGCACAAAATCTGCGTTATATTCGATGGACAAATATACCGACAAACAGATGGAGCAATAACGGCTTCTTTTCTATCACCAGCCATGGTTAACCATTGGAGTGCGGATCTTAAACCAAAACTAGAGAACCGATATGTCGATGACCTTTTCGTCATCTGGCTATTTGGGAAAAACGAGCTTACCAAATTCCAGAACCATTTAAGCTCTATTCACCAGAAAATACAGTTCACTTTAAAGATCAATTTATAGATATTATTTCTAGATATGGAATGCTCCAAGTCATTCACAATTTCTGAAGGACGAATTGAAAGTAGATAACACCATGTTGAAAGAATTTGTGGAGTAATGTCGTTCGTAGTTTTAAAAATGTCTTTGATATCAACTTACATATATCAATGATAACACTGGTCAACAGGGCGTTTGCCCAACGATAATGAGTTGTATTATCAAGAAGTACGCGGTAACTACTCACTAACAACATAAGTTTCATAGCTGGCCTAACTCGACTTTATCGAGCCATGCAAGTTGAAACATGTATCGGGTATATTCTTGAACTTTACGTGTTATTATCATATATGGCGAGTGCGACATATAAGAACAAATTAATAGAGCATTCTTGAACTCGTAGATTGTTATATATTTTGCCAACAAATAGTTTAAATGGTATATTAAGTGTATTTTTAACAAATTTATGGTTTTACCTTTTTGCATTCATTTATATTGATTTATTTCTAAGTATTTCTTTATTTAAGTCATAATATTGTCACTATAATAATGTTTCGCATTTGCAAAAGAAATCCAAACAATGTTTGTTATATGTGTGGTAATTTTACTATGAAAGAAAAGAGTGCAAAATTAACTCCACGAATTTGTTGAGCATACGAATTTTACTTCGGTATCGCAGTTAAAAATCAAGATAAACCTTGGGTTCCGCACGTAATATGCTCGAGCTGTGGTAAGAATTTGCGGGATTGGCTGTCTATTCGTCGATCAAGTTTTCCTTTCGCGACACCAATGTTTTGGAAAGAACAGAAGGATCATGTTGAAGACTGTTATTTTTGCATGAATACAGCAGCAGGCATGAATACAATATCCGTAAAAGAAAAAATTTAATTACTTTGGTACGATATCAGCTCAAAGACCTCAATCACACGATGAACGTGCCAGTCCCTTTGACACGGCCTTTGGACGATTCTAGCAATGATACTGAAAACGATGATCCACCGGATTAGGACTTCATTATTCCCCACTCATCTGAACCTCATTTAATCACTCAACCTGAATTAAATGACTTGGATAGAGACCTAGATCTACCAAAATATCATTTTGCACAAGCAAAACTTCTTGGTTCGCGTCTCAAGCAATGGAATCTTTTAGCAAAAGGCATAAAGGTTACTGTTTTTCGAAACCATCACAGTGATTTTGTACAGTTTTTTTGGTGCTGATACCGATCTCGTTTATTGTAATAACATGGATGCACTATTTGAAGCTTTCGTATTAATTACGACCTATGTGCTCAGTGATTACTCATGGATTCGTCTAAAGTTGGTATAAAAGCAGTATTGTTACTATAATAAATATCCTTTCATTCCCGTGGGTCATGCCTTTCCAAGAGAAAAACCTATGACAGTCTGAAGGTTTTAACTGAAAATATTAAATATGACAAATATTCTTTGTGAATCTGTGTAGATTTAAAAGATTTTTTGTGCCTTTGGAATAATCGTGATAGAGCAAATCATTGCATCAGAAAAGTCTAGCGACCTAAGAAAAGTTTCAGGATCAGAAAACATAGTTCATCCACCGTTAGTGCAAAAACATTATGCCGTGCCGTCTTTGCATCTAAAATTAAGAATTATGAAAAACTGCGAAATCTTTTAACTGCGAAGGTGAAGCTTTGCAATATCTTAAAAAAAAGTTCTCAAAAATTACAGATGCACAGATAAAAGAATTAATATAATTAAGGACGATATATTTAAAACTAAATTAAATAAAATAGAGAATAATGCTCGGAAATCCACAGAGCAAGTTTTTACCAATTTTCTAGGAAATGCGACAGCTGAAAACTATAAAACACTAGTAAAATATATGATTCAAGCCTTGTACGCTATTAGCTGTAAAATGTCCATAAATATACACATTTTTGGACTCACATTTAGAGTTTTTATCTCAAAATGGGAGACGTTAGTGGTGAGCACGGTGAGCGCTTCTACCGGATACTTTGGGTATGGAACAATGCTATCAGGGAAGGTGGAGTGGGACATTAAGAAGAGGAACTGTAGATATTAATTATAAAAGAAGAAGCACTTTAACTGTACATTTTTAAAATTATTAAAATTTATTAACCTAAATCCACAAAAAACCTGAGTTAACCAGAGTATGAAATTAATACTATTGTGGATTTTTTTAATACGTTCTCAAATTAGTTTAAGTTATTTCATGGGCTTACAAAAGTTTGAAATTTGTTGACCAGTGTCATTAATACAGTGCTGCTAATAGGTTGAGAATGATTTGATGGTATGACAGAAGAAAAACTGAATGATTACATAGATAAATATAAAAATGTATTCACCAATGAGGAATTTGAAGATCTTATCAATGAAAATAGATATGAGAAAATATCAATGTTCTTAGGAGGAGAATGAAAGTGAATAAGAACCCTCAGCATGGGCTTTTAAAAAATATTTCACAAATGGCCCAAATATTAAAGGAATAGATGATAAATTATGGTTCAATAATGGAACCCGGCATACAAATTATTCGCACTATAACACAAGCCTTGAAACCTTAATCTTGTGTGTGTTAATCCGAGAAATTTTTTATTGTTAACGACATTTCGCCAAAATATTATTTGGGATTTTCAAATATCGGCACACCTTTTTGAAGTTCTACGAAGAAACCAAGAGAGCACAAACTTGAAAATGCCAAATTAGATTTTGGTGAAATGTCAAGAATGAAAAATTCTCATAAGAAATGATTGATATCGGGAAGAATAATCCTAACAAATAAAGAAGTAAGATATGTCGAAAAAACATACAAAAAAACATATCAATATTATATTCTGAGTGACGGTATGGATATTTTATTAATATATTTGCTCTACTCCGCCTGCCTTTGATCTTTAACAGTTCTTATATTTAACAGCTGGTTCATACGGACCGCTTAAATGCTGCCCTTAAGAATTAAACCATAAAGGGAAGATGTGTCAGTCACAGATCAAAATATCGTCACACTCAAACCAGATTACAGCGAATCAACATACAGGCGCAGCCGGATAGTCCACATGTTTACAATCGTCCACAATTTTAAATTTCTTCAGTGATCCACGTGCGGTCTCTTTTTCGTTTTTCCTACTGTGGTAGAAATAATTGAAATCATGTAAAGTCGTTCTTTATACTTGAAAATCGGAATGAATATAAAATATTTATAAATTAAATTTACATGTATGATTTCATTCCTTTTTTGGCCAGAAGTAAAACACACTTGTTCTGAGCTTATAAAAGCATTCGTTTTATTTTATCTTTTTATTTCCTTTTACTTTCGTCACAACAATATTAACTCAAACATATTAATTTAGATTACTTTTTTTTATGATGTTTAAAAATATCAAGTATAAATTATAGGTACTATAATAGTTTAAGATTATGTTTTGCCTCGTATGATTATTGTACATAAATCAAATAGGTTTGTTTATTTTATGTGAACTACGAGGGGATATTAAAAAATAGTAGGTCTTGTCCAAAAACTACGTGCTTTAGAACCAACACTATGTATTCAACATAATTTTTAAACTCTATACATACAGTGTGAGGCAAGTATTAAGCTACCATTTATATTATTTATAAGTTTTAAAAGAAACAAATCAAATGTGAGCCATTTTCCAAAGATTTTGTCCACATATTTTGTTAATGCACCGATTTTAGTATGACTGTTGTCATTGAGTTGTTCTGGGGTTTGGGACTTATTTATTTAAACCTTTCCTTTCAAAAATCCCCATAAAAATTATCTGGAGTCGTTAAATCAGGAAATTTAAATTACCATAATAGGGGAGGGTAGCCTAAAGCGGGTAAGGTAGGGTAAAGTAAGGTAAGGTAAGGTAAGGTAAGGTAAGGTAAGGTAAGGTAAGGTAAGGCAAGGTAAGGTAAGATAAGATAAGGTAAGGTAAGGTAAGGTAAGGTAAGGTAAGGTAAGGTAAGGTAAGGTTTGGTTAGGTTAGGTTAAGTCAAAAAACAAACATTTTAATCAAATACGTTATGATTTTTTACAACATTTGATAGGATATTTATCGAGCTTGAAAATTAAACAACATTTATGAACATTTCATATCAAATATTTATAGAATAACAAAACCAAAAACCTCTTTTAAAACCCGCTTTACCCGAATGGAGATCTAAAGCAGGTATGCGCCTTGGGGAAAGCGGGTAAACATTAATAATAAGTAGGAAAGGTAACAATTAGGTCCATATTCTAACATTTTGGCGGAAATCACAGTATGTAGTCTTATTGTTAATCATAGTTTTTATTATTAACACTAATCCTACAAAACCAATTAATTAACTTCAGATTTAGTTAATCAAACAATAATTATATTGATGAGATCAATCATATAAATATAGCAACATGTTAAGTAGACTCTTTTCTCAGAATTTTAATTAAATTCTACAAAACAAACTCATATTTTTTGTAAATGATCAGATAATTTCTCGACCAAACCTTTAAGTTGATAGATTAATCGTTAATAAAAAAAAAGCTTTATCCGTGGCACAAATTGCAAAAATATGAACCTACACCAGAATAACAAGTACAAGCTTTCTGAGCCCATGCTCTACAGTCTTCACATTCGATCCAGTCTTCTTCAGGTGGTTCTACATAAAAATCACCACAAATAATACAAAGCGCTTTTTTTATTACAAATTTTCTTTGCTCTGCTGCTACTTGTTGAATGAACATGTTTAATTCTTTTTTTCCTTTCAGTCTCAAACTTCTTGCTTGCAAAAATACGGTCTTTCATATTCCTTTTTTTTCATCAGATTTTGTTTCTACACGTTTCTTTTTGTTTTATTTGGGTTTTGTTTAGGTGTCGGTCTAATATTTATAAGTTTTACTCTTATCAAAGGTGTCGATGGAACAGAAACTGATTTAAGGGTAATAAAATCCGCTGGCGTTGAACATGAAATGATGTTTATTTCTCTCGAGATTTTTTTCCCTAAAGGTGGATTATATGCTGCTACATCTACATTTATATCTTCTATAGTGCCTAACGCAGAACTATCACGTGCTAATTGACTCTATGTAGACATCAGGTCATTTTCTAATATAAATGGAGAAAAGGTGAGGTCAGGGAAATTTTCTATTCGAGGAATTGTTGCAGATTAGGATACATCATATTGGATATTGCAGTCTTTATTTTCCAACAAAGATGGAGAAACGGTGCGGTCAGAGTCATTAGAACGACGAATTTGAGAGGCAGTTTCTGTTCGAGGAATTGTTGCAGACTGGGATTCATTATTTCGGACTACACTTTCGACGTCCCCTGATGTGGGTGGTTCAGGCCAGTCTGTTAAAGTCGATGGCAAAAAGTCTGACTCATCAAATATATTCCAGTAGATATGAAACCGCTAATAACATTCTGTGCACTTGCCGCTCTCATATATGCTTCACCGAAGAGTTTCGCGTCATCATATTGGCAAATGATTCGTCCCACATGGCTCCTTTGAAACATTGCATCTGCCTGTTCAAAATAAGTTTTCAGAGGTCCAGCATGCGATGTGTTTTGTGAGAGAAACGAAACGAAAATCACGTTATTTCGAGAGGCATATTCTAATGCCCAAAGATATTCATGGGATTCATGATTATCTATGATCAAAATAACTTTTCTCTCCAAAGGTGGACAGGTAACATCAACAAAGTGACGAAACCATTTTTAAAACGCAGGTTCGTTGATCCGTACAAGTGACACTGGCGCCAGGAGGAGCTCTATCCAATAATCTACCAACCATTAATTTTCTTTCAAAAGTGAGAAATGGAGGTGTGAAAGATCCAGCCGCATTAAGGAGCAGACAACGGTCGTGAGCTTTTCTCTTTCAACAATTGAAATTACGCCGTATGCACGAACTTGTTTTTTCCCAGTTCTCGTCAAAATTTTTGGAGGTTTGTTACTGTAGTCAAAAGCATGTTTGTATATTTATTTTTCTAATAAATAATAAAATCTGTTCACTTGTGGCTAATTAAAACCACGTGCTCGGCCAATAGAAGCCGGTTCTGACTGTCTAATAGTCATTCCCTGCACAACCATCTTTAAAGGGGTGTGTAATATTATTCTTTTCTGCATATTGGTATGCAAGTTCTAAAAAGACCATAGAAAATATTATCGACAAGGAAAACATACTTACTTACTTAATCCTTCCTCTTAATACCCGGAGGTGTCGAAGTGAAATTACATTTCATGTGTTAATGAAGTTTCTCCAAAATTTACGGTCCTTGGCCAGGTTAACTAATTCCTGCTATGTTTTACCTCTTCTTTGGATTGTTCTGTGATACCCTTATTCCATGACTTGCTCGACCATCCCCTTTTATTCTTTCCTATCGTTTCAGCTTCCCAAACTTTCTAGGTTTGTCTGTCTTGATCCACTCTGTTTAGATGACCGATCTCACCGATGACCTCAGGTTTTGCTCTTATATTTTTGATATAAGGTACTGATACTTCCAAGTTGTCCATTACTATGTTATTTCGGACCTTGTCTATTTGTTTTATTCCTTGTACCTTACGAAGATATCTCAGGTCTGTCGCTTGAACTCTACTCTTTAGCCGTTCATTCAGGACCCAATTTTCGCATCTATATCTTAGTGTGGGGATATACATCGTCTTATATATTGTTAATTTCGTTTTTTTTTTATATTTTTGGTTGTTTAAGAAGCCTCTGCTAAGCGATGGGAACAATCTCCCTGCTTTCACTAGTCTGTTGTTTAGTTTGTCGTTCTGGTTTCCCCTATTATTAATAATAGTAACTAAGTAGTTATACTTTTCAGTGTATTTGATTTCCATGTTGTTTAAGGTTATTATTCTCTCCTTGTCATGTTGTTGGTTATTTGTCAATATCATTTTCATCATATCATCTTTTAGTGACTGCGATAAAATCCTTCTAAGTTTATATTTTTCTTGTCTAAGCGTTTTCTCTTTTTATGGAATCAAAAGCCTTTTCCGTGTTTATGAAGCATATATATATATATATATATATATATATATATATATATATATATATATATATATATATATATATATATATATTGTTCTGTTCTTCTCTCTCGCTTTTCCTAATATCTGTTAAAGGGTGAAAATATGGTTCTGCACAGAATGGTTTATCCTGAATCCGCTTTACTCGTCTAGTAGTGTATTGTTAATTTCCACTCACAATCTTCTCTCTAATATAGTTTCGTACATTTTTGTTATTATACGTAGTTATGATATACTTCTGTAGTTCGTACATTCTCTTTTGTTTCTTTTCTTGAGTATTGGTATGATCAATGCATTAGTCCATTCTTTTGGAACTTTTTTGTTTTTCCACGCTAAGTTAAACAGTTTCAAAAGTGCATTTCTTGCATGTGGTCCCATGTATTTCATCATTTCCGGAGTGAGTTCGTCGCCCCCAGGTGCTTTTCCCAGTTTAAATTTTTCTACGGTGTCTGTTAGTTCTTCAGTTATTAAATTTTCACTTATTTTTCCTGGATTTTTATTGTCTTCTTTTTTATTATCTATTGTATTCTTTAATATTTCTTTATTTTTGTTTAACATATTGATGGTGTCCGGGTTTAGTAAATTTTGGACGACATATTCCACCAATTCCCTTTCTTGAGCATCATTAAACATCCTTTTGGTATATCCCGAGCATTTTCTCGAAACTTCCCTTTTTTAAATGTCTGCAAAGTACACAACGTGATGCCATACTTCTTCGCTGCAGCGGAAACCGAATTTTTTTTAGCTTTATTTATCGCCAGTTATATAGTGTTCTCACTCTATGATGCCTGTTCTGTTTTCCGCTTATATTTATTCACCATCTGTAAAAATTCTTCAGTCTTTAATATAAATCTGTATCCCGGCAAAGTGGACCGGTCCTACTCTTAATATAACCTCAATATCAAAATAAAAATATGCCGGCTTTTTATCTTATTTCAAAGTTCTTTAGTACTAAAATGATATGGTCATACCAACAATAGAATAGTTATAAAGATTTTTCACTAATCAGAAGACACTTACTTTGAATTTTTTAAATAAAATTACCGAAAATCTTTTGTTGCATATAGCTAAACCAACACGCGACCTCGGTGCTCGACCAGAATTGATCGAAACTAATGTACTTTCGGTCACTAGCGGCGCACGCACACATTAACCCTAATGTTTGATGCAGCTGTGTAATGTGCTTCCAAATGTTGATTGTTTTACATGAGATGTATGATGTGGCACCATTTTGCTGGAACTACATATTCTCCAATCCTTGCTCTTCCTATTGAGACACCAAACAGTTTTGGTTTACCGTAATTTTAACTGGATGCAATGACATTTAATAAATGTGGCGAAACGGCTGTTGTTTTTATTCACATAGATGAAAATGACCTTCATCTCTTATTAATAATTTTGCATGGACATTTTCAATTTGTTGGAAGTGGTTATGTTGTTGGAATGGTGGGCATTACAGTATTTTGATCGCTTATTATTTTCTGAAGGCAGCAGGTCTTGCACAATTTGAATCTTTTAGGGAAACATGTGCATCACGTCGTCGAATCTATGTTTCTGGAGACCCCTTCACGTCCAATATTTATAGCACTTCGATCTGTTCAGGGATTCTGATGCGCGGCCTATCACCAACTTTTTCGAATTCTGAAAATTGCTTGAAGAAACGATAAATTATTGTTTTAGAGAGGCCGCATTATTAGAATATTTTCGAGTAAATTCACGTTGAGTTGTAATAATTATATACATTTTTTCATGGAAAATACAATTTTACAGTGTTCGTTTATCATGTATTTGGCCGTATAAGACTTGCACGTATACATTACAAATAGCGATCCATGTTCCTGATAATCAGCCATAATTGAGTCCATGTACCATTATGTTTATATACTAGGTTTTTACATTCTCAGTTCTTTCGACGCCCTGAAATTCGACAGGGTCTTCTTTATTCGCAGAGCCGTGAGTCGTGTAGTGGTGTTGTGATACCAGCACTCCTTCATCAGCTTGGGCATGACATGGAGTGCTTCGCACGACTGCCTTCTGTTGGAGATGTTGGGCCTTTGTCGATTGAAGCAAACCACTCGCCACATTTCTTCTATGGTAGGATCTGAAGGTACTGCGTCGAAGAATTGAAGTTAGTATTCATTAAAGATACTACCTACATTACAGTGGAGCACTTTCTCCCAGAAAATGAGTCCCATTGGGTACACGTCGGCCTGTGCACACACAGTATATATATGGCCGAACTGGGTTTCATTTTCTAGGAGAGAGCGCACCGCTGATGAGTAGAAATATTCTACTTCCCAATGCAATGCTGTAGGAAATAACTTGACTAGTAGTTACAAAAACAATATTTTTTTAAAGGACAACTCATTATTTTAACATAATTTAACAAATCTTAAAATTCGAAATAAATGTTTTGTCAAATTGCTTTATTGGAGAAAACTTCTTTTTTATTACTTATTATTATTTATATTATTATATTATTATATTATTATATTATTATATTATTGTATTATTATATTATTATATTATTGTATTATTATATTATTATATTATTATATTATTATATTATTATATTATTATATTATTATATTATTATATTATTATATTATTATATTATTATATTATTATATTATTATATTATTATATTATTATATTATTATATTATTATATTATTATATTATTATATTATTATATTATTATATTATTATATTATATTATGTTATTATATTATTATATTATATTTATCTTATTTTTCTTTATTATTCAACAAAAATACAACTTTTTTGCTAATAGAAACTAATTTAAAATAACAATAAAAGTAACTCTTATAAACTAATCAATGACTGTTTTTTTAACAAATGATCAAGCTGGTGCCTTCCTTGTAATCTACAATAATGAACTCTGTTAAAAATATTATTACTAACATTTTCCAACATATTGGGCGTAATGATATTAATTTCTCGATTATTTCATTCATCAACAGAATTAGGAGAGGTCATGTATACTTTGGTTTTTAAGAAACCTCACAGGAAAAAGTCTAAAGGTGTGAGGTCAGGCGACCTAGCAGGCCACTCAACTGAACACCTTTTTCGTATACATTTTTCTGGCAGCAGTTCATGAAGATAATCCCGCACATTTCGCCTAAAATGAGATGGTGTTGCATCCTGTTGGAAGTAGAACAGCCTTCTGTCTGCTAACGCAAGTTCGTTTCTCAATAAATCTAGATAACCTTCATTTAAATTTTGTTCTATGAAGATCCGAAGGTCCGATCACTTTTTGATTGTAGATTCCACCGCATACGTTTACTCTTGGATTATTTTGTCTTCTTTTTTTCTTCAGACCAATAAGTATTACTGTCCGACCAATATCTGTAATTTAGTCTATTGACTATGCCATTTAAATAAAAAGTTGCATCGTCGCTATAAAAATGTGCTTATCGAAATTGGGTTGTTGACGCTTCTAGTCCAAAAACCAGTCGCAAAATTCCAATCTTTTATCACAATCATTATCATGTAATTCTTGTACGTTTCTCATTTTGTCTGGATGATAATTGTTTCCCTTTAAAGTAGCCGACACCTTTCACTGAGAACAACCCACCTCTTGGCCAATTTTGTGCGTTGACTTGTGAGGATTTTCCACATAACAACTTTTGCGAATTCTTGGGCACCACTACCAGTTGTTTTCAGTTTTACTAAGTTATTGCGTAAAAAGTCCGGATTTGGAAGACACTTATCGGGAAGTCTTGCCTGGAATTCAGCGCATGCATCGCGTTGTCTTAAGCCTGATAATATTAAATATCAGATTCATCTCAGCAACTAATCACAGCACGATGATAATGGTTCCTTTCAAACAACACAATTTTTGCTTAATTTCCAGGGCCTGCTATTGTTATGTTAGCTTCTTTTAGTTCCTGCCGACTGTAGATTATTTTATTTGTTTTTGTTAATTGTTCTAAAACTCCAATAAAGAAATTTGACATAACATTTCTTATTTTGAATTTTAAGGTTTGTCAAATTATGTTAAAAAAAGACTGTGTTGCCATTTAAAATAATATTGTAATATTACCTAGTGAAGAAATCTGGCAACAACGGAAAGCATTATTTGCAAATTTTTCTTAGTCAAGTTATTTCCTACAACTTTGCATTTGGAAATACTAGTTTATCACTTCAAATAAAAAAGTTATATACACATATATAGCTCATTCAGGGAAATAATGGTTGAACGTCATCAATCTAGAGAAATCTATCGCCACTTTAAATCCATAAGAAAGAAAAAATAATTTAAAGTTCGAAGCACTCTCTTTCCTTCTTCCTCTAATCCTATTAGAATAGGATAAAAATACGGTGAGCCGGTGGATCACATTCTGTGAATTCGCTGTCAATATAGCTTTTAGGTTTGTGGTTCATAACTTTTTTCGTCGAATCTGTCATTTTCATGTTCTGATCGTTTTTGAGTTGTGTCTTCAATCTTTTTGAATTATTTTTACTGCTGTTTTTGTTCTGCTGTTTTAGCTATTTTTTGGTATATTTTCTGTTTTTGTGAGTTCTGTAGTAAAAGATCTGCGATTATAATAGCAAAAAATGCCAAAACCGTTAAGCAGTCGGTGTAAGCAACTGTCTCGTAACTTATCAGTTATTTTGAATAGGAACGAGATAATGAGACTCCTCTATTGCCATTATACGCTGTGAGAGAGGCATGTATTACTAACTTAGTAAAATAGGTCTCATGGTTAATTGGAGTTTTTTTTTGAGCGAGTTTCAACTGCCTAAATATTAGTATAGTGAATAATTAAACTTTGTGTGAACTAAATGAAAACCTGTTATGTTCACGAGCAGAAGTTTCGAAACAGATTTTTGGTTAAAACTTTTGAAGAAAAAACGTTTCGTATTACTTTTTCATTTACAGTTTTATCGATCTTACAAAAGCTAACGTTTGAGTTTTTTTTGTTGATGTGGCAACATTAGATTGAGTGCGTCGTAGATGAGTGCGTGGTAGATTTTGATGATGTGGAACCATTATTTTCCTGAATGAAAAATGAAAAATAAATATATAAATAAATTGCATCTGGCGCTTTCATTTTATTATTATCGAGATCAACCATTTTTTTTTCTGTTGCCATTTCGGTTTTCATTCAAAGATTCTCTTTATATTATTATATCGTTAAATGCCTTGTACCACTTATAAAAATTTTTTTTTAGTATAGCTTCATCGCCGTAAAACTTTCTTAAAATAATTTCGTCTTTCAGACAAAATCTAATGCGAATTCTTTGTTCGATAAATGCATCAATTTATATATATATATATATATATATATATATATATATATATATATATATATATATATATATGAATATATATATATATATATATATATATATATATATATATATATATATATATATATATATATATTTATGTATATAGGTATATATATTATTATTATTATTATTTACGTATGGGCCCTAGTGGACCACGCGAAGTACAATTAGAGGCATTTGTTGTTGTTAGCCTTCCTTTGTGCCCACACTAATTTCATTTTTTCGCTATGAGCTTTTTTCCTTTCGTCAGACCAAGTTGTTCCAGTCTTCCCACATTTTTCTCTCTGGCCAACTTTCCAAACGTTAACCGTGTGTCTGAAACAGCCTCTATCTTGAATTTCACTTTGTGTAATATTTGCTGATCTTAGGTCCTCTTTAATTGCAGCAATCCATTTAATTATTTCTACTTTAGCTTTACTCCTATTTTCATAAAATTCGATTATTTGTCTAGTTAAGCTACTCGGATTCATCCGTTTTATGTGTCCGTAAAACTTAAGTCTTCTTTTTCTCATATCGCTATGTATATCTGTGTATTGTTTGATTTCTTGGTTTTCTCGAAGTCGGTATGTTGTGCTATTTATTTGTTTAGGGCCTAGGATTTTTCTTACGATTTTTCTTTCCTTCTTTTCAATATCCTCGATGTCCCTCTTTCTATTCAAAATGAGCGTTTCTGCATCATATAGACATTCTGGCTTAATAACCGTGTTGTAATGTCTCAGTTTTGTGTTTTTAGATAGGCATTTTTTGTTGTAAATATCTTGTGTAAGTCTCAATGCCGTTTCCATTTTTTGACATCTACCCTTATTGGCCGCTTTTTCCAACCCATTTTCCATGATTATTTCACCCAAATATTTGAATTGAGAGACTCGTCTGATGTTACCATATTTTGTTTTTAGAAATGACGTTCTTAGTCTGTTGGAGGTCATGAATTGTGTCTTTTCAAAGGAAATTTGGAGTCCTACATTTTCTGCTGTTTCTTTTAGGATTTCAATCTGTTTCTGTGCCGTTAATACATCTTGAGCTAAAATTGCTAGATCATCAGCAAATGCCAGACAATCAATTTTGATGTTGGTTCTCCCCAGTTTAATGGGCTGGTCAATATTCAGGGCCGACTTTTTTTCACGCCACTCCTGTATTACTCTTTCTAGAATACAGTTAAATAAGAGTGGCGAGAGTCCATCCCCTTGTCTCACTCCAGTTTTAATTTCGAAGGGCTCTGAGATCTCACCCATGAATTTAACTTTTGACCTTGTGTTAGTTAACGTTGCTTTAATAATTGCCAGCGTTTTCAGATCTAGTCCTTGTTCTTTCAAGATTCGGAATAAAGATTCGCGGTCAATAGAATCATATGCTTTTTTGAAATCCACAAATGTACAGACGATAGATATATATATATATATATATATATATATATATATATATATATATATATATATATATATATATATATATATATATATATATATATATACATAAGCAATAATTTTATCGTAAATAAAATACTAAATTTATATAGATATTATGTTAATAAATAATAAATACTATATTATTTATAATTAAATGAATATTAATTTAATTATACCATTAATAAATATATAATTAAGAATACTTTATAATTATTTTATCCATATTGATTATGGTCAAATTTGTGAGCTTCTGTAACACTTGATATCCGGAAGGCATTTATATTTGGGCATATTTTGATGGTATACTGAAACGCTGATTTGTTGTTTGTTTGTGATTTAATTAAAAATGTCAACCTTTGTTTAAAATAATGTATTGTCCTGCATTTATTGACGTGTGCAGCCAGAGTGTGGTGGAACAGTGCGTGGCTGTGAAAGTGACCAATATCAATGCAAGCACTATCTAACAAATTGATTCTTGTGTCCTGGCAAAAGGTAGTAAAAGCGCACAATGTTGTAGTCTTAGCGATCTGGCAAATATTTTTCGCTGATGCAGTCCATCTAATGACTTATGTAACTGAATTACTTTGAGATATGCTTATAATATTTATAATAAAATAATATTGAGAAAAAATCAAACATGTCAATATAGCACTGTTTCATTTTCAGTTTGTTGTCAAATATTTTTCAAATTTTCCTAATCAAATTTATTATAATTAAGATGCCATCAAAGTCAGCACGGTTGCTATGTCTTAGTGAATAAAACTGAAGAATGAGTGAATAAAAAATGAAGAAACCGTATAGATTAGAAAATATACTAGATAACTAAACAGTGCCTAAACGCCCAATGTACAGATACAACTTCAATAAAATGTTAAAATATACTTACTGTAAAACATTTTGAATAGAAAAACTGGTATCTTCTCTGCTTGTCTACCTTTGCTTCTGCATGCAATTTGTTAACATTCGGCAAGCAAGCGGTTCAATATTTTTTTTGTTAATTATTTTTCGTGTGATATTAAGATAAGCAGTACTTTTGTGGTTGTGTTCAAAGTGTTAAAATGCCATGAGTTCATGCACAACGTCCTTTCAGGCAATTATCTGAATTTGAAATGGGACGATCTAAAATCAGATCATAATGAGAACATGAATAAAATGGTTCAGAGTTACACACGAGTACGAGGTTGTTTACACAGGTCGTTACAGATGGATGCTTCAAGGATATTAAACTAAAAAATAATCGGATCCTCGGGTAAATAAAACAATTTATCGATTTTAGTCATTGTTTTATAGGTTTAACCTACATATTTGACTGTATTTGTTGCCTTGCAAGTGATTTGAAAATATACTTGCATATAATTGTTATTTAGGCTTTCGGTGCTGTTTTTGACGTTGTATTCATATACATAAGATATGGAGGCTCAAAGATAAGTTCAGAATGAAATATTCAAATTAGATTAGAGTTCTTTTTGCTTTTTGCATTCGTTTTTAAAACTTTTATTTATATTATTAAATACATGTAGGGAAAGCACATTAACGTGCCAAATTTATAAGAAAGAATTATTCCTGCGTGTTCGCAAAGAATCTACATATAGCAACACAACCGAGAGTAATAACAATGAGAAAGCACTACAGGATCGTCTATTTTGTAGGATACGAATAATAATATTCATTAAAGCGCGAATAGACAAGAACAAAATTCGAATACCTATTTGGAGGGTAATCGTATATGAAAAGTCTTATACTTATGAAAGTTTTACAGGATAATTTAATTTGTAGATGGTCGAAGAGTACAGAAATTTGTGTGATCAGTTGGATGAACATCAACTAGTTAAATTAAGGACTGGCAAAACAGTTTTCCATGGAATCAAAACAAACATCTGAAAGAGTATGCAAAAAAAGATAAATAGAAAAGCAATTTCTATTTATTTTCTATTCTAAATAAAACAAAACAGTTAAACTATTTAGTGTATTTCTATTGATTGAAGATATTCATTTGATAGGGCTTGTTTAAACATAGGTTAGAAATTTATTATAGGTATTGAATACTAATGGTAGGCTGACAGTGGTTCCAGGATATGTTGTGGAACGTAGTGGTTTTCTAGTGGGTAGATCTTAACAAGAGAGTCCCACACTTCGACTATAAAAGTTTTCCACTCAAAAAAAAAATGGTTTAAGTGCCTTCTCTCAGTTGAGAAATATCTGGCTGGTCATTTATTAGAGTTAGTTAGTAGCCAAATTTATTTATATTTGCAAATATTATTAAATCAATAGTCTAATGTGGTGGTTTGTAAAACATGTAAGGCGATAAATCGCCATCGTTTTAAAAATATTTGAAAATATTGTTAATAGAGTTTAGTGTGGTGGTTTGAAGAATCGGTGTGGTTTTAAAAGTATTGCAATCTTCAATGAAAGCAATCAAACTATTATGTAATAAAACAAATATGTCTACAATTTTGGGTCGTGATTGTTTTTATTCTGAATTGATTATTAATTTAGTTTGCATTTAATAATCTACATAATATATTATCCATATTATCCTACTTGGGGGAAGTTTTATTACATATATTTAATAGTGTATTTTTTATGGAAATGAAATTAATGATTTAAACAGTATGTATGTGTTTTGTTTTTATAATTATGATTTATATTGTTTTTTATAAGCATTATATGTATAAGACTTACATGTATATTATAAGGTTTACTCCGAACTTTATGTTTTGGACATACACATCCTTTTACCGTGCAAATACCATTTTTGCGGTTAAGTTGTTTTGTTCAACTCAACCGCAAAAATGGTATTTGCACGGTAAAAGGATGTGTATGTCCAAAACATAAAGTTCATGGCATTGTCACCGTAACTTTCTCGTGACACCTTACAAATAATTTAATTATATTTAATAGAAATATTTTGTTTCTTATTTACATTTACATTATTATTATTTTTTAAAAAACGCACATTGATGTTTTAGCACCTCGAACTCCAGCTGAATTGAACCGAATGAAATTTTTGAGAAAATCTGTGGTCATAAAAATATCCACATCAGGTATATTATCAGAATTAGCCTTTATGAACCCTTTGTCAACCATTACTGAACTAAATTAGTAACAAAAAAGACTTTATTTTGCATTTAACCAGCAATAATTTTGATAGTATATATACCGGTAGAAGCCGTTGACAGTACTGATGTGAAAATACTTTACTATTATGGCGTCACAAATATGACAGCCAATCGCGGCGCGTTCATAGTCACGTAATTGTTTTTTAATTTTATAAATTTTAATTCATTCATAATAAATTGTAACAAATTTTTAAAAGTTTTTCGAATCGATTATCAATATTATTTATGATAAAGTTTTAAAATAAAGTGAAAAATCGATAATTATATTTTATTCGAAAACCCAATTGGATGCTTTGCCTTATAATGTAATATAAGACGTATACGTCTCCGAGTGATATCAGATTTGAATGAAGTTTGAGGACCTTGAATGAACTTTTGTTTAGATGATCATAAAGGGCCAGATGTTCTCGTGGTGAAAGGCTAAATTTAACTAAAGCATTTACATTAAACAAATTGTGGTATGGTGGCTTATATTCTTGGGAAGCCGGTCACCTTTAGTAACCATTATAAGGTGAAATATAGCTCGAAATATTTCAGCTTATTGTTAAGACATTTTTGTAGGCTTTGTAAACTTGTTCTAATTTCGTCTTTCAGCAAATAACACCAAATTACGTACAGCTTTAAAACAGTGCAGTTTTTAGAATAGTCTATCTAAGCGACATTCGACTGATTGCCAGGATTTCCAGATTTATCGCTTGTCAAGCATGCGATTGCCATAACCGTCACTAACTTTAAACGAATTTGAAAAATGTGTATTCGTAGAGTTACTGTGTAGAAACATGTACACAATGTGTAGAAACATATACAAACATGTACTGTACTGATGGAGTTACATAGAATTCAAATATCGGGTTGTTCGGAAAGTTCGTAGGAATTTTTCATTAGTTTCTCTTTTAATGATTTAAGTACAAATCTGTGTTGGATTCGAATTCTTTATTTACATATTATTAATTCTTGTGGTGTTTATAATGTTTACTTTTAGATTCGCTTTGATATGCCTTCACTTAGTCAAGTTGACTCAAATTGAAAATTTTCAGTCGATAACTGGCATTTATATGGCGTCATGCATTTATATTTCAAGAAGGGCAATAATTGTGTTCAAACAAAGAACAATATTTTTCGTACATTCAGGGGAGAAGGTTTCGACCTGGAAGACCGGCATCGTTCGTGTCGTCCTTCAAGCACTGATGTCGAGGAAATAATGGCCGTACATTCACATACCATAGTTCATGAGATAATAGATAAGATACATATTGACAAATGGACCATTTTTGTCTATCTGCAAAGAGAATGGAAACGCCGATACGAGGAGCCTGACGCTCCATTTCTGAAGGGGATTGTAGCTGGTGATGCAAAATAGATTAGGAACAACAATATGTAACAAAAAATCATGCAGTGCCGGAGTCAGTGGTTTTTAAATATTACGAAAGACCTCCTTCAGCTGAAGAAATTTACGTTTTGCATTTGGTGGGATGAGAAAGGACCCAAAACTTCTTCCACGCAAACAAATCATCAACACCGACCTCTACTGTTTTCAATTAGATCGGCTGAAGGCAGCAATTGAAGAAAATCGTTTTTCATGACAATACACGACCACATATTTCAATAAGAATCTGGCAAAAATTGTTGAGCTTCAATTGGTCCGTCCACCTTGCCCCATCCACCTTACTCACTGTACTTTACTCAGATATCACACTTTCGGACTAACATCTATTCCACTCCTTCCACTATTACAAATAGGAATCTTTTAAAATAGAAGAAAATATGAAAAACAAGCTGTTGACATTTTTTGGCAATAAAAATCCTTTTGGCAATAAAAAAATTTTGCCAACAGGGCATTATGGACCTATCATTGCGTTAACAAACTATTTGCGTTTTCCGGACAACAGAATACAAATAATTGTTATGAACCTATTGAAAAGATATTGATGATTGATAATGCTACAATAATGAATCGAATATCAATTAAATCGCTCGACTGATGCTATCTTTCGAGCAAAAGTTGAAATTCTCTTTAAATAACTTATGTATATTCAAATCTCATTTACCACTGAATTACTTGACTGAACAAACGGGCTTAACTCAAGGCTGATAATTTTTTTCCTTCATTTTTTAGAGGAAAATTTGTCTAGAATATTACAATTTTTTTTTGAAATGTTGACATTGCAATTCCTTTATCTAAATTTAAATCTAAATTCAATGTCGGAAGTCATTAAGCAAGCCATTATAATGCATTAGGAGACGAAAATAACAATATTTAGACATCATTATTATTCAAGAGCCAGCAATTATTATTTCGACAAGAAACGTGCTTTTTTTGTGGCGATATAAATGAAAAACTGATGGTTCTTATTTTTCTATTTTTAAAATTAGTTTCTATTGAAATGTTGCTTGGAAAATCCAGATTCTAAAGTTTCTCGAAATTGATTGTAAGATTTAAATTTACTAAGTTGAAAATAATGTTATTGTATGTTATAAATGGGAAATATTTAACGAAAATGTTCTATTTTATATATATATATATATATATATATATATATATATATATATATATATATATATATGTATATGTATATATATATATATATATATATATATATATATATATATATATATATATATATATATATATATATATATATGTATATGTATATATATATATATATATATATATATATATATATATATATATATATATATATATATATATATATATATATCATCATCATCATCATCATCAGCCTGCATCGATCCACTGCAGGATGAAGGCCTCTTCAGCAACTTTCACGGTCCTGGGCTTTCCTCTGCCACTCGGGTCCAATATACTTAACGATGTCATCAATCCATCGTGCTTTCGGTCTTCTTCGCGGACGTTTGCGATCATGCGGTATTCACTCCAGGATTGCCTTGGTCCATCTGTCGTCCCATCGCCTCGCTATATGGCCTGCCCATCTCCATTTCAATTGATTTGCTCTTCCAATAATGTCACAGACTTTTGTTTGTTCCCTGATCCATACGCAGGACTTTCTGTCTCGTCTTGTAATGCCAAGCATACATCGTTCCATTCCCCTCTGTGCCACCCGAAGTTTTTGAATTGATTGCGATGTGAGTGTCCAGGTTTCACTTCCGTATATCATAACGGGTAGAACGCACTGATCGAAGACTTTCCTTTTCAGGCAAAGTGGGAGTCTGCTCTTAAACACTATGTTGAGCCTACCAAATGCCTGCCAGCCACATTTAACACGCCGTTCCACCTCCCGGACGGTATTCCCCTCCATTAAAATCCTCTGCCCAAGATATATAAAGCTGTCCACAATCTCCAAATCCCTTCCTAAAACTGAAATTTTTCTGTCCTGAGCGAAGTTATTGAACATAACCTGACTCTTTTCAGGTTTATTTTCAAGCCAAATGGTTCGCCAGCCCTTTGCAGTTATTATGCGTCTTTGCAGCTCCTTTGAGTCTTGTGAAATGAGAATAATATCATCTGCAAATCTAAGATGGTTTAAGTTTGCACCATTGATCTTTACATCATCCTGTTGCCAATCCAGTTTACGAAATACTTCTTCAAGGCCAGCCGAGAAAAGAATAGGTGATATTGCGTCACCCTGCCGTACACCTCGTTCTACGTTAATTCCCACTTCAAGATCATCTAGATGAATTGTGGCTGTAGCTTCATCAATAATAGGTTTACATTAGGCTCTCTCTACACCTTGGCTAAACAGTGCATCCATTATCGCATGCTTTGAGATGGAATCAAATGCTTTTTCGTAGTCGATAAAAGCCAAGCACAGTACTGCTGTACAACCTGAATGTGATCCATTCTTCTGAATCCACTTCTGAATCATGCTTGTTCTCTTGGTTGTGCGTCATTCAGTTTTTTTAATATTCTTTTAGAAATTATCTTAGTGAAAACTTTGTACATTACTGATAGGAGGCTTATTGGACGGTAGTTCTTTAAATCTTCCTGTGCTCCTTTTTTATGTAAAAGGATTTCCATAAAAGGATAAAAGAATTTCCATAAGTCAGGTACTTTTTGTTCTGTGAGGCATTTTGAATATAGTTATGCCAGTGTTTTATGTAACGTCCGACCACCAGCTTTTAGCATTTCGACTGTTACACTGTCCTTTCCTGGAGCTTTGTCGTTTTTCATCGATTCTATAACATTTGTTACTTCCTCCACTAGGATATCTGGCATTTGTTCTTCCGTGGGTATTGTTGTCTTTGATTGGTTTTGATCTTCATATAACTGGGAATAAAGTTTTCTGACAATCTTCAACATTTGGGTACGCGCCTTTCACACTGTGCCATCCTCATGTTTTAAAGCATATATTTGCGTTCTTTTGTTTCTCAGCTTCTGTTTAGCTTTGTTAATTCCTTTGTTTTCTTCCAGGGTTTCTGCACTAGCTGCATATTGAATCGGCGCGTGTCCTCTCTGATACGTTTTCTTATAGTTTTGCAGATCTCAGTATACTCGACATTGCCAAAAGGACTACCTGCATTTCTCATTGATCGCCGTTTCTTCATTAAATCAAGGGTCTCACTGGAGATTTTTGTTTGTTTGAGAGATTTTTCTTCTGGTGCTATTGAAGCAGCCGTTTGAAACACATTGTTAGCGATTTCTTCATATTGAACTGATATTTCCACCTCCTCTGGATCTTGTAACGCAGCAAACGGGTTTGACAAAGCAATCTCAAAATCGCTTCCTCTCTCCAGCAGTTTCCCAGAATCCACTTTGCCCTTCTTTGATGTTACCACTCTTTCGCGCTCTTTTCGACAGTCAATCCGAACCCTTGCTCGTACCATTCGGTGATCACTTTCAACATTAAAATTGTGAAGGACAGTACAATTGGTAAATATTTTTATCGTTGGTGATGATGTAGTCAATTTCGCTTGTGAGCCCAGATGGACTTTTCC
The DNA here is from genome assembly GCA_031761425.1 of Cosmopolites sordidus. Lineage (NCBI taxonomy): Eukaryota > Metazoa > Arthropoda > Insecta > Coleoptera > Curculionidae > Cosmopolites > Cosmopolites sordidus. The sequence goes on along the minus strand of JARFXV010000866.1, from coordinate 31,746 downwards.
AGAGAGAGAGAGAGAAATCGTGCATAAACCACATTTCATGCCTTGTTGTACATCTTTCAGAAACTCAGACAGCATTGCTTCCAAAAAGTTGCGATACACCTCGCCAGTAAGTCTTTGTGATAGAAATACCGGTCCAACTAGATAGTCACCTACAATTCCAACCCAAACATTCAACGAGAACTGATGTTGAAAACGATCTTCGCATATCTCATGCGGATTTTCATCTGCCCACACATGGTTATTATGAAAATTCCTTATTGCGTTTCTTGCGAAAGTGGCTTCGTCGGTGAAAAGAATTTGTGTCAGGAATAGAGGGATGCGAAGTAAAGTTTGCAATATCCATTCACATAATGCAATTTGTGGAGGAAAATCAACAGGTAGTAGTGCCTGAATGCGTTGAATGTGGTATGGATCCAACAAATTGTCCTTAAGAATTGTCCAAACTGTCCAGTGACTCAAATTCAAAGTATTTGCAATTTTTCGCGTAGAACTACCAGGCTCCTCCGCTATCATGTCCAGCACATTCTGTTCCAATTGTACCGTTCTTACAGTCAGTGATCTTCCTGACCCTTCAGTTCGTTTCAATTGTGCCTGTTTCACGAAGACGTCGATGAATGTTTTCGAAGATTTTTCGGTCAGGAACATTACGGGCTGGAAATCGTTCACTGCACAATCGCCTAGCTTGTAATGCATTGCCATCAGCAAGTCCATACATGAAGTGCATGTCAGTCATCTCAGCGTTTGTATACATTATGATAGAGGACTTCGCTCACTATTTAAGACACGTCAAACAGCCAAACGTCACTCAATCTATGTAAACAAATGCGACCGATGACATCCACTTACTAGATAAACAGCCGTTCCAAGTGATCGAGATCGAAAATAAATGTTTTGTACTTGATAAACTCATTGACGTACACCCGTATATATATATATATATATATATATATATATATATATATATATATATATATATATATATATATATATATGTGTGTGTGTGTAACTAAGACCCTTCACCTGTATTCCACGCGGGGGTTACGTTCATTTCCAGCGATCTCGAGATCGATTTCTAGCCTTACAGCCATTATTAGTCGAGTTCGAGCTGAGTACTCTAAGGCTTAACAGAGAGTGATATGCTGGAATGGAAACATTCAATAGTATTATTAATCTACAAAAGGGGAGACCCCAGCGATTTGAAAAATTATCATGCTCTCGCAAATTTATAGACTATTTATGAGAATTATTATGAACAGTGATAGAACAATTTTTAATTGCATCAACCTAAGGAGCAAGCAGCTAGTTTTCGGTAAATTTTCAGTTCTATAGAACACCGATATACAGAAAAACTAGCTGTAGAAAAGGCGAATGATTATGTATAGCATTTATCGCTAATATATTTATCATATATGAGAAACGCATGAATAGATCAACGATATATTGACCTCATTCAAAAGATCTATGAGAAGACCACACTAACAATATCAATATATGAGATTGACTTAAATTGCAACTTGACGCCGATAAATTTGACTAAGACGAATTATATGACAAACGAACATGAAAATCAAAACAATATATATAAAAGGTTAAGTTGTAGAAAAAGTAAGATCTTATGTATACCTAGGACAACTAATCTCACTTAATAAACAATGTTAAGAGACAGAAATCAATAAAATAATAAAACTGGTAGAATTCCTATATCCTATATTGAAATATAAAAAACTCAAATCTACAACGAATGCATTCTCCATCCATGCAATAACATACGGTGGAGAAATATGGATGCTCTATAAAAACAATACAATAAATAAACTTTAAGTCCACCAAAGAGCTGTTGAAAGAAAGCTACTGGAAATAACAGACTGAAAAAATAACCAATGGATAAGAAGGTAAGCTATGGCGGAAGATGTTATGAAATGTATATACAGAATAAAATGGAATTGGGAGGAATGTGGTGTAAAACAGAGAATATCGTAGTGGAGAAATTAAACTCAAATCTACAACGAATGCATTCTCCATCCATGTAATAACATACGGTGGAGAAACATGGATGCTCTATAAAAACAATACAATAAATAAACTTTAAGTCCATCAAAGACCTGTTTACCGTGGAAAAGTCTAACAGTTGATAATGTTTCGGAGTTAATTGATATGAATAATTATTCCTTTTGACGAAATATATTCGCATAAGAAGTGCGCAATATAACAACACCATTGTTTTTGTACGTTGAGTAGAATCAAACTGTTTTTATTTTTATTCAAGTACAAGAATGGTAAGAGCTGTAAAGCTAATGCATATAATATATTATTACGGTTATTTGTATTGAAAATATTATTAGAGTCATCCAGGATTTTGTGCTACAAAAATAAGGTATTTTCTATGGGACGCGAGGTTTTTAACTTCATGTGGGAGAATGAGTAGCTTGACACTATTCACTAAGGGAAAATTTATTTTAAAAATGCATTGGGAAAGCTATATAGAAAATTTCAAAGTTTTACACGTCTAGTTTATATAGTTTTTCTTATAACAGAAAGATTACAGAAAAACACTCGTAAAATAGCATATTTTACGAGGGTCGTTCAATAAATCGTTAGAAAAATGATAGAAAAACAAATTATTTTAAGTAGATGATTTGTATTTTTCAACATAATCTCCTTTTAGCTTTATACACCTTTCCAAGCGCTTCTCCAACTTTTTTACGCCTTGTTTGCCTGTTAGCCGGTTTGGGCGATGACCACCTCATTCGATGTGAACCGTTATACGCTGACCTATTTTTTTATGTTAGAAAATAAAAAAAACTCACTGATGGCCAAATCTGGTGAATACGGTGGATCTTATAATAATTCGAACTTTAATTCCATGCTTTTGGCCATTGATACTGTACAGTTTTGCTCCTGTGCATTGTCTTGATGGAAGAGGATCTTTTTCTTTTTTAAATGAGGACGATTTTTCTTGGTTTCTTCGTTCAACCGGTGCAATAACGACACATAATACTCTCCAGTTATTGTTTTCGTTTTTCCAAGTAATTGGTGTGCATCCTAAATTAAATGTGGCCATAACCTAGCCGGCTGATTTCACCGTCTTCGCTTTCTTCGGAGCCTGTTCGCCTTCAAAAACCCACTGTTTGTAGTAGTAGTGTACCCATGTTTCGTCCACAGTTATGTATCGACGCAGAAACTCATGCGACGAAAAAGCGCCAAAACAGCCGCAGAGTCGACCATATGATTACGTTTATTTCTCCAATTTTTCGTGCAAAATTGAAAACACTGTACCTTGCGATAAGTCTGTGGCATCAACTATTTCGCGCACATTGATTCGTCGATCACTTAAAACCATGTCGTGGATCAGTCATTTCGGGAGTAGCCACTTCCACTGGACGTCCCGAACGATGTTCATCTTCGGCCACGTTTAAACTTATTTACTCAATTATAAACAGTTGCAAACACTGGAGCAGACGTACCATGAACTTCATCTAACTCAGCTTTGATCTTTTTCGGTGTTAAGCTTTTTAAATATATATTTAATCACCACTTGAAACTCACTTTTTTCTATTTTTCTAAATAAACCAAAGTTTCTTGCCTCAATGGACAATAAAAATGAATCCATGTGATAAATATAACTGAGACTTTGACAGCTATCTGGTGAATAATGATGCTTACGAAAAAAAAAACCATTTCCGATGCTACGAGCGCCATCTCTTGGATTTTCTAAGGACTTATTGAACGACCCTCGTATAAAAAAATCATCTTTTGAGACTGCGTAAAAATCTAATTGGTTTGAAAGAAAACCTTTAAGAGACATAAAGTTAACATTCGAAAAAGATTTCGCGAGTGGAAGAATGTAAAGGTTGTAAATTGATTACACTTTTAATTATATAAATATTGAGCAAAAATTTTCATCAAATATTACTTCAATTTTTGACGTATTCCAGCTTAAATGTAAATAAGCATTCGCTCGCGCAAAATAGGTGTTCGATTTGCAAATATTTACTTTAAAATAACCTGTTGGAGTTGGATATTTCGTAATGATTCAACATTTCTCGTAATGTACGATGAAATGTGTTTTCCAGTCTTCAATTTAAAATGTTAGAAAACGAGTTTCAGGGTCGCCTTTGATTGAAATATAAGGGAAACATGGATAAGCTTATTTAAGATCTTCTTTCATATCTTTCTTTAAAAACAATTATATAAACGATAATGTGACAACATATTCGAGAAAATTCAACTCAGAAGTAGTGAACTCAGAAAATATATTTTTAAACTATTTCACGGTCTAATTCGGCATTTTTTATTTTCGTGAACAAAAACGTGAACATTCTGTCTAAAAAACACTAAATAATACTTATGCTGATAAATCAAACATGTTAACAAAGTGTTCGCTGAGAGTTCGCTGGCCGCTTGGAAGAAAATACTAGAAGTCGGGGATAAAAATTGCTTCGTAGATTGGAGAAACGTTGGAATATGTAAAAGTTTTCCAAATTAAGCGGTTTTTTTAATTCTTGAATAAAATACATAATTGGCGTTGATTTAAAAAACTTTTTATTGATAATTGAGGCATAGTGAATAACATTTAGACACAAAAGACAATATCTGTTAAATCACCACCTCACGCAGCTCCACAGACGTCCATTCTTTCAACACAGACGTTCGACAATCCAGTACTAGATCTCTTAAATAAAGGCCTCAATTTTGCTTTGCCGGCATCCTGTAGTGCTTTGGAGGATACGGTAACCGGTATTAAAAACTGGTATTAAACCCTCACCGAAGTCTTCCAAAGCTTTCGCCAGAGAGTCATATAAAGGCAAAATTGCAAAAAATATTTCAAATAAAAGTCGAAATATGTCAAATATTTCTAACATTGCAAGCGTCTGCGAGATAAGGATTGTTTTTATTTAAAAGCTGATAAGACAAATAAGGTTGTAGTAATGGACAAATCTGATTACTTTACTGAACGCGGTGAAAAATTAATTCCAGACGGTCCATATAAACGATTACCTAATAATCCATTGTCAAAAATGGTTAGCGAGGTCAGAGATACATTGAAATCCTGTAACAGCTTTATTTCTCCTTCTCTGAAAAATAAACTGCATATATCTAATCCAAAAGTGCTAAGACTGTATGCTCTATCAAAAATTCATGCTCTATCAAAAATTCATAAACCAGGAAAATCAATTAGACCAATTGAATCAATCATTGATTCTCCAATATACAACTTGGCAAAACGGTTAACAAAGGAATTTGATATATCTTTCCAACTACCTTCCTGTTCTGTGATTATTGAAATAATCTTCGCTTTTTTAAAAGGATTAGAAAATAAATTTATGGTAATATCGTTTGATGCCCAATTAATACGAGGGCTAGATACAATCTTGAAAAAAGTGGACATTAAGGTTGTGTACAAACCATATAATAAATTAAGAGACGTCCTGGGTTTTCCAAAGGATAAAGTAGAATGACATGAAAAGTCGGGGATTTACGAATTATTTGTCAAGATTGTGATCGATGGTATATTGGGCAAACAAAAAGATCCATATTCACGAGATGTAAAAACCACATTGCCCACATTAGATATAGGAGAAATGAAAAATCTTGTATTGTCCAACATACAATCGAACATGACCACAATATAGATATTAGAAATTTAAGACTGGTAAAAAGTGTAAATAAGAATAGGGCTTTGGATGCATATGAAAGCATTTAAATAGCAAAATGTAAGAAAATCATGAACCGGGATAAAGGACCTATTCCGTTCAGTCAACTTTAATGTATGGTTCAGTAGACTTCACGGTTCATAATTTTTGATGATGCTAACATGGCTAGCGAAACGTGCGTAGGGAAGTTTCAAAAAGTGATTTGGTGTTTAGTGGTAATTCTATTCGAGTTTAGTCCACTCTTTGGTAGAAATTTTGGATGACATTTTGGCTTAACCGTTGCTCTAACTCACAAATGACTAAAATAATTTCATCCTTTAGTTCAGGAATCGATTGTGGATTGTTCTTGTAGACCTTTCAATTTTACGTAACTCCAAAGAAAATAGTCCAACGGTGTCAAATCACATGATCTTGGTGACCAAGTAACATCTCCCTTTCTTGCAATAACTCGTCCAGGAAAATTTTCTCTCATTAAATCAATTGTGTCATTAGCAGAGTGAGGTGTAGCGTCATCTTGTTGTAACCACATATCCTCCAGATATATTAGTCGGACTCGGAATATTAGTCGATTCAGCCCACAAAAATGCAGTTATCATCCCATGATCATATGAAACATCATTCACAGTTGCAGCTTCACCAGCAGCATTTTGAAAGAGATCGGACCCAATTACATCTCCTGATCATAATGCTCACCAAAAAATAACACGTGTAAGATGTAAAGGTTTCTCATGAATCAATCGTGGATTTTCCTCACCCCAAATGTGGCAATTTTGTTTATTAACATACCAATTCAAAGTGTCCAATGCCAAACAGTCACCAATTTCAAAATGTGTTTCATCAGAAGAGATAATTATTTGAGAAAAATTATGTTTGTTCTTTGATCCAATTGACAAATTCACAACGTTTTGAATGATCCACTGGCATTAGTTCCTATGTTATTTGAACGTTATATTCTTTCGTAAAATACGTCATGTGGATTCACTAAGTCCAAATTGTTGTGAACGTCGACTAGTGGAAATTTCTAGATCTTCTGCAGCACTTTCACATACCAGATCAATATGCTCTTGTGAATGACCACTACAACTATATATTGCTCTTCTTTTGTCTTCCATCGAACCAGTTTCTTAAAATTTTTAAACAATTCGATTGATAGTGCTTTCAGATGGACAATTGTGCGAATCGTAAATATCACGTAATTTTCTAAAAACGTTTTTCACTGAACGCCCATTTTCATAAATTAATTAAAAAATGTTAATAAATTGTTGTATTGTTGTATTGTGTGTGACTCCATTTTTATAAATGTGTTTCATTATACTTCTGAAATGAGATGAGACCTAGGTAAATTCATGACGTCATCTGTGTTTTATTCAAAAATTAAAAAAAAAACGTTCAATTTGAAAGACCCGTTATATTGTTGATTTTCTGCAGACAAAAAAAATTTAGAGGTATAAATAAATATTTTTGTTTTAAGTAAAAAGTCATCTTACTTTTTCATTATTGTTGAGAATAAATGAAATGGAAATAAACAGAAGGAAGTGTAAAAAGCTTTAAATTTTTTAAATTTTGATTATCTCTTTGCAATATGTAAAATAATATTCATTGGGCATGTTTGCGTTTATTAAATAACTGTTATTAATTCACTCAAATGAAATATTTTTGTTCCCTATCCAAATAATTTTTAAATTATTATAAAACAGAAATAAAATTACCTCTGAAGAACAAACTTTATACTAGTTCGGTTATATGACTAAAGGAAATCGTCCTCTAAGTGGATTATACTAACCTAATCCATAAGGGATATTTTAATTATAAATTTAGATAGATTATGTATTATTATCGAGTATTATCTATCCTATAGGATCGAACATGTTTCCTCGACCGAGAATGTTATCAAAGTCAACCATTGTTATCCCAAAAATCATTAACAATCAATTAATAATTAATAATTGTAGTATTAGGTAGATTATTGCAAATATTTCGGCAAACAATAAGAATATATAAAAATTAATAGGTGCAAACGACTCAATTCACTTTTATATCTGATTGAATTAATTTGCGATACATTGGTGTCATTCAGAAGTGACTATCTCAGAAAATATATAAAATAGAGCACAAGCTAACAAATCAATTCGATATTTTTTTTCCTTTTTCCTTTAAAAAGTTCATATTTTGAGCAACTGCGCGAGATGTAACTAGCAACGTTCCGCAAAGCAATTATTGTAAACTAATTAGCATTATTAATTCGTCCGTTCTGTCATAGATATTAAAAATAAATAGTAGGGTATGCAAGTGACCTAAACAAATTAACAAAATGGAAAAGGTCATTAAGAGGAACTTATGATGAATTAAATGTGAAAGCCAAACTAGAAATAAAGCCGATCTAGAGCTGATCTAGAAATAAATATAGACAAAACGAAGGTAATGAAAGTAAGAACTAATGAAAGAGGAGAACAAAACTGCGCAATAGGTGATCATAACATCGAAGATGTGAATGAGTTATCTTATCTGGGAAGCAAAGTAGGTGAAAATAATACCATCACAGAAGAAATCAGAAATCGTATTATGAAAGGCAACAAAACCACATATTCCCTGCAGTTTGCCTTACGATCTAAATGTATACAAAAGTCAATATCTAGAAAACACTCATTCGGGAAGTAGTCAGTTGGATTGCTTCGAGACGTGGACACTTACAAAGAAAACAGAAGAAATGCTTGTAGTATTTGAAAGAAAAGTACTTAGGAAATACCAAGGAGAATCAAGAAGGAGAAATTTAGGATAACAGAAAAGCCAGAAAACTGGAAATGAGCTATTGGAGTTCAATCCGGATGGAGGCAAAGATAGGAGGCAGAAGGTTTAACTTTACTTGCTTTTTAATAGTTTTCTCCTCCAGACCACTATACTATTTTTCTATTTCTTACACACATACACACACATACGTTATCAGTCCATCATGCTTTCGGTCTTCTTCTCGGACGTTTGCGATCAAGCGGTATCCACTCCAGAATTGCCTTGGTCTATCGGTCGTCTCATCGCCTCGCTATATGACCTACCCATCTCGATTTCAATTGTTTTACTTTTGCAATGTCACACACTTTCGTTTGTTCCCTGATTCATGCAGGGTTTTCTGTCTCGTCTTGTAACGCCAACGATACATCTTTCCATTCCCATCTGTGTTACCCGAAGTTTTTGAATTGACTGCGATGTGAGTGTCCAGGTTTCACTTCCATATGTCATAACAGGCAGGACGCACTGTTGCAGTGCGTCCTGCACTTGTTACTTGGTTACAACACATGTGTTACTTGGCAATAAACACCATGTTGAGCCTGCCAAATGCCTAGCCACATTTAACACGCGGTTTTACCTCCCAGATGGTATCCCCTTCCATTGAAATCCTTTGTCCAAGATTTAGCTTTATCATATATGGATCCCAACAGGTTTACGTATGCTTTGTCTGCCCACTGGCTAAGCAATGCATCCATTATGGCCTACTTTGATATTGGGTCAAATGCTGTTTCGTAGTTGAAAGCCAAGCACAGTGGCATAGTGTATTCGTTGTTCTTTTCTATAGCTTGCTGTACAACCTGGATGTGATCCATTGTACTGAATCCACTTCTGAATCCTGCTTTCTCTCTAGGTTGTGTACCGTTCAGTTTTCTTAATATACTTTTAGATATTATCTTGGTGAAAATCTTGTACATTACTGATAGGAGGCTTATTGGACGGTAGTTCTTTAAATCTTCCTGTGCTCCTTTTTTAGATAAAATAATCACTTCTGCATTTTTCCACAAGTCAGGTACTTTTTGTTCGTTGAGGCATTTTGAGTATTTATTTTTCCCAGTATTTTATGTAAAGTTCGACCACCAACTTTTAGCATTTCAACTATTAGACTGTCCTTTCCTGGAGCCTTGGCGTTTTTTTATCAATTCTATAGCATTTATCACTTCCTCCACTAAAATATCTGGCACTTATTTTCCCGTGCTCATTGTTGTCTTTGATTGGTTCTGATCTTCATATATATATATATTAAATGATCCTTTTTGGGTCTACCTCTTCTTCTGTTTCACGGTACTTCCCATTCAATATCCTGAACTAGTCCTCCTCCCCTCATTGTCTCTACCGATACAGTCGTTTAAACCTTATGATATCCCTCTTTATTGGCTTTTCAAGAGTTCGTAACACAAATTTCTTCAAATCTATATCTCTTCTATCTAATTGCTATATTCATTGCTTTTTATATCATACGTAACATTTTAATATTCCGCACTTTAATCATGTTTTACATTTTCTTATTCACGATACATGACTTGCCTCCATTCAATAAGATTGGTCTGCAAGATCTTCTGCGTATAAATGAAATATGAATTAAAACGTTTTTCCAGTGCTGACGAGGTTTAATGGCATGTTGACTTAGTCAAAAGTTTTCGAGTATTATTGGGTGAAAATAAAAATCCTGATTCACCAGAATATACGCAAATTTAATACCGAAATACTGTCAAAATCATTCATGCCTATACAAGAAATAAATGTCAATCAAATATAATTGAAAAATCAGTCTATTATCTACCGTAACAGAATAAAAATAGATAATATGATTCGTACGATAAATTAGAATGACATTCAGTTTCCCATATTTCACATATTTCAGTCAAAAAGCGGCGTATAAAACACGATAAAAATTTTTTTTTTAATTCTATTTTTTAAATATCTCTAAACTTAGTCTTTTAAAAATTGAAGCCTGGCCCTTAATATAATTTAAATAAATTTAATCGATCGCCTGTATTTTCAAAGCGAAAAGAAGACAATTAATGTTTATCGTTTTTTTTGCGATCATGCATTTCTTTTATTTTCTTATCTTGTATTTTATTGTCAGTTTCAACGTGATTTTTGCAAAGATAAAATGGCCCACGTGTATGAGAATAGTGAATTAGTTGACTCAAAATTTTTATTTTAGATTTTCGGCTAATGTGCGGCGGGCAATTTCAACGGGCAGTCTCAACAGTATTCTTGGTGAGCCTTTTATCTTGCCGAATCGTTTAACGGGCGAAAACTCGAATTTTTACAAAATTCTTTTCCCGGTCTTTTAGAAAATGTGCCTTTGAATGTCTAGTAAAACATGTGATTTTTACACGATGGAGCACCAGCCCATTTTAGGCGTGAAGTGCGCGAGTTCTTAGACCAGGGGTCGCTAACCGGTCGATCGCGAGCTACCGGTAGCTCGCGTGGGCAATTTCGGTAGCTCAAGGCTATAAGCAATTCTCAGACGTCGAACTCATAATTGCTTTCAACAAGTTTAGATAGCTCTCTCTATTTGAATATTATTAAAAATTAAAGTAGCTCTGTGGTATGCTCTAAAATAACACATTGAAAAGGTTGGCGACCCCTGTCTTAGATATAACTTTTTCTAATAAGTGGGTAAGTCGTGGAGGGCTAGTTGCGTGGCCATCTAGATTACCAGATCTAAACCTTTGTGATTTCTATATGGGATAACATAAAAAACAAATGCCAGTTAATACAAGGGAAGAACTTATTGATCGCATAGAACAAAGCTGGTGAGACTATTGGGGGAGGACCTTTATTACTATTATGCGCATGCACCGACTCTTGGGTACGTCGCACTCAACTTTGCTTGAAACGAATCGGCCACCACTTTGAACATTTTCTTTAAGTGCAAGGCGCAGGACTAGAATTAATGTTGTTTTCGAAATTAATATGGTAAGTTTTTTACCTTTTTTTTTGTCACCGTAAATGGTCCTGTCACCGATGCGACCTTCATCATAATTTAACTAACTAACTTAGTTTTTTAAAAATGGTTTTAAATGAAAATTTTATCGAGTTTTATACGCTGTTTTATAACAATTCTTTACATTTCTTGAGCAAAACGTTTCCTTAAAACATGTCCAAAATGCAACCATTTCCACCAAAAACGGGTCATTCCAATTTTATTTTAATTATCTTAGAAGATGACAACGTCCCATCTTCTTGTTTATTTCAATCCATCGGAATTCAGTTTTTAGTTGCATTAGCCTCTTATGGTATTATTTGAAAATAAAATATAATATTTTTATAGCCCTAATTTATAGGTTATTTACTCTACACATTTATCATTAAACTTATTTTTTCTACAAGGTGTCCTATAATTTATCCGCCATAGAACAACTGGTAATAGTGCAGATCAAAAAAGAGGATTTAGTCAATAATTGTGTTGGCAAATGTTAGTCATTAAAAATATACAGGGTGTTGAATGTGAAACTAAATTTTCGAAAAATTGAGATAATTTAAAAATGGTTGAAGATATCAGATTCAAAATCACGGTAGTTGGGTTTTCAAAGACACCACATTCGACTTTTGTACTAGCTTGAGCCTAGTTCCTAGAGGGAGCTAGCTACCTATTTTGTGAGGAATTAACTCGGTCATATTTCCTTACACTATAAAACTGGCAATATTTTGATTTTAAAATAGAGAAGAGTTATAATTTCCACGTAAAAAAGTTACCCTTGGTCAATATCGATATCTCACGCCGTTTGCGAGCTAATCGTGTTCGAATATTCCATTGCCTTGTGTGTCTTGAATGTTCTGCACGAATTATTAAGTCTCGATGACAACTGCCATTGTTTTCTGTCTCTCCTATTACGCGCAGGTAGAGACAAGCTTCTTCAATCTTAAGTTGGTATTAAATAATTTGTAAAAAAATGCCCTGACTTAATCAGCTTCCTAACCCTGATTTAAGGAATATGCTCTGCGTTTAGGCATAAGTTAGTTTATGCAGTTAGAAGGTAGTGCTGCAGTTAGAAGGTATGAAGAGCTCTATCCAACCTGAATCATCCCAGATAGGCAAATTTTTCAAAGAAAATTTTCAATCAGTTAGGCGGAACAGGTTATTTTTATTACTACAATCCTGGTGGACGACCGAAACGTATAACGGTAGAACAAGAAGAACATTTTGGTTAGCACTAGGCGTTTGTTGGCATCTACAGGCATTAGCAAATCTACCGTTTCAAGAGTTCTCCATAAAAATTGTTTCCCTAATATTTTTCGCCAGTTAAAAATTTATTTCCCCAAGATTTGCCGGCTAGATCAGAATTTTGCCAATATCTACTACATAAAAGAAACGAAGATCTCATGTTCCTGAAAAATATATTGTTTACTGACTAGCCAACTTTTACCAGATGCGGAATTTTTAACTGGCGGAATAATCATTAATACGCTCTGGAAAATCCACACTTACCAAGAGAGCGACATTTCCAGCACGAATTTTCAATTAACATTTGGTGCGGCATTATCAATAATTTTTTAATCGGCTCATTTGAGTTTCCTTAAAGACTGAATGCAGATCAGTATGCAATTTTTAGAAAATGATTTATTAGACATTTTGGACAGTATACCTCTAAACTTAAAATAAGACATGTGGTTCATGCAAGATGGGGCGCCACCACATTTTACTGTAGCAGTGCGAAATCATTACGCGACTTTTATTTGTGGGGTCATATGAAGTCTTTAATTTACCATGATGAAATCAATACATGAGACGAACTTTTACAAAAAATTCAACAAGCGGCCAATGTTATTAGAAATGAAGTAAATATCTTATCAAATGTGAGGCGTCACTTGACAAAGAGCCTGCAAAAGTGTATTGAGGTAAAATGTGGACACTTTCAACACCTATTGAAGTAAATTTCAAAAAATTGTTATTTTAAATAAAGTCCATTGAATTTTTGACATTTTAATTTTTTTTCCTGGTATTCAAGGCACACTTTCTGAATTGCAGGTTTTTCAGCCATCAACAAGGTGTGTAATGGAATATTCGAACACGAATAGGAGCAAGTTAATTCCACACAAAGTAGGTAGCAAGTGCCCTCGAGAAACTAGGCTCAAGCTAGTACCAAATTCCGATTTGTTCCTTTAAAAAACCCAACTACTCCGATTATGAATCTGATATCTTCAACCATTTTAAAATTATCTCAATTTTTCGAAAATTTTCTTTCACTTTTATCATTCTGTATCTTTTTCATAACTAATATTTGCCAACACATCTATTAACTAAATCCTATTATTTTAATCTCTACGGTTACCAGTTGCTCTATGGCGGATAAGTTATGGGTCACTCTGTATATGAAACGTATAATTTAATAAAAAAATGTGGTAAACTAAGTTTATTTTGTTTCGCCCCCTTCTTTGATTTCGATCGAAAAACAACCTTGATGTATGTGGGAACATTCGATCCCTAGGTATTTGGTTTATATTTCAGAAGTTATCCCCAAATTCAAGAAGCTAGATCAAGTTAAAGAAGGTCTTTAATTATTTGGAGTATGTCTCTTTTTTCCAGAGTTCAGATTGAATTTCAAATAAAATATTAAACTTAAATGGCAAGAACGGCGGTGTACTTATGCTAATAGAATAGTTATTTTTATCAAGTTAACAATACATAATACAGTGATTTATCAATTACAGTTGATTGATGGGTGTTTTGTCATATAACAGTAATAATTTTTGAAAATACACTGTCGTAAAATTCTTATTTATTAGTTTAATTCTAGATTATCATTTTTTATTTGATAATATCTCATAAAATATCACATGTGCAGGATGGCGCAAAAGGAGGTTTCATACTTGAAATTAAAATATTTTATTTTTAGATTAATTAATTGTTTCGTTTCTGGTTTCGGAATAAATGAAAAGCTCACAAGTTATGAAGGTGGGGCGATATTCACTTACAAAGCGAACACAAATTGTTACAATATACTGTGAAAATAGAAGAATTATTTCAATTCAGACTTAATTTCGACACATTCTAGCATCTAAATATTTAGAAACTAGTTCTGTGGGTGACGCTAGAAGACAAAGCAAATCACGACAATTAAAATCCGCTAAAATATTCAACGGGTAAAAGAAACTATTCGAGAAGCTACTCCGGGAACACCCACTCGGTGACGCTATGCTCAACTGGGAACAAAACGACGGTCACTACACAAAATAGTGCAAGAGCTTAACCCTCATGATTTCTAGCTACGATTAGATTAAAGGGAATGCTTACTTTTGCCTGGCCACTCTGTATCAGGTAAACTAAAAAGTTCATATGGACCTAAAAATTAAAAATTGAACAAAATTGATCAAATTATAGACCACGAGAATTCAGTTTAGAAGTAACATTAAATAAATACAATAATAACATTCAATAAATACAATAATATCATGTAACAATAACATAACAATAATAAATGCAATAATAACAATATTTAACAATTCTTCTAGTGCAACCTTCGGTGTGAAACACTAAACTCGAAGATAAACACTAAACAACAAATCACTTTTTGAAACTTCTCGACGCAAGTTTCGCTCACCATGTTAGCATCATCAGGAGATGATTTACTCTGACATGGTTAGCGAAACGTGCGTCGATAAGTTTCAAAACGTCAGTTGGTGTTTAGTGGTAAATCTCTTCTAGTTTACTATTTAACATCTTTAATAAACATATTAAAAAATTAGATATCTTGAAGGTATTTAATATAGTTGCTGCTTTATCGGCATAGACCAAAGATTTAACATAACCCCAAAGATGGTACCCCATTAACAGGTACGTTCCTCGAAATAACTTTCTTACAGAATTGCTTCCTCAATAAATCGATTGTATGACATGTGGAGCCGTCCTGTTGGAACCACATCGCCTTCAGATCAATACCATTCAAATTTAGAATTAAATAATTTACGTACTCGAATAACAAAGGCAAATTTCCTGCAAACAGCGAAAAATTCATAAATTTAGACCTTCGTCAACACTGCCAACAAATGCGGCTATATTTTCTTCGGAGCGCACAGCTTTTTGTCTTGTTTTTGTTTTAATATCGAGCAGCGTGAAACGCGTTCGGAATTTGTCGAAAATTCGGCGAATACATCACGAAGTGCTGTATAAGTTTGACGGACAGAACTCTGATTTTAATAATAAATTTCGACAATTTACAAGCATTGCTCTGATATTAAAAGTTTCATGATAACACATATATACAGACTTATGCACAAATAGTTCGTTTGACAGCGACTTCTATCGGAAGTTCAGACACACTAAAAAAACCACCCTTTATAAATGGAATGCTGAATAATTTTCCGGGTGTACATCCGTTAGTGCGTTTCTTTTGTGAAAACTTTATTTTTAAGTACTCAAAAGTATGAAGTTTCGACAAGATAGCACTTACTAAGATGTCCGGTATTTGAAATGTTCGGCGTCTGAAATGTCCGGAGTCTGAAATGCCCGACGTCCGAAACGGGCGCAGTCTGAAACCTTCTCGAATATAG
Source organism: Cosmopolites sordidus (assembly GCA_031761425.1). Taxonomy (NCBI): domain Eukaryota; kingdom Metazoa; phylum Arthropoda; class Insecta; order Coleoptera; family Curculionidae; genus Cosmopolites; species Cosmopolites sordidus. The sequence continues at coordinate 15,805 of JARFXV010000866.1, read as the reverse complement.
GGTGTAACTTAACTTGGACCAGCTGCGGCGTCGACAATTAAGTCGCTGTCCGTCTTTTTGTCCTGGACGACAGATTCACACGAGGCGATGTTTGAATATTATTTCTTATATTAGAATCCTACTTGCGAGAAAGATAGTTCATGGCGAAATATGGTCAAGAAATAACTGACTTATGCCCAGTTAAATCAGAAGTTTCACAGGGCAGCGTACCCGGACCCATTTTGTAGCTTCTATTTAAAGCAAACCTACCAACAAGTGAAAATACAATTACAACCACATTGGCCGACGATAAAGGAATAATTGCAACACATTCAGATCCTAAATTAGCAGGAAGATACCTATAACAACATCTAAATAAAATTCAAGACTGGACAAGAAAATGGAGATTAAAAATATACGAACAGAAGTCAGTGCAAGTAACATTCAACAAGCGTAGAGGTAACGCCTAAACTTTAACCATAAATGGACGACTGTTTTCTACATCGGAGAGCATAAAGTACCTAGAGTTACATCTGGACAGGGGACTCACATGGAGAAAACACATTTTGACTAAGAAGAAGCAACTGGGACTCAAGTTTAGTAAATACTACTACCTTCTAAGACGACAGTCTAAACTGACATTAAAAAATAAACTCCTGATATATAAAGTGGCCTTCAAACCTATATGGACCTATGGTGTATAATTGTGGGAACAGCTGTAAAATCGTACCTTGAAATTATTGTAAGGTGTCAGTGTGTGTAAAGTGTTACCCACCATTACAAACGTGCCTTGGTTTATACCAAACAGCGAAATTAGAAATAATTTAGAAGTGAACAGTGCCAAAGAGGATATCAGTGAATTCAGCGCACGCTATTTAAAAAGACTCGACACTCACCCAAATTCCATAGCAGTGAACCTATTAGGCAATAGTGAACAAATGCAAAGACTAAAAATACACAAACCAGTGGATCTACTGTATCGGCTCTAAAAACGAGTGAAATAATTATTCATCATATACACATACACTAAATAAAGGACATTGTATATCGCTGGAAAGCAATTCCAAGTTATAGTCATGTAACTTTGACTTACTACAAACTTTCTTATAGTTCTGCCTCTTATTTTTAGTACTGATTGGAAGAAATGGACACTTAACAATGCAAAAAAAAGTAATAACATGTACCTGAAAATGAGGGGCATTTTTAATCCATCTCAAAAAGACAAGATATGTTTCCCTCCTGTTGTCCTTTTGATCCAGCGAAAGATCCTTTTGATCCTAAAAGAACGCAGAAGATCCCCAACTATGTGGGTATGGTCATTATTTCTTACAGAGATTGTTCCATTTCCGCAGCGAGGTTTATCTTCAATCGAGTCTCGGCCTTCTGAGAATGCTTTAAAACTCATGAAAATCTGCCCCCTTGACAAAATACTGTCTGCATGGGCCTGTTGAAGTTTTGTCAAAGTTTTCGTCGCACTATGTTTAAGTTTGAAACAAAACTTGATAGCCTATTGTTGCTCAAAATTGCTGTCATTCATTTTCAGAACGCACTAGAACAATTCGGCTCAAGAAAAGAATTGCTACAAACTACCAAGTGACTCTAAAAAGTTCTAGTACTGAAGACGTATCAGATTTTCAGAAGCCAATAGTGTTGCCACTACTCTCATTACTTTATGTACGCACTTCGTACATCCTTACATTATTTATAATCATACATTGCCCATTTGTCGTCCTGTTCTACTGTGCTAACCTGTATTTGCCTTTCCGGATCTGTGCTAATTATATACTTGTTCTTGAAAACTTGGTTTTTAAAAAACACTTTATTGTATCAGGTAACAAACTTTAATTAGTCATATCTCGAAATTGCAACATTAATTATTTGTTATACAAATCAATTTATAACTTAATGATAAAATATTCAGAACTGCGAACCGGCAGAGCCTTCGGCTTAAAAACAGTTTGAAAATATAAATCTATCTATCTGACATTAATTTGGTTCCTATATTTATATTAATATAAAGTAATACAAAAACTATTAATAATCTATAAAGTAAATACGATATAGTTCTTTATATGCATTCCAGAGATAAGGGGTCGGTTTTTACAATATAATTCCTCCCTCCTTAAGCTTCGGAAAATGGCATCATTTTGCGGCACTGTCCGCATGTGGTAATTTTATTGTTGAACAGTAATCAGGCATAAGGTGAAGATAAGGTTAAGGACAAGGATGGGGTTAATACAATGAACATTACTATATTGAAAGATGTATACTAACTTATTCATGGTTGATTTTTTTTAAATGTACTTAATCCAGTTGTTGAACCAATCAATAATTGGTTCAACAACTGGTGTAAATTTATTAGTTTTCTTGTCTAATCGCGAAATTTTTGTGGTTCTGTAAGTTGGTTTTTCTGATGAATATGGAATTTGTTCTTTTCTATTTGCGTTTTGTTTTTCTAAAGAATCACATTGCTTGTTTATTAATTTGTTAAAAATGTATTTGTTTATATTTTGGATATTATTATAATGATTTTCCATATAATTAGATACTCGTTGTTCTTCAGTGGTTTCAAGTGGATTTTTATAATCTAATTTAACTCTAACTATTTGGAAGGGTGTATATTTTAGTGCACTGTGTGTAGAATTATTATAAGACAATAAGGCGTAATTCATTAAATTAATAATTTTTTCAGAGGGGTTTTCATTTTTCAACGTTAATATTATTTCTGCTAAAGTAGAGTGTAGACGTTCTATGGGACTATTGCTATTTGGATTATAAGGTGTTATGAAGTGTAATTCAATTCCATGAAGTGAACAAAAATTTTATACCGTTCCACTTTTAAATGCTGGTTCGTTATCAGTAGTTATAAGGAAGTCCAAAATGATTAATATAAATTAACAATTTGTCGGCTATTTCTGTAGAATTGGTGGTCACTATTGGATACGCTTGTCCTAGTTTGGAAAAGCTATCTATTAATGTAAGAAACGATTGACCATGGGTCTTGTATATATCCATATAAATGTGATTAATAGGTTCATATCCAATTGGTGTTGGCTTAAATATTAGTTTGTTAGGGTGACGTTCGTACTTCGATTTTTGGCATATGTCACATAGGTTAATATAATTTCTAACGTCAGAGTCTATATTAGGTCAATAATAATGTTTCTTAATGGCTGTCAGATTTTCGTTAATTCCACGGTGCGACGTTTTTGTTTCATGGTAATATTTTAACTTTAGTCTTTGTTCATTTTCATCGATGATGTCTTCCAAAAGTGTATTTGATATTAGTAGATTAAATGATCCATGTTTAAAATATTTTTGAAATGTATTCAATATATGGACTTCGAAAGTTTTATTCTTAAAGTGTAAACAATATGTTTGTTTTGGGACAAAGTCTTCTTTAATTATTTTAATAATATATTCTTCGTTTGTATGTTTAGGTAATCCTATAACGGTTCTGTTCTAGTTGAAGATGTATTCCTTTTGTACTCGTAATTTACTTTCGTCTTGATCTTTAAATATTATTTGATTTTTGAATATATTCAAGGGTTTTTCAGTGTATGGGGCTCCTAGCACTGGATTTTCGATGTTTGAATGCTGTGTTTCTATATCAGTGGGTAGCTCATTAGGTGGTCTAATTTGTATGTCAGATATCATATTAATTTTTTGTTCTTGCGGTTGTTCGGATGGCTGAAGTTCGTTTAATATTGCTTCTAATTCTTCTTCTGTTAATGTGGGAATTTCATTAGGGTCCAAGTTATTTAAAGTTGATAGTTGGTCGTTTTGATCTTTAGAATCATTCGGTTCTTCTTCAAAATGGTTCAGCTGTACTCTAGATAATGCGTCAGCGTTTGTATTTTGTTTTCCATTTTTATAAATTATCTCGTAATCATACTCCTCTAATTTAAGTCTCCATCTGACCAGTTTGGAGTTTGGTTCCTTAATTGAAAAGAGCCATTGAAAGGGTCTATGGTCAGTTATGATTATAAATTTAGTTCCAAACAAATTAGGTCTAAAGTGTTTAACAGCCCATACTATAGCTAACAGTTCTTTCTCTATTGTTGAATAATTTGTTTCTGCAGGGTTTAAGGTTCTAGATGCAAAGGCCACAGGAAGATCTTTTCCGATGGGTCCTTGTGAGAGAACTGCACCAATTGCATACTTCGATGCGTCTGTAGTTAAATTAATGGTTTTGTTAAAATCCGGGTATTGCAAAATAGGGTCATTAGTTAAGACTTTCTTGCATGTTTCAAAGCAGTTTACGAATTCAGGATTATGTTCGACTTTTTGATTCTTTTTAAGGCAATTTGTCATTGGCTTTACTAATTTGGCAAAATTATTTATGAATTTACGGTAATAACCAATTAGGCCTAAAAATGATTTAATTTCTCTCGCTGTCCGAGGTATGGGGAATCTTTTGATGGCTTCTATTTTCTTCGGATTCGGTTTTACTCCTTCGGGTGTGATGATATGTCCTAAGAATTCAACGCTTTTACATAGATATTCCGACTTATCTAATTGTATCTTCAGGTTATGTTTTCTTAATTTTTGAAATACTAGTTTTAAATTATTTATATGTTCTTGTAACGAGGTAGAAAAAACAATTATGTCGTCCATGTATAAGAGGCAGACTTTTCCTTGTAAATCCTTAAGAACATTATCCATGACGCGCTGGAATGTAGCAGGAGCATTTTTCAAGCCAAACGGCATCCTAGTGTACTCGTAATGTCCATGCTAAACGGTGAAGGCTGTCTTAGGTATCGATTCTTCATGCATCTCAATCTGATGAAATCTTGATGCCAGGTCCAATGTGGTAAAATACTGACATCTTCCTAACTTGTCAAGGATATCTTATATATTTGGGAGAGGGTATCGATCGTCAACAGTCTTCTCATTGATCTTGCGGTAATCTATGATGACACGCCATTTTTGTTTTTCTGTTGCATCAATTTTTTTTGGAACAATCCATACTGGTGATGACCAAGGGCTCATAGATGGTCTAATTATTCCTTCATCAAGCATTTTAGTGATTTGTTCTTGAATTTCCTTTTTGTGTCCATAAGGGTATCTGTATGATTTACAATAAACTGGGATATCGTCTGTAGTCTTAATCTCATGCTTAACTCGATTAGTGAAACTTAATTTTTCATCAGGTTGGTGAAATATGTCTGTGAAGGACAATATTAATTTCTTAATTTCTTTGGTCTCTTCTGAATTGAGGTGGTCGGTTCTTATTAAAGAAAAGTTGAATTTTTCGTCGTTGTCGTCATTATATGTATAACCAGAAGTGATTTCTTCACACGAAAAAACATTCAAATGCTTCTTTTTCAAATTTACAGGCTAATTGTCTAATTGAGGTGGGGTCAAATTGGATTAAAGCTGACTTAGAGCTAGCATTTCTAATCTCTAACGTAACTGTATCGTTCTTTACCTGGGTCAGAAGTGAAGGTATCTTAGCTTCTCCGAATGTTGTGTTAGGTATAATAATATCTGTATTTTCTGGTAAATCCGTATTTATTCGTTTGATAATACTCGAGTTAGGTGGTATCTCCAAAGTTTGAGTATCAAAGTCTGTACGATATTTTAGTGGAATTTCTATTTTACCATTATATAATACTTGATTAATCAGGTCGATATTCATACCTCGAAGATCTTTTGTACCTATTATTCCGTCGTAATAATCGTGAAAATTGAAAAGAGTGAATTCAAAGTTGTCTAAACAAGGGTAAAGATTTTTAAAGATGGGTATTCTCGCTTTGTATTGAGCATTCGCTCGTCTCGTGCATGTGATTATAGGGGTGTATAATTTATAAATTGATTCTGGAAAATGATGTTACTATGGAAAATGATGCTACTATGGCAGGTCGAATGATAGAAATATGACGTCCAGTATCTATTAATAATTTTACAGGAGGATCTTTGATGTCAATGTATGGTAGGGAGTTCAATTGAATATTATTTAAATCTAAGACGGATGGTTTTCTTCTTCGTCTTTCTGAAAATTTGGAGTTTGGAAATCTGATGTTGTTTGAGTGTATTGGTGGTAATCGTATTCTGCGTTCTCACTTCCATAATTTTCGTAGGAATACGGGTAATAATTCATCTCATTTTGTGATTCATAAGAGGTTGCTTGATTCTCAGGTCGAGTAAAATGTTCACTGCCTTGGGTATCATTGTCGGTATTCAGGTGATGAAGTTCTTCCGATATGAATGAGGGTTTCTGACCTTGATTAAAGAAATTTTGTTGCGTCTGTTTAAATGGCATGTTCCTATGTTGAATAGAGGGAATACTGCTTGTGGACATTGGTGTGGGTGTTACAGTTGGTTTGTGTGAATTTTCTCTTGAAAATACGTTCACAGGTCTTCCAAATACTTGTTTTGCTGTCGGGAAATGATGTTGTACAGGTCTTGGTTGAACGTTTATAGGCTGACTTGGCCATTTGAATTGTTGTTGTGCAGATTGATCTTGCCAGTTAGGTCTTTGTATTGGATGTGCATTTTGGTTTTGCCAGAAGTTAGGTGGAGTTTGCATTTGCGTTTGCACATTTATTTTAGGTCGCATATTTGGGGAATAATTATTATTGTTATTTCTGTAATTAACCTGCTGTTCGAAGAATGAGTGATTTAATACTAGGTCTGCTGCGTCTTCCAACTTTTGAGGATTTCGTAAAATTAAAAGAGTTCTTAATTCTGAATTGACGTTTGATATAAGTACTGTAGTGGCTGTAATATCGTTTTGATTTATGAATGCTTGCTTGGTAAGATGGTCAATTGATGTATCCATTAAAATGTTAAGATTCAAACGCGATTTTAGTACCTTAATGCGTTCAATAAAGTCAAATACATTTTCATTTTTATTTCGTACCAGAAATGTCAATTGTTGTTGGAGAACTTGCCTACTCGTTCGGTCACCGAATTTTTCACGTAAAGCTGTTTTAATTTCAGGCCACGTACCGAGATCGGGTCTACAGAGAATAAAATTTGCGGCTTCGCCATTGAGTTTAGAAGAAATAGATGCAAAAACATAATCGCTCAAGTGATTATCATCTGTTGTGCCATATCTATTAAAATATTTATCTACGGTTGAAATAAATCGTTCTAAATGTTCGCTTTTTCCGTCGAAAGGTATAATAATAGAAGCGAATTCTTTAGCATCGGTAATCTTTGCCATGTTCGATAAGTGTTTTTTTATTTAAATCTAAATTATTTCTTAAAATTAACTTATTACTGCAAGAAGTTACTCTTAAACTACTAAAATTTTCAGTAATATCTTCTAGTATAGCGTCTAATGATGACATACAATTTTTTATATCTCAATTAATTATAAAAGTAAATTAATATGCATCAATTCTTACAACTAAATAAATGGATCGAAAGGAAATACTATTCAAACGATATTTCTTACCGGATTGTTGATCGTTACCGTTGTGGTTCCTAGATCATACTTTTTGAACAGTTAAAACTGACGGTCCAATGTTTGCTCGTCTTTTAGGAATGGTTTTTGCCACTTCCAAACGTAGCTTTTAACAAGGGCCTTCAGGTTTCCTACCGACTGCGTCAATTATATGCTTGTACTTGAAAACTTGGTTTTTAAAAAACACTTTATTGTATCAGGTAACAAACTTTAATTAGTTATATCTCGAAATTGCAACATTAATTATTTGTTATACAAATCAATTTATAACTTAATGATAAAATATTCAGAACTGCGAACCGGCAGAGCCTTCGGCTTAAAAACAGTTTGAAAATATAAATCTATCTATCTAACATTAATTAGGTTCCTATATTTATATTAATATAAAGTAATACAAAAACTATTAATAATCTATAAAGTAAATGCGATATAGTTCTTTATATGCATTCCAGAGATAAGGGGTCGGTTTTTACAATACAATTTGCTAATTTTTTTTTCTTATATTTGTATTGTATCGTTTTTCAAAATTTTTTAAATATCTTTCTTTTCGGAGCTGTTGAATTTTACCTCAGGGTCTCCCGAAATATTGTTGACGATAAGAATTATTTATCTATTGGCTAGCATTATTTTTAGTATCTTTTAATTCATTGCGATTCGGTGTTATTTTTATTAGCGCTGTTGCACATCTAAAAATGTCAGTTTCTTATCAATGTTTGACAGAAATCAGTCAAACGATTACGGTTATTTGAACATATGCAAATATATGAACATCTTAAAGATATCGTCGATAAAAATCACACATTGAAACAGTGCAGTAGAAAATCGCATTAAAGCAAGTCACACTTAATACATTCGAATATATTTGATGGAGTAACTACTTAAAAGTACTTCGATAAGAGTTGATAGAAACATAACAAAAGGAAGTAGGTATATTTTTTTGATGGTATTTTAATGTGAAAGATTATTTTGCCCATGACTTCATAATTAGTTGTTTGCTTGCGTTCACTGTACTTTCACAATTTATTATCATCATTTTTCTCAGAGAGAAATGATTCTTCCGGAACATAAATCACAACAGAGTGACTTTTAAATTATACTATGATGAGTTCTTAATCTCTTTAATATTTTCTACATCCCATATATGTAAATTTTGTTTATGTATTCTTGAAGAGATGAATCTATTGTTGATGATATATATTCATTATTTACGTCTATAATATGGAAAATATAAAAATATTGAAAAAGGTTTAAGCGTAGTATAAGGAAAAATAAATATGTTACATGTCTGTCCAGACCATAAGAGCAAAATTCGTGCTTGCGTTGGGATTACCATAAAAGCGTATAAATAACTTTATTATGTTTACTCAAACAGAAACATATTATCTATGCGAGTTCCATATGCAGAGCAATAAAAATTTTAGAAAACATATATCAGTATAAACTTCGCCTGGATAAATTTATATCTATATATATATATATATATATATATATATATATATATATATATATATATATATATATATATATATATATATATATATATATATATTAGCTGTTACCCGGCTGCTTTGCTGGCATTAATTAAATTTTAGTAATAATTGATTTTTTTATGGTTAAAATTACTTTTAGAATTCAATAGCTTTTACCTGCTATTCGGCAATTTTTTTCTATAAATTTCGCGAAGGTACAAAATTGCGAGGGATTCACAACGATTCAATCCCAAATTATTTCGGAGTATATTTATATTTACGCCCTCGCAATCCCTCTTAGGAGTTGATTTTTATTAACAGTCCTTCTTAGCGAACATCTACGACGCATTAGGAACATTCCTGCCAAATTTTAAGTTTGGAGGTCTTATATTTTCGAAGAATTTAGGAAAAGTGAGTGGTACTGGAAAAGTGGGTGATGCATCTGTTAGTGATCGTGTAACTTCTTCTTCTATTCCGACAATATATTTGTTTTGTCGAGATGATGGTTTATATCTATGCAAGGATCCGAGAGGTAGCGCTGTAGTCAACCTATTAACAAATTTTATATTATTAAATGAAATGATTCATATTTACACAATGTGTTATTGCGTTAATCAACTCAACATTTTCATTATTTACATACCGGAAAAGGCAGAACAACGCCGAATCAGCTAGTATATATATATATATATATATATATATATATATATATATATATATATATATATATATATATATATATATATATATATATATACATATATATATATATATATATATATATATATATATATATATATATATATATATATATATATATATATATATATATATATATATATATATATATATATATATATATATATATATATATATATATATATATATATATATATATATATATATATATATATATATATATATATATATATATATATATATATATATATATATATATATATATATATATATATATATTGTATTGGTTTTTTTCCGAGAGTACATCCGGTTGTCGAGTTGGTCCCTGTCGGGAGCTTGCAGACGTTTCGCCAAAATCTCATTTGGCATTATTGGTGCTTACTGTCGCTTACAGTCACGAACCTCGCGACAGTAAGCTCCAAAGATGCCAAATGAGATTTTGGCGAAACGACTGCAAACTCCAGACAGGCACCAACTCGACAACCGGATGTACTCCCGGAAAAAAACCCAATTCATGTTTTTCCATCCGTGAAACAGTGCGCACAAACATATATATATATATATATATATATATATATATATATATATATATATATATATATATATATATATATATATATATATATAGTATCAGGTATCAGTTATTTAATAATAATAAAAATAATTTTTTTGTTTTGTTAACGTTTCAGTTTTTTTACTAAACCATCATTATAACAGCTACAATTTTATAATATATATTATTCCTATACATAGTATAAATTTAAATTTTTAACACATACATCTTTATAATATCTTAATATACTATATTTACATTAGAATAATTAGATTTTTTATTAAAATATGTTATTTTTTTGTTTAGTTTTTAACTGACATATTTTTGACTTTGACATATTTTATATTTTTTTTTAAACAGTTTTGTGTTTTTTGCTTTTAATGGTATTAGGTGCAAAAATATAAAACGTTAATTTATCATTTAATTATGTCATTATATATACTACTGAAATTATCAGTATCAATTCTGAAATTAATTACTCTTAGATTAAAAAAAAATCTAAAGGTCAAAAATTTATAAAATATGTTAAAGTCAAAGAATATAACCTATACATACGTAACGATGTAAACCCTCGCTGGAACTTCATAGCGCTATAAATATAATCCTATATCCTATTCTATGACAAATTTCATTACAATCTTTCCATGTTTCGAGCGTGATTAAAGGACAAATATCCAAACAAACATACTTTCACATTTATGATATTAGTAAGATTAACAAAAATCAAATAAAAACTCACCAAAACTTTAAATATGAAAACAATTATTGGAAACAATAATCTAACCAGATATATCAATAAATAATACCTTAATTAAATATAGACATAATGGACAAATATAATTTTATATTCGTTTAAAGATCGCACGTCGTTGAAAAAAAAATTTTTGACAGCTGAATTTAAACTGATTGTCAATCATCCAATTTGGATAAAATTTTAATTTTTTTGATAATAATCTGCAAAAATAACTTTATTAAAAGCTAAAGAAATGACTAAAAGTTAATTACAAAAATAATAAAACATTCTTTTGAACATAGTAACAAACAACGGTATAAGTCTACGCGGTTTTCGATGTTATATTCAACTCGGATATTATATTAATTCTAATTAATTTTTGCATTAACAGTTCTTAATCATTCGTCATGAAGAATGAATGTTGAAAACAATTTCGGACAAATGTCCGCTGCGGCTACTTTTCTCATCGAATTGTTCTCTCAATAAATCGAAAGTTGCGTTGGTTGTATGACATGCGGAGCCGTTCTGTTGAAATCACCATCTCCTCCAAATCATTACGATTCAAATTCGAAATTAAATAATCATTGATCACTCTTTAATGATTTAATGATCTCCATAATGGTAACGTGCTCTCCAGCTTGATTTTTAAAGAAATAAGGCCCAATCCACACTATATAGTGCATTTTCTGGATAAAATAGTAATTGTTGGATAATTTATGGATTACTTCACATCTAGCAATTGTTTATTAACGTAACCATTTAACCAAAAATGAGCTTCGTCGATTAACAAAATTTTGTGGTTACATTCTGGGTTAAGCAATTGATTTTCAGCGCATTCACAGAACATACGATGCAAATGATGGTCTTGTGGCTTGAGTTCTTGGGCAAGCTCGATCTTGTCAGGTATCAGCCCAAGATCTTTACGCAAAATTTTCCATGTAGTTGATTAAAAAGCCGAACTTCTTACGAACGGTAGCGAATTGATAAATTTGGATCTATATCAACACTGCTAGCAACAGCAGCGGTACTTTCTTTGGAACGTAAATTTTTTTTTTTAATATCGAGCAGCGTGAAATGCCTTTGGAATTTGTCGGTAATTCAGAAAATATATCACTAGGTTGGGCGATTATGTGCATCATAAATTTTACAAAGAGCCCTATAAGTTTGGCGCACACAACATTGATTTTGATAATAAATTTCGACATTTTGCAAGCGTTACTCTGATGTCAATTGTTAAATTATAATTTTCCAGATTATACTGAATAATTTTGGCACTAGAGGCGTGCAAACTCACAGTTCGTTTACCAGCGACTCCTATCGTAAGTTTGGACACACCAAAAAAACCACCCGTTATATATACACACATCATCACAAAACAGGCCATAATGGATACATTGCTTAACGCAAGCGTAGACAAAGTCTATGTAAACCTACTGGAATCGATATGATAAGGATTCAGTGACAGTTTACCTTAATAATTTTGAAGTTAAAATCAATGTAGAATGGGCAGGGTGAAGCAATATCGCCTATTCTTTTCTCAACCTGCCTCGAAGAGGTATTCCGTAATCTGGATTGGGAACAACATGGATTAACGATCAATGGTACATACCTAAGCAGTCTTAGATTCGCAAATGATATCGTTTTCCTTTAACAAGACCCAGAGGAACTACAAATACACATACAAGAGCTGCATAGTGCTGGGGAACTATTTGGATTGAAAATAAACCTGAAAAAGTCAGGTCATGTTCAATAAATTTACAAAAGACCGAAGAATTTCTATTTTAGGACGAGATTTGGAGGTTGTGGATTACTAAACATCTTGGGCAGATAATTTCATTGGAACGGTATATCGTTATATCACCCTGAACAATTAATGATGCACATAATCGCCCAACCTAGTGATATATTTTTCGAATTATCGATAAATTCCAAATGCATTTCACGCTGCTCGATATTAAAATAAAAACATGACCCAAAAATTGTTCGTTCCAAAGAAAATACCGCTGCTGTTGCTGGCAGTGTTGGTGAAGATCCAAATTTATCAATTCGCCGCTGTTCACAGGAAGTTCGGCTTTTTATTCGACTACATGGAAAATTTGGTGTAAAGATTTTGGGCTGATACCTGACAACATCAAATTCACTAAATATAGCACCGTGTTTTTCCTGTTTCCTGGAATGATGAAATCACTTTGTGGAACCCGTTTTAGCTCCATAGAAACCATTAAAGAGAATTCGCCAACCGTTTGGAAAAAATTAAAAAGTCCAGAATCAAAACTGCATTTAGAAGACTGAAAAAACCTTAGAATATGTATATTGTAATGATAGGATATTACTTTGAAGGAGACAAAATAAATTTGGGCGAATAAATAAACATTTTGTGTTTTATTTAAAAAGTTACTTTACTTTTTGTTCATGGTTATAAATATTTTAAGAACATTTTCGTCAATTGCTATCTCCATTTCGGATGCAATGAAGCGTAACATATATAAAACCCATTTTTTCACGTGAAATACGTTTTCGATTTTCAAATATTTGCTTCAAAATACCCTATTCGAGCTTAATATTCCGTAAATAATGAACATTTCTCCAGATGGGGGAAGAAAAATGCTTTCCAATCTTCAATTGAAAACTTTAGAATTTTACATAAAGAATGACTTACAAGCATAGGATTACCTGGGCATGATGTATAATATAATGCATTTAATATATAAGTAAATATACGAGGAGTTCTTACGATCATGTATGTTCTTTATTTATGCACATAAACATAGCATATAGAAATATATTTTAAAAAGGTTAAATATAGTATGAAGACATCAATTATTATCTCTTGCATAGTACAGGGTGTCCCAATAGTTACTTCGCGACTTCGGGTACTTCTTTTTTAAATAAAACCAATAATTTTGGTTTTATTTTCAAAAAGTGGAGACTTGGCAGGTTTGCTTTAAAAAGCATATTGTCTAAATGTCTCCCCTCGGATGTTTCTACAGATGGTATTTCTTAGCGTAAAATTGGTAATAGCAGCATTGCACATAATTCTTATGTTGAAACCTTCGATGTGAAACATCAAACTCGAAGAGATTTACTATTAAACACCAAGTCACTTTTTTAAACTTCTCAATTCGGATTTCGCTAACTAATAAGCACCATTTGGAGATAATTTAATTTGATAATTAGATGATTTTAATCATCTCCTGATGTTGCTAATATGGTTTGGAAGCGAAACGAGTGTCGAGAAGTTAAAAAAGTGTTTTGGGTGGTGGTAAATCTCTTCGAGTTTAATTTGACGCATGTTTTGCTTCAGATTATTAATAGTTTGCGAAAAAGCGGGGGGGCGGTAGATCACATGATCTTGCAACCCACTGAATATCACCATTTCGAGATATGACGCGGCAAGAAAAACGTGTATAAAACGGTCTAGCGTTCACTATTAACATTTATCCTTACCCCATCGTCATTTTCCTGAAAAAAATGGTCCTATAACCTCTCCAGCAATACACTGTTACTGGAAGAGGATGTACGGGTTCTTCTGCAATCACTCGAGGATTTTCACTTTCCCAAATCCTACAATTTTGCTTGTTCATATAACCGTGAGGTGGAAGAAGCTTCGTCAGAAAACATAATTTTATTGCTAAATTTTCCACTTTTTCTAACTTCACCAATGATAAACTTGGCTAATGTACGGTTATATACGTCGTCTGAGGGTTTTAAATTGCCTGGTCTCTAGATAACACATGCGATATATAAAATTTCTAAGTTAACTCGTTGAAAAACGGTAGTAAAATTAAAATCCCGAAGTATTTATTGGACCACTCTTTACAATTGAAAGAAAGAAATGAGGAATGCCATTTATGAACAATAATGTACACACAGTGTCTGGCTTATTCTTAAACCCATGTAGTTTTAAAATTCAAGTCTGGATAAAAACTAAAACTAAAGCTTAAGCAAAGCAGTTCCGCCAAAAAAGAAATTATCCCAGAGAATATCCTAATTATATCATAGATGTACTAGGTGATTATATTTTACCTTCATATCAAGTTGTATATCAATAGAACTGAAATCGATATTTTAAATTCGTAAGTAAGTTTTGTGAACATGCCACAAAGTTCACCAAACATGAAGTTTTTCGATAACTTAATAGAATGACTTCATACCATTTGTCGCATCTGCAGAATTCTCTTTGAATTTCAGAATTCTCTTTGAATTTGGCATGAAAGTGTCATAGAAAAAGCTATATCTGTCATATAATTTAAATTTTGTAATATATTCCTATGTATCATATTTAAAACCATTAACAAGAAACATAAACGAATTGAAAATTTCCCAATGGATTTTTTAGATTCCGTATAAAGGTGACGTCTAATTTGTTCTATATATAACATTCAAACGTTTAAAATTGAAGATTGGAGAATATTTTTTCCTCCCTCATCTCGAAAAATGTTGATTCTTTACGAAATTTTAAGCCCGAATCGGATATTGTGAAAATCGAAAATTAATTTCACGAGAGGGAGTGTTTTTATATTATAATGGAAATGTCAGAAATGGAGATAATATTTAACAATATATAAATCTCAGTTTGTGGTCATGGTTTTTCCCACATTACAATGAAATGTGGAAAACTCTTTGGATAATTTATATAACATGTCTGGTTTATTAACTGCTGCGGTAGTCTATAGCAGGCTAGGGAGAGATATATGTCATTATACTAGCCATCTGTCATGACTTTGATAATTTTTGCAGGTGCTTTCCAGGCAGTGGTGGCTGGTATATACCACCTGCAGAGCTGCAGGCCTCTGCAGTACCCCCAAAAAATTACATATAAAATGGCATATATTTCTTGACATTTAATTGTAGATATTTTCTACTTGCTTACTAAATCTGGTAAAGTTATATCTCTTATTTTCAATTTGGGTTTGTTAAAGGTATTTTATAAATCGTCTGCTACTATGCAAAACTTC